>BSBM01000835.1:2207500-2632500 GCA_027924585.1 Larix kaempferi
AAAAGAGGTTCAAATCATTGAATGGATGAATTTGACCCATAACCCCTGTAATGTCCCTTGTTAGGAATTCTATTAAAATTGCAATTCTCCACTTTTTTTCTTGGTTCGACCTTTGACTAGTTTCGATCTCTAGGTCCCAAATTTGCTCCAAATGATCCCAAATCTTCTGAGAAGGTATATGAATGATATTAGAACATAAATATGTGTTTCAGGGATGCCTTTGTACCTTTAAAACACTTCTGCAAATACTCTTTCAATTCTGGTCAATGTAGGTAACTTTACTAGTGATTTCCCTTTGACTAGTATTGGTCTCTAGGTCTCAAATTGACTCCAAATGCCTTCAAATATTCAAGGAAGGTGTATGAATGATATTAGGGATTTAATATGATGTTCAGGGATAACATATGGCCACCAAAAGACCTCTGAAAACTCTCTTAAGATGCTGGACCAAGTATGCAATTTTACTAGTAATTTGGGGTTCAAACCCCCCTAAGGTAAGTACTGAAAATGGCTTCCCAAATGCCTCCAAACCCACTCAAATTTATGAACAGAGGTATGTAATGTGTTAAATATGTTATTAAGGTATCATATGCACCATTAATGGTTTATTACAACTGTTCTCACCCTCTCCCATTCAACTGCAAAAATCACCAATTCGACCCTTGGGGAAATGGCACTATTTCTTCTCCCAATGCAATTAAACTGAGTAAAAATACTTCAAATTCTCAAGTAAAGTACATGAAACTTGTAAAATAAATCCATGGCAGTCCATTAATCACAAATGCATCATAGAATCATCCATTCATTCGAAATCATCATCAATACATTGGTTCACAACAAGGTAGTGGGGAAATGGCATTGTTCTTCCATTAAAAATGAGATTTATACATTTCTACTTGGAATTTCGACCTGAAACTTTCTGGAGATGAATAAAAGAGTATTTACTTCATATTACAAAAGAAATGGGGCATTAGAAGCTCCCCCAAAGAGTACAATAGCTCACCAAAAACGCCCTCCCTCAAGGATCAAGAATATGCCATCAAAACTGGAAATGGTTGAAGGAGCGAGCTGCAATAGAAGAAACCATGAGCTGCCATGTAGCTTACACCTGCAAATAAAGACTCCATTAAAGCTCCAAATGAAAGGTCTGAATGGACTTTCCAATTGCCAACTTGGATGGGAATCTTTCACCCTCGAAATTGGCTAAGGCAAGAAACTAGTCATCCACTAGCTCTCCCTCTTCACAAATGAAATTGCAAATTCTACAAATGATCAAAAGCCATTCTCATACTTCATTTATACATTTTATAACCAACATTAGCCTTCTAAGGGTCGAAATCCTCTCAATAGATTCAATAGATTTTCATTTGGGAAATATTCCACATTTGCCACTTGTCTCCTAGTTCCAACCTTCCATCTTCTCCCAAATTCGATTTTGAGTCTCTTTGGCTTATCCAAATCCCAAATTCTCCTTCTTTGAGCCTATTTTTGGGGCTGACATGTCATAGTGGTTAGATGTCAGAGGTCAGGTCTGCAATTTGTCATAGTTGTCATAGATGCTCCATCATTGGTGTCATAGGGGCTAGGGAATCTAGCCCAAGTGTCCACAAACTTCCACTTTGACTCTTTATCTTCCATGGAGGTTACCAATCCTTCCAAATTCGACCTAAGATGATCAATTACATGTGTTATGACTTACCAACTCACCCAAGAATGTTCACATTCCCATTAATTCGAATTTGCAAAAGAGAGATACCATGTATTATGAAAAATCAAGCTAGTGTGGGTCCCACATCCTCCATATGTCTCCAAAACCATTTGTCACTTAGGATTTCTCTTGAATTTCTTTATTCAATCTATTTATTAAATACTTGAACCCTTCTAATGTCTAAACATCATTTATTATCCCCCTTATTCCAAATCCCAAAGCTTCCACCCCAAACCTAGGAAACTAGTAATTTTCCTCCTTGGCAATTATTTGACCCTTAACATCAATTTTACAAACTCTAATGAATATGGCTAATGTGATTAGGCCATTGTGACCCAATTCCAAATTTGGGACATGACAAATCCTCCCTTCCCAATATTGCTTGTCCTCAAGCAATTTCAAACATGGGTGTTGAAGAACCTGCTTTCTGTATAATTCTTTGAAGTTGCCATTGAATTGCCAAACCTTGAGTCTTTGAGTTTCCATGAATATTTTAGAGAGGAACCACCATGCTTGCTACTGCACTACTCTTATTAAAATCACTTTATTAAGTGGGGAATCCATCTCCCATGCTGCTTGCTTCCCCCAAAAAAATGAAACCAATGAGACAAAAATTATTCCAGGGTCCCATTGCTTGTATTGCACCCCAACAATTAAGAGTGCTCTCCAACCTACACCATTAGATAAGAGGATTCCTGGATCCCATTTTCTTGTATGCATTCTTCCAAACAGCATGAGTACCAAATATATATCATCAAAGTACATAACAACATAATGAAAATGTACATCAAGGATATGCTTCATCAAAGAGTCATGAAAGTGCTTATACCTCCAAGCAAGTAGACCACCATTTTCCAAGTGCATACAAGCTTCAAGTGACCAATCAAATCTGCTCCAATGACATAGGTGAGGATCCCATGTCCTATAATGCTGCTCCAAAAGGATGTAATATGCATCAAAATATTCAGCCATGTATTCTTTCATCCAAGAAGTGAATGAAAAATCTCCACTAGAATCTGAACCAAACAATGAGCAGAAAAAACAAGGAGACGTCAAATGACTCAAAGAAGTCTCACCCTTACATCCATGAGTGTGAGAATCATAAAGATGTAACAAAGTATGTGGCTGCCAACAAAAATGTTCTCCCATCATAAATCTATTCATCCAAGTGTTGGATGAAGTTCCTCTAACATCAAATGAACCCAGTGTTGAGCAAGAAAAACCATGAGTATTCAAGTGACTCAAATCCATATCATAGGTGCATCCATGTAGATGTGAATCATCATAAAGTGACAAATTATGCTGCTGCAAATGTGAATAAGAATGTGCTCCAACCATGTCATCATAAAAGTTAAATCTAGGAGTTCCATACTCCTCATGTGGCACCATCAAAAAGAACCCTTTCACCCATACTTCATTGAGACTAATATTGCAAAACATGGAATTGTAGGATGTAGGAGAATGTACTAACTCACCCAAATGATCAAAAAGTTCAGGAGTTTCATCATGGGAAGGATCCATGTGGGTAGTATCATGCAGCTCCTTCAAAAGTGTGAACTCTTTGTCATAGTTTGGTTCCAATGTAGAGGAATCATGTTCTTCTTTAAAAATTGCATAACCTTCATCAAGAGGCAATTCAAATTCCTCTTCCACCACATCAAGTGTTTGGATCTCTTCAAGTACATCTTCAAACACATCAAGAACATTCAAATTTTCACATTTCTCATGATCCACCATGTCATGAGAATCCTCCAAACAATCTACCATTTGACAATCTGAAACATAGGAGGAAAAACAAGTATCTTGCAACTTTTCAAGAAGTTGCTCATTTTGAATTGTGAGCTTATGAATATCCTCATTATTCTTCAAGTATGCATCATGTAACAATTCATTAAGCTCAAACAAATGGTTTCTATCAAAAAGCAAAGACATGAAATTACCTTTGATGTGGCACATTGCTCTTTGAATCTTCTCCATGTCTTCAAGGAAGGATGTTTCCTCCAATGAAGTAGCTCTCCAACAAGAATTTGACACCAATGCTTGAGTGTCATGGAGAATGCTGAGGGACTCTTGGATATTATTTTCATTCATCTTTAAGGACCCTTCAAGAAAATGAGGCTCTTGCAAATGAACCTCCTCATCTTCTTCAATTTTGCTTGGACCAACTTCATGAAGCTCAAGTGGTGATGGGGAAGTTGATCTTGGTTCTTCTTCAACCGCTACAAGGTCTTCATTATCATGCTTAATGAAACTTGTACTTGTAGAAACACTTTCAAAAGTGATCTCTATGTCACCAACATAGAGGTGTGAGCACCCATCAGTAGGTACTCCTTCATAGTTTAAGCATCCATCAGTAGATGCTCTTTGGTTCATTTCTAAGCTAGAAGGTGTCTCGATATGATATTCCATATTTTCAATAGAATCTTCTTCATGCTCTTGTGATGTCTCTTCCTTTTGCTCATTAAAGCAAGCTGATGCATTTTGCCCCTTTTTTTCCTTAGGATCAATATATTTGGAATCTCTTCTTGAATAAATCTCAAAAGCTCTCCTCAAGGAGGACATCATTTCATGCACACATATATGATACTCGCTCCAAGGGTTTTTACAAGAAGGGCATAAACCTTTCTTCACTAACTCCACATCTTCATTTTTGGGCCTATTTTCAAAAACATGTTCAGCATAGTACTCAAAAGACATGGCATTTTGTGTATTTTTGCTAAAAGCAAGATATTCTTGATATTTTTGATATTGTTGGGGTAAGGTTTTATATTTTTTTCTCCATCTTTGGAACTCACTCATAGAATTATCCTTGGTTGGTGTGACACACTCATATTCATCAGATTTAAAGTCATAAGAATAATCTTCATTTCTCTTGAAATTGTAAGAAGTGTTGCATGATGGCACCTCTTCCTCATACCATTCACATTCTGCTTCATATTGCTCATAAGCATCTGCATATTCCTCATAAGAATTGTACTCATAGGATTCATCATAATAGTAAGACATGGCTGCCAATTATTCTTGAATGTATGTACCTAATACACAGGTGCAAGGACCATGCTCTGATACCACTGTAATGTCCCTTGTTAGGAATTTTATTAAAATTGCAATTCTCCACTCTTTACAAATGCAATTGCAAATTCTACAAATGATCAAAAGCCATTCTCATACTTCATTTCTACATTTTATAACCAACATTAGCCTTCTAAGGGTCGAAATCCTCTCAATAGATTCAATAGATTTTCATTTAGGAAATATTCCACATTTGCCACTTGTCTCCTAGTTCCAACCTTCCATCTTCTCCCAAATTCAATTTTGAGTCTCTTTGGCTTATCCAACTCCCAAATTCACCTTCTTTGAGCCTATTTTTGGGGCTGACATGTCATAGTGGTCAGATGTCAGAGGTCAGGTCTGCAATTTGTCATAGTTGTCATAGATGCTCCATCATTGGTGTCATAGGGGCTAGGGAATCTAGCCTAAGTGTCCACAAACTTCCACTTTGACTCTTTATCTTCCATGGAGGTTACCAATCCTTCCAAATTCGACCTAAGATGCTCAATGACATGTGTTATGACTTACCAACTCACCCAAGAATGTTCACATTCCCATTAATTCGAATTTGCAAAAGAGAGATACCATGTATTATGAAAAATCAAGCTAGTGTGGGTCCCACATCCTCCATATGTCTCCAAAACCATTTGTCACTTAGGATTTCTCTTGAATTTCTTTATTCAATCTATTTATTAAATACTTGAACCCTTCTAATGTCTAAACATCATTTATTATCCCCCTTATTCCAAATCCCAAAGCTTCCACCCCAAACCTAGGAAACTAGTAATTTTCCTCCTTGGCAATTATTTGACCCTTAACATCAATTTTACAAACTCTAATGAATATGGCTAATGTGATTAGGCCATTGTGACCCAATTCCAAATTTGGGACATGACAAATCCTCCCTTCCCAATATTGCTTGTCCTCAAGCAATTTCAAACATGGGTGTTGAAGAACCTGCTTTCTGTATAATTCTTTGAAGTTGCCATTGAATTGCCAAACCTTGAGTCTTTGAGTTTCCATGAATATTTTAGAGAGGAACCACCATGCTTGCTGCTGCACTACTCTTATTAAAACCACTTTATGAAGTGGGGAATCCATCTCCCATGCTGCTTGCTTCCCCCCAAAAAATGAAACCAATGAGACAAAAATTATTCCAGGGTCCCATTGCTTGTATTGCACCCCAACAATTAAGAGTGCTCTCCAACCTACACCATTAGATAAGAGGATTCCTGGATCCCATTTTCTTGTATGCATTCTTCCAAACATCATGAGTACCAAATATATATCATCAAAGTACATAACAACATAATGAAAATGTACATCAAGGATATGCTTCATCAAAGAGTCATGAAAGTGCTTATACCTCCAAGCAAGTAGACCACCATTTTCCAAGTGCATACAAGCTTCAAGTGACCAATCAAATCTGCTCCAATGACATAGGTGAGGATCCCATGTCCTATAATGCTGCTCCAAAAGGATGTAATATGCATCAAAATATTCAGCCATGTATTCTTTCATCCAATAAGTGAATGAAAAATCTCCACAAGATCAACTACAAAAAATAAGAACTTAATACCTCCTAAATCAAGTGAGAAAGACATCGTGAATTATCTAGAATGATGAAGATCTTTAGACTGTGCAGGATCTGACTGTTCCGAGGTCGCCTTTGGCAGAGTACAATTGTCCAACCCTCTAGTTTCATATGCATGAAATAGGAGTCTTCATCATGTTCCTTGAAAATATGTGAACCAGTTGAAAAATTCGTCGAGCCCTCCACAAATTGAGCAATTAGGGTCTTCGTGAACCAAAACATCACCAAAGCGTGGTTGTAAAGCGCCATTATACCTCTAGTATTCCCAGGATCCTGGGTCTAGTCTGCCATAGCAGCAACCTCTGGTAGGGGTTCTTCCTCCCCCACTCCCAGCTAGAGACTTTCCTCCATATCCTCAATATCATTATGAATATCCTGCGGAAGAAAGTAGCCGTGGTTTTCGCATTCCATTGGTCCCGAGTATGACCTCCCTAGTCTTGGTGACCACCCCTCACTGGTCTTCATCTTCGAGGCATGATCTTCCTTCCCTTACTCCCGTTAACAAGCCAGAGAGGAGAAGCCGAAAGCAGAAGGATAGGAATTGAAGTTGCAGAGCGATGGAGCGAGTGAGTGAAAACACATAGGAAATAAAGTTTTAAAGGGGAAGCACCACTCACTTCCATGGTGACAACCATTCCAATTATGGCTCTGATAGTACCCTTTCGTCCTTGGAAACCCTAACCAGATTAAATGCCCGGATGATCTCACACAACAGAATCATCGGAGAAGGATTAGTCATCATCTTTGCACACCCCCACATCCTGCAATAACTCTCAGTAGCTAGATGAAAAGATGGAGCGATCATGCTCATTAATGTTTCTTTCAGGTCTAGGATCCTCCAGTTCTTGTAATAACGTAGAGCTTTCAGGGCGTGACATCACACAACTCAGATTCAGGTTTTTGAGGTCGAAAGATGGGTTTTGGGCCCTCATATATTCTCTTTCTATCTGCATGCAGTTAACCCAGCACATTTCATATGGAAAATCCTCGAATGTACCTTCCCATGCGTTGGTGTTTCCAACAGAGCCTTGGTTAGCGAGACGATCAACCAAGTTGTTTTCTTGGCGACGGACATGGTGGAAAGTTACGACATTCATCGTAAACAGGATATCTCTAAGGCAAAGGGTGCGGTAATAAAGACGCCAAGATGGAGCCACCTTAGCAACTTGGGACCCATGGTATAATTTGGCAGCGATCTGGAGCACCACCTTTGAGTCCCCTTCTATTTGCAATTTTGTATATCCACGTCTTCTAGCCATTCCAAGACCCTGTAGGAGAGCTTCAAATTCGTCTATGTTGTTCGTTTCCAGGCCTAAGTGGCCGTAGAGACTTCCCATCACCTTACCTTGTTCGTTGCGAAAGACTCCTCTATAGCCTGCCGTGCCCGGGTATCCTTTAGAAGCACCGTCGATATTAAACCTTATCCAACCAGGAGGTGGCAGAGTCCAAACAGTTGGACTATCAAGAGTGCGTTGGCAGTGTTGAATATTACCAATGTAGATTGGGAGTGTCAGTATTTCCAAGGTACGTAAGATAAACCTCTCATTTTCTAGAATTTGCAGGTCTTGCTCATTCCATGGTGATAAAGATAGGGTTTCATGAATCCCATTTTGTATTTGATTCCACGCAATATTTTGAGTCTAATGTTTGCCAGTAAAAATTCGTTTGCTACGTTCTTTCCAAATTTCCCAGAGGAGGAAACCTGGGAAAAACTCCCATATCCTGTTTGGTATTCTGCCTTGATATGGTTCCCCCCTCCATCCCTTGAGCGAGGCTGTAGGGTCTGTGTGAACTCTGTCAGTTATATGAAAGATCACTGCTCGTTTTTCCCAGAGTTTAGCAGTGAAACTACAAACATCAAGGAGATGTGCTATGGTTTCGTTGTTTTTGCCACACAAGATACAGTAAGAAGGACCTACCATGCCCCTTTTCATAAGGTTGTCCTAGGTCATAATGCATCCTTTGAGAACCATCCATAAGAACAGGGTAATTTTAGGCCAAAATTTGTTTTCCCACAAATTATTCCATTCACGGCCTAAAGGTTGTTCTGCAATCACATTTTGCAGCGAGTACGCTTCCTTGATAGTGAACACACCTTTAGTGGAATATACCCAGCGGATGATATCATGGCCCTCCTAGATTTTTATCAATCTTTGGCTACGATGATAATGAATCATGCCCCTGTCCTCAATACCATATTTGTCTCTCCACCAATCAATCGATTTCCATTTTTGGAAGCATCTGTCATCATAATCCCCCTACCAACAGTGGTTAACTAGCCTACAGCTGTGATCCCGACTGAGAAGAGGGATGTGGGGAGTTGGAATTATACTTTGTAGGGTTGTCTTTTTTTCCAGGAGTCAGACCATATTTTTCGCGACGAGCCCTCTCTAATTTCCCAGAAACTATGTTTTTGGATCAGAAATCTCCCAGCCTGCGCCATTTTCCATATGTGGGATCCCATCTCCAGCCCATCAATTTTGATTAGATTTTGGTGTGCAATATCCATAGCATACTTCTTGCACCAGAATCTAGCCCGCAGTTTCTCAGTATCGGTGACCCATATCCACCAAACGTTTGCCCCACAAACAGTGCTAAGTCTTTCAGGGTCTTGTAGGCCCAGACCCCCTTCTTTCTTTGATTGAAAAAGGGTGTCCCATGCCACAAGAGGCCATATACGATGATCTTTTGTGCTTCCCCATAAGAAGGATCTTTGGATACTCCAGATTTATTTCATCACATATTTCGGAGCTGCCAAAATAGAAAATATACATAGGCATTGCCTGTAAAACTGATTTGACAAAAACCAATCTACCAGGGAAATTCAAAGCTCAAAGTGTCCAACCCAACATTTTTTCCTTCATTTTATTTAGTATCTCTTCCCAGGAGACCTTTTTCAGAATAAACACTGATAAGGGTGCTCCAAGGTATTTGGTTGGAATGGAGCTCCGTTTGAAACACAAGATCCAAAGAATATTTCTTTGAGTAATAGGAGGGGTGTTGAAAAAGAAAACCTGATACTTTTCCTCGTTTATGGTGATTTGAGAGGCTTTGAGGAAAGTATTTAGACCTTTCTTCAGTTGCCTCTCTTCTTGAGCCGATGAATGCCCCATGAGAAGAGTATCATCCACGACCGGTTGATGAGTCAAGGCTTTGTCATAGGGAGGAAAACAAAGGCCTTTAAGGGTATGTTGGTTCATCATGCGAGATATAAGTGTTAGTTTTTCATCATTTAATTCATTATGATCTAGGATCTTAACTGAGAGAATAACATGCACAACAAATCAAACACAAGAGACAAGAGACACAAAGCATTTCACCAGGGAAACCATAAAGGATAAAACCCCGCAACTTCGTCAGAGATAGAATGAGCAATAGTACAAAACCCCAAAACAAATAGATGGTCTCCAGCAGCTTCCTCCTCCTCCACTTGTGCGAACTCCTCCTCTCTCTCACTAATGCGAAGTGAGTGAGTGTGTGAATGATAAAATAGAGAGGAGCACCCTCTCTATTTATACTTTACCTTTCACTTAGCCTTAACCCCAAACAGGTCGGCCCCTAAGTGTAACTAACTGGGTCGACTTCTCTAGGAGAGTCTAATAACCCATTAATAAATTAACTATGGGATATAATTCCCTGACATACATGGGAGGATTGACCTCAATGACTTTACATGACCCAAGTACAATAATGACTTCTCCGACTGGAGGAATAAACATCTCAGTCATAGGTACAATAATAAAATAAAAATACAATATAAAATATACAAGTGAATACATTCCGAAGTTACAAATACATTAACACTCCCTCTTAACTAGGAAGGTATTCTCTTGACACAGTTCATCAGCACAAGTCTTCGTCACTGGATCATCATCGTCACTACTGCTGCTATCTCGACCATCAGTCTTCAATCTACTCGTCATAGGAAGTTCTACAGAGCCAACCCTTTTTCATGCTGGATGTAGGCCTAGCCTCCATATAGGTCTTCATCATCTCTGTGAGCAAGCCATCAAGTATGTACATCTCAGGACTTATTATATGCCTCTGCAAAACCTGCAATATCTCCCAGTACTGATTATATGCCACTGCAAAACCTGAAGGAGCATCCCAAGACTGATTATATGCCACTTGCAAAACCTGTGTAGCATACAGTTACCTCATCATCTTCAGATCATCTCGTCATCAACAGAGCACAACCCAGATGCACACAACACAACACTTACAATCACCGTGAGCATCTTCAGGATGTAGGCCTAGCCTCCATATAGGTCTTCATCATCTCTGTGAGCAAGCCATCAAGTATGTACATCTCAAGACTTATTATATGCCTCTGCAAAACCTGCAATATCTCCTAGGACTGATTATATGCCACTACAAAACCTGAAGGAGCATCCCAGGACTGATTATGTGCCACTTGCAAAACCTGTGTAGCATACAGTTACCTCATCATCTTCAGATCATCTCGTCATCAATGGAGCACAACCCAGATGCACAAAACACAATACTTACAATCACCGGCATGGAAGGAATTTCCTCTGACCATCCGAGAAAGGCTCAGCACTTACATCAACGACCATGGAAGGACTAACCTCTGACCATGTCGGAAAGTCTACAACAATTAAATCAATGACCATGGAAGGAATTTCCTCTGACCATGTCAGAAAAGCTCGTCAATTAAATCAACGACCATGGAAGGAATTTCCTATGACCATGTCAGAAAAGCCTCGGCAATTACATCAATGACCATGGAAGGAATAACCTCTGACCATTTCGGAAAAGCCACGCCCAACCCTTACATCTGCACCATGGGAGGACTTTCCTACCACCATGTGAGAATGGCCCATCCCTTACATCTACACCATAGGAGGAATTTCCTACCACTATGTGAGAATGGCCCAGCCCTTACATCTACACCATAGGAGGACTTTCCTACCACTATGTGAGAATGACCCCTGTGCATCTGTGTCTTCCGGACTCATCACTTCCCCTTGGAAGGAACCTCGATCTGAAGTACACCAAGCTTCCCTCTGAAGTACTCAAACTTCACTCTGGCTAGAGGCTTGGTCAATACATCGGCTATCTGCTCGTCTGTTGCAACATACTGGAGCTTCACTGCTCCTCTATGCACCATATACCTGATATAGTGATACTTGATCTCGATGTGTTTCGACTTGTAATGGAACACCGGGTTCTCAGACAACTTCACACAACTCTGGTTGTCGCAATATATACAAGTCACATCCAACTGGAGATCAAACAAATCTGACAATAGCTTCCTTAGCTATACTGACTCACAAGCTGTGACATACTTTGCTTCAGCTGTACTTAATGCCACGTAGGACTTCTTCCTGCTAAACCAAGAGATCACACCTGATCCCATATTGAAGCAGCACCCTAAAGTGCTCTTCCTATCAATGGAACTTCCTGCCTAATCAGAATCAACATAACCCTCCAGGTTAATCTTCTGATTCGCATCATACTTGAGCCCATAATCAATCATACCCTTCAGGTACCTCAGAATATGCTTCGTAGCAATCAAGTGAACATGTCTCGAATCCGTCAGGAACTGGCTCAATGTGTTCACAACAAAGAAAATATCTAGTCTCGTATTCATCAGGTACATCAAGGACCCAATCATCTAACTATACATCATGGCATCAACCGACTCTGGTGAAGCATCACTCAATAACTTCAGGTTCGATGCCATAGGCGTGGCCATGACCTTGCATTCCATCATCCCGAACCTCTTTAGGATCTCTACTGCATACTTCCTTTGTCCAAGTAATATTCCATCCGCACTCTGCCACACCTCCATGCCTAGAAAATAATGCATCGTACCCAGATCTCTACTTCACATTTTCCTTGGCTAAGGAAAAATCTCATCTGATCTCAGCCACATATCTAATCACAAGAATCATGCCAAGATTCTTTAACTCGGAGATCTACTCCCTCTAAAGTGGAGTTTTCTATATATGAGTATTGTCCTCCCTCTTTGACTAAACATCATTCACAATCTGCATTGAGTGATATTCTGCATATCTATTCGTGCCATCTCCCGTCAGATGGGTCTACTGATATGAGCCTTAAGATCACTCGAACTCTATGGTGAGTTCCTTCTTGCATCCATCTGTATATACAAACCATCTTCAACCTTGTAGTAAAGGTTGAAATCTGCATCACCCGTGGTGATCATCAAGCTCATCAAATGAGTATCGATCCTGGGTACCTATTGAACCCGTACAAAGATTTCTTCAATCATGTGATTCTCTATCGAATCCTGGGATTTTTTTGGATATGCACTTCTTCTTCATTTACACCATTCAAGAGAACGGTCTTGTCATCCATAGGTGTAATCTATATCTGGAAGTGTGTCTAGCCACTGGAGCAAACATCTCGCCATGATCCTCTCCCTCTTTCTAAGAGAATCCTCTAGCCACGAGCCTTCTATAGTACGTTTGATTTGTAAGTCTTCTTGTTGAACATCCATCACTTGTTCTTTAGAACAGGGGTTCATCATCCTTGTTTTGTAGACCATAGCACATGATATTTCCTACAAATCAAATTTAATTACATGATTAGTAACACTTCATAATTATCAAATTCTATTGACATTTCAATGATAACTTATTATGCATACGATCTTTCCTACAAGTCAAGTTCAATTGCATGATTAGAAACATCTCCTAGTTCTTCAGAACAAATTCTTACACATAAAAAAACATAAGTCATATAGTCATGCAATTATCTTAGCCAATGCTTCAATACAACATTTATCCATATCTCATAACTTTCTAGATGCCTTCCATCTCTACTAGAACATTTGTTAAGGGTGTGCACAACTCCCAACATGTCAGCAAAGAGGTTTCATTCTAGATAAGTAGCAATGGAATGTTGTACAATACCATAGGCCACTTACCCATTACTTGCATATTAGTAGTATCTTGTTCATTAATGCAACTTTTCTAACATGCATAATATACATCCTAAATCTAGGAACATAAGTATGTACATGTATGGACAACATTGTTTAAGTAATCAAACATATAATAAATGCAAATTCAAATACTTATCTTTCTTTGGTTGTTGGGTGGACTCCCTCTCAATCTTTGCGTCCTTGCAGGAACTACTGGAGTGTGTTCCCTCTTGATCTCTATTTTCCCTTTGTGATAGCATCATGATTATATGTCTTTTGAACTTCTATCCATCCTGGACCACTATGCATGCTTAAGTGTGCACCAGTGTCATCATTGTGTCATCGTCAAGATCTCATACATTCATTAGTATAATCTCAATAATATCAAAACATTATAATCCTATAATCTCAACATGTATGGTCATGAACATTTCATACACATGTAATTTATCGCAAGCGTTAGTATTCAAGGTTTCAGCGAGTACTTCTTTTACTCATGCATATTCTTATTTGACCATAGGACTCTTCTAGTTTGCCATATCATTAATCAAACTAAGAAGCATAATATGCATAAACCCATGATTACTCAAACTTATAACTTCATGAATAATCATTATCAATCATACAAAAGTATACTTATATAAGATCCTAACACAATGTAGGATTCTAACTCGATATAGGAAAACATACCTGGATTATCATGTTTGCTAGTTATGTCTAACAGACCCAAACAATGTCTTCTTTGTTGTACCTTTCATGTTAGCGGACAACATCATCCTCATACAACACCACAGTGCATTAGTACAATCATAAGTGTCATAACCTAATCAATGAATGTATTCTATTATTCACATGCATTCATACTTTAATAAGGTGACCAGACAATCATGATTTTACTAACCTCAATAATATGAAGACAAACATATCATGAACTTAATCATGAAACAGATTTCAAAACATACCTGTATCTCCTCAAGTCATACCTGTCGTGATTGCTTGTAGTCTTCTCTATAAGGGTAAAACCCTAACCATCCAAAGTAGATCACTTGTTAACATCTTATATAGTTTCATGGTGCTAGGATGATAGAATATCAGTGCCTTTTAAAACCCCCTTCATTGCTACCCTATCAGTCTCCCAACCTTGATAGGTTTTCTTCTTACTTGGAAACCCTAATTTTTCAATCTCCTTCCTCCCACAACATTTTGATAGAGGATTAATATCTATGATGAATGGATTCCAAATCCATTTTCAAAGTTTCCAATGTTGCATCAGGTGTCTCCAACATTGTATTAGTTCATGCCATACCTAAAAATTGAAAACTCTAAGTGAGAGCTTCTTCCTCCTCTTCTTTGATTTCCTCCGTTGAGCCATTTCAGATGTGTCGTATTGTTTCTGGTGTATCTCTGAAATTGCAGATCTGTAGGGTATAAAACTTCGGCCTGTGGTAGCCAGACCTGTCATATTTCCAACCCCACATGTTTTAGCTTCATTCGATTCTCCATCAGGGAGATATGCTCTGTTTCCGAACATGACATGTTTCATGGATGAAACAACATAGAGAACTTGTACGGAATTCCACATGTCACTGTATCAACTTTGGCCTCTGAAAATTGGACCTGTGAAACTACAGTCCGTGCCCTAATTGTCACTTTTTACGAAATTCCATTTGGAGCTTCGTAGCACGATATATTAACTTTTTTTCCTAGGTCACCTATTTAGGGCTTCATTCTGGAAGAGGCAAAAACCCTAACTTGTACGGATCATATCTTAGAAAGTACAATGAATCTAAGGATGAAATTCAGACACAAGGTACAAGAAAATTTCATCATCGGAATGTACAATTTTCAGATCCTGAAACTTTTCCAAAATTTATTTATAGCGAAAGTTCCACGATGACTAGGTTTTGCTATACAAATCCCTAACTTTCAAATTGTCGCAAGTGAGACAAATGTCGTAAATGCCATACATGACTTCTTTCAGGCTAGCTCTGATACCATGTTATTTTTTCATCATTTAATTCAATTGATCTAGGATCTTAACTGAGAGAATCACATGCACAACAAATCAAACAAAAGAGAAAAGAGACACAAAGCATTTCACCGGGGAAACCATAAAGGAGAAAACCCCGCAACTTCCTCAGAGATAGAATGAGCAATAGTACAAAACCCCAAAACAAATAGATGGTCTCCAGCAGCTTCGTCCTCCTCCACTTGTGCGAACTCCTCCTCTCTCTCACTAATGAGAAGTGATTGAGTGTGTGAATGATCAAATAGAGAGGAGCACCCACTCTATTTATACTTTACCTTTCACTTAGCCTTAACCCCAAACAGGTTGGTCCCTAAGTGTAACTAACTGGGACGACTTCTCTAGGAGAGTCTAATAACCCATTAATAACTTAACTTTGGGGTCTAATGTCCCAACATACATGGGAGGATTGACCTCAATGACTTTACATGACCCAAGTACAATAATGACATCTTCGACCATAGGAATAAACATCTCCATCGGAGGTACAATAATAAAATACAAATACAATATAAAATATACAAGTGAATACATTCTGAAGTTACAAATATGTTAACAATAAGACGGCCCAGGCATTCAGTCATTAAGACAAAGATGAAAGGGTATAGGGGGTATCCCTGTCTGATACCCCTCAATGGTTTAAAAAACCTCTAAAGGGGTTCCATTAATAAGAATGGAGAAGAAAGATGATGATGTCATATTTGCTATCCATCGAATACAGTTGTCTCCAAAACCAAAGGAACTCATTATCTCCTTCATGAATTTCCAAATTGAGTTTACCATAAGCTTTTGACAAATCCAGCTTGAGCATCATTCCTGATTTTTTGGTTGCTTGGAGGAGTGCAAAACTTCATGGGCTAGAATGATTCCATCTAAAATTTGTCTCCCTTCTACAAACCCCCGATTGTTCGGGAGAGATCAGAGTAAGAAGGAGGGGTTTCAGACGGTTTTCCAAAACTTTAGTGATGATTTTATAGAGAATGTTTCACAGAGCTATCGGAAAAACATATCAAGGCTATCAACCATTGCAGTTTTGGGTATCAAAGTTAGAAAAAGTGGAGTTGAGAGCAAGTAAAACTCCCTTTATTCTCCTGGATTCCTCCACTACTTCCAAGACCTCATGCTTAATCAAATTCCCCAAAATGGTGAAAGAAACTAGTGGTGAAACCATCAAGGCCCGGAGACTTGGCATCCTCCATTTGGTTGATTGCTTCCTCCACTTCTTGCAGATCGATAGGTCTTACTAGCATCTCATTCTGCTCTTCTGTCACCAAACTAGGGATGACCCTTTTGATTTCCTTAATAACCTCAGTCATGTCTGTGATTAGGTTCTGTAAGCAAAGATTTGAAATGGGAGACCATTTCATTTTCAATGTCTTCATGAGTGTCCACTACTTGACCATTTTGGGTTTGGAGAATGTTTATGCGGTTGTGGTGTCGATGTTGAATAGTAGCTCAATGGAAGAATTTTGTATTTATGTTCCCATCCTTCAACCACTTATTTCGAGATTTTTGTTTCCAAAGGATTTCTTCTTGATTTTCTCGTTCATGGAGTTGTTCAAAGATAGAACTTCTTTGTGTTGATGTATTTGTAACTTCGGAAGATATTCACTTGTATATTGTATGTATTACATTTGTACTTTATTGTATCCCCAATGGAGATGTATTATTCCTCCAATTAGAAGTGTCATCATTTGTACTTGCAAGTGTCGTAAGTTATATTGTAAGTGTCGTAACTTATATTTGATGGGTTTATTAGACCACCTTGGTGGGGTCGGCCCTGTATGAGTTATGTGGGTTAAAGGGTTATTAGACCACCCTAGTGGGGTCGGCCCAGTCAGCCATTATGTTAAGTGGTTAAGTTGGGGGGCCGACCTAGTTAGAGTTAAAAGACAAGTGAAGTAAAGTATAAATAGAGGATGTGTGATCCTCATTTAACACATTCACTCACTCACTCACTTCGCATTAGTGAGAGAGGAGGAGGAGTGGCGCACAAGTGGAGGAGGAGTAGCTACTGCAGACATTTATCTTTTGGGGATTCATCTTGGTGATCTTTGTATTGGTGCTCATTCTATCTCTGAGGAAGTTGTGGGGCTTTTTCACCTTCTTGGTTTTCCCCGGTGAAGATGTTTTGTGTCGTCTTGTCTCTTATGTTTCATATGTTGTACATGTTGTTCTCTCAGTTAAGATCCTAGATCATATTGAATTAAATGTTGAAAAACTAACATGGAATCAGAGCTAGCCTGAAGGAAGGCATTGTATGGCATTTATGACATTTGTTGCACTTATGAAAAATTGGAAGCTAAGGCTTGATATAGTAAAAACTAGTCATCGTGGAAAATTCCCTATAAATCCATTTTTGCGAAGATTCGGGATCTTGAAACTTTTATAGGTCGAAGATTAACATCCCCATGTACCTTGTGTCCGAAGCACAACATCTGATTCATTGTACTTTCTGTTTTATGATTCATACAATTTAGGGTTTCTTCCTCTTCCAGATCTCAGTCATAAACAGGTGACCTCGGGAAAAAGGACACAACTTGGGCTAGGAAGCTCCAAATGAAATTCTGCAAAAAGTTACAGTAAGAGAACGGACATCAGTTTCACAAGTCCTTGTTTCAGAGGCCGAAGTTGAACCAGTGACACGCGGAACTCCATACAAGTTCGCTATCCTATTTAATCCCATAAACAAGTCACATTGCGACACTTGGCATAAATCTCTCTTGGAAAATCCATTTGAGCTTAAACCTGTGGGGATAGAAAGAGGACAGTTCAGGATACCATAGGCCAAAGTTTAAGACCACAAGGATCCAAAATTTCAGAGATGCAACCAAAAACGATAAGGCACATATTTCTGTCAAAATAGAATTGGATTCTGAGCACTTTTCATTCTTGGCTTGTCACTGCTACGGGAAATTAGGGTTTCTGTAAAAGTTGAAATTTTTGGAATTTGAGACCAACAGTTGGATGCTCCCCATCAAAATTGAAATTTAGACCAAGATAGAATTCTTTGGTTAGATAGAACCCCGGGCTCTATCAAACCCTAGTTCGGGATTTGACCAGAAAACTAGAAAACCATAATTTGATAGAAGTTGCAGATCCGAAACTGTCAAAGTCAATTTTGAGGGGTCCAAATTTTGGAGATTTAAAAATTAAAGTATACCAGCTTGATCGACTCAGCAAGGTGCATCTTTTCATCCAATCAGAAGTTTGAAATTCAAAGTTTGAATTTTTAGGGTTTTCTCAGACAAACCCTAATCCAGCTCCATATCTAGTCTCAACAAATCAAACTAGATTGGGTTAATACTAGAAGAGAATGAATTGGACACCTACATAAGTGAAGAAGTTCCAGTTTCAGAGGGAGATGAGGCTAAGGCTTTACATAAGAAGACTATAAGTAATCCCGATAGGTATGACTTGAGGAGATACAGGTATGTTTTGAAATTTGTTCATGATTAAGTTTATGATATGTTTGTCTTCATATTATTGAGGTTAGTACAATCTTGATTAATTTTAGACTTGTATTATCACCCTAGTAAAAAGTATGAATGCATGTGAATGATAAAAGACATTCATTGATTAGGGTTATGACACTTATGATTGTACTAATGCACTGTGGTGTTGTATGAGGATGATGTTGTCCGCTAACATGAAAGGTACATCAAGAAAGACAAATCAAGTTCTAGATCAAGAACATATGACCATGGTGACATGAAGACAAAGACGCATCCATAGCCATTGATCACATAGAAGCTCTACTTATGAGGTATGTATAATTTGGTTCTACATTGCTTAACTTATGAGATATGTAGGTTACTAGCACAAAGTCTCTAAATCATTGAAGAGAACAAAGAAGACATTGTTTGGGTATGTTAGACATAACTCGAAAACATGATAATCCAGGTATGTTTTTCCTATATCAAGTTAGAATCCTACCTTATGTTAGGATCTCTTATATAAGTATACTTGGCATAATTGATAATGATTATTCATGAAGTTATAAGTTTGGGCAATCATGGGTTTATGCATATTATGCTTCTTAGTTTGATTAATGATATGACAAACTAGAAGAGTCCTATGGTCAAATAAGAATATGCATGAGTAAAAGAAGTCCTCCCTGAAACATTGAATACTAACGCTTGTGATAAATTACCTGTGTATGAAATGACCATGACCATACATGTTTAAGATTATTTAGAATCATAATGTTCTGATAGTATTGAGATTATACTAATGAATGTATGAGATCTTGAGGATGACAAAATGATGACACTAGTGCACACTTAAGCATGCATAGTGGTCCAGAATGGATAGAAGTTCAAAGACATATAATCATGATGATATCATAAAGGAAGCAAAGATCAAGAGGGAGCACACTCCAATTGTTCCTGCAAGGAAGAAAAGATCAAGAGGGAGCACACTCCAGTAGTTCCTGCAAGGACTCAAAGATTGAGTCCACCTAACAACCAAACAAAGATACGTATTTGAATTGTCATTTATTATATATTTGATTACTTAAACGATGTTGTCCATACATGTACATACTTATGTTCCTAGATTTAGGATGTATATTTATATGCATATTAGAAAAGTTGAATTAATGAACAAGATACTACTAATATGCAAGTAATGGGTAAGTGGCCTATGGTATTGTAGAACATTCCATTGCTACTTATCTAGAGTGAAACCTCTTTGCTGACATGTTGGGAGTTGTGCACACTCTTAAAAAATGTTCTGGTAGAGATGGAAGGAATTTAGAAAGTTACGGGATATGGATAAATGTTGTATTGAAGCATTGGCTAAGATAATTGTATGACTGTATGACATATGTTCTTATGTGTAAGTTTTTGTTCTGAAAACTATGAGAAGTTTCTAATCGTGCAATTGAATTTGAATCGTAGGAAAGATCGTGTACAATCACCTACAAAAGAAGGACAATGACATTTGTTCCAGCAACGAAGGTCAATAAAACTACCTATTGAAGATATTGAAGAATCTGAAGTTCCCAGGATCAGGGATGCAGTAATGGAAGGATTCCATGATCGAGGAGTACCAGTCAATCATGATGTATGGGATGTGGTTCCGAGACCAGAAGGGAAGTCTGTTGTGACTTCCAAGTGGATCTATAAGATCAAGCATGTTGCAGAAGGTAGCATAGAGAAATACAAGGCAAGGTTTATGGCTCGTGAATTATCCCAGAAAGAAGGGATAGATTATCAAGAAACCTATGCACCTGTAGCCAGATACACTTCCATAAGAACAGTACTTGCTCTGGATTTAGTGATGAAGTGGAAGATACACTAGATGGATGTCAAGACATCTTTCTTGAATGGTGTAGTCGAAGATGAAGTGTATGTGGAGCAACCACTCGGTTTTGAGACACATGACAGGGAGTCATATGTGTGCAGATTGAAGAAAGCCTTGTATGGCTTGAAGCAAGCACCTAGGACATGGTACAACATGATAGACAAATTCCTGTCCAGTTTGAGCTTTACCAAGAGTAAAGCGGATTTTACTACAAGGTGTAGGAAGGCAATCCAGTGAAACTCCTACTATATGTGGATGACCTGTTTGTGACAGGTGAGGATAGATTGATTACCGACACGAAGAGGAAGCTTGCTGTTGAGTTCGAGATGAAGGACTTGGGTATGATGCATTACTTTCTAGATATGGAGGTGTGGCAAAGTGTATATGGAATCTTCCTTGGACAAGGGAAGTATGCAGTAGAGATCGTGAAGCAGTTCGGGATGATGGAATGCAAGGCCATGGCCACACTTATGGAATCGAACCTGAAGCTACTGAGTGATGCTTCATCAGAGTCTGTTGATGCCACGATGTATCATCAAATGATTGGGTCCTTGATGTACCTGAAGAACATGAGACCAAATATTTTCTTTGTGGTGAACACATTGAGCCAGTTCCTGACGGATCCTAAACATGTTCACCTGATTGCTGTAAAGCATATTCTGAGGTACCTTAAGGGTACGGTTGATTATGGGCTCAAGTATGATGCGAATCAAAAGTTTAAACCAGAGGGTTAGGTTGATTCAGATTGGGCAGGCATTGCTGCAGATAGGAATAGCACTTCGGGGTGCTGCTTCAGTATGGGATCAGGTGTGATCTCTTGGTTTAGCAAGAAGCAGTCCTGCGTAGCATTGAGTACAACCGAAGCAGAGTATGTCGCAGCTTGTTCAACCAGTTGTGAGGCAGTATGGCTTAGGAAGCTATTGTCTGATTTATTTGATCTCCAGTTGGATGCTACCTGTATCTTCTGTGACAACCAGAGTTGTGTGAAGTTGTCTGAGAACCCAGTGTTCCATGACAGGTCGAATCACATCGATATCAAGCATCACTATATCAGGGATATGGTGCAGAGAGGAGTAATAAAGCTCCTGTATGTTGCAACAGATGAGCAGATTGTAGATGTGTTGACCAAGCCGCTGGCCAGAGTGAAGTTTGAGTACTTCAGAGAGAAGCTCGGTGTACTTCAAATCGAGGTTCCTTCCAAGGGGAAGTGATGAGTCCAGAAGACGTAGATGCACATGGGTTTTTCCGACATGGTTGTAGATGTGTTCTCCCATGGTCGTGATGTAATTTCTGAGCCATTCTCACATGGTGGTATATATGTTCTCCCATGGTGCAGATGTAAGGGCTGGAGCCATTCTCACATGGTGGTAGATGTGTTCTCCCATGGTGTAGATGTAAGGGCTGAATCCATTTTTCACATGGTGGTAGATGTGTTCTCCCATGGTGAAAAAGTAAGGGGTGGAGCCTTCTTCGAATGGTGGTAGATGTGTTCTCCCATGTCAGTGGTGTAAGTGTTGTATGATGTGCATCTAGGATATGATCCGAGGATGATGCTATGATCATGTGATGATGATGAGCATCAGGACGATGCTCTAGATGATATGCATCAGGACGATGCTATGATGATCAGGATGATCATGTGTGATGAGCATTAGGATGATGTTGTGTATATGATGAGGGTGATCATGTGATGATGATGTGCATCAGTATGATGTACAATATGATGATGATCAGTATGATCATGAGTATCAGGTTGATACTTTGTGGCCGTGGACAGATTGTGCAGCTAGCATAGAAAAAATCCCGGGAGATCCGATAGGTTGAGCTCGGATGCTCTTTTGAGTTTTTTCTACAGGTAGCATAGAAAAGATCCTGGGAGATCCGATGGTTTGAGCTCGGATGCTCTTTCGAGGTTTTGCTACAGGAGGCATGTAACCAGTCCTGGAGATATGATAGGTTAAGCTGTGTGCTCGTAAAAGTCCTGGGATGCTCTTTAGAGATCTTGCAGGTTGCAAGACACTCTTTTAAGGTTTTTCCTGACCACATGTAAAAGATCCAAGGAGATCGGATAGGTTGAGCTATTTGCTCGTAAAAGTCTTGGGATGCTCTTTCGAGGTTTTGTGGTGGTCACATGTAAAAGATACCGAGAGATTCGATGGGTTGAGTTGTGTGCTCGTAAAAGTCCTGGGATTCTCTTTCGAGGTTTTGTTGACGCACATTCCACAGGATGGCCAAAGATGATGAAGACCTACAGGAGGCTAGGCCTACAACAAGCATGAAAAAGGGCTGGCTCTGTAGAAATTCCTATGACGAGAAGAATATAGAGATAGCACCAGTGATCGAGATGAAGAGTACAACAGCAGTGACGATGATGCTCTGTGATCCAATGATGATGATCCAGCTCCAGGATTGAAGACTTGTGCCGATATGTATTGATGACCTGTGTCAAGAGAATACCTTCCTAGTTAAGAGTGAGTGTTGATGTATTTGTAACTTCGGAAGATATTCACTTGTATATTGTATGTATTACATTTGCACTTTATTGTATCCCCAACGGAGATGTATTATTCCTCCGATTGGAAGTGTTGTCATTTATACTTGCAAGTGTCGCAAGTTATATTGTAAGTGTCGTAACTTATATTTGATGGGTTATTAGACCACCTTGGTGGGGTTGGCCCTGTATGAGTTATGTGGGTTAAATGGATATTAGACCACCCTAGTGGGGTCGGCCCAGTAAGCATTATGTTAAGTGGTTAATTTGGGGCCGACCTAGTTAGAGTTAAAAGACAAGTGAAGTAAAGTATAAACAGAGGATGTGTGATCCTCATTTAACACATTCACTCACTCACTCACTTCGCATTAGTGAGAGAGAGGAGGAGTGCACACAAGTGGAGGAGGAGTAGCTACTGCAGACATTTATCTTTTGATGATTCATCTTGGTGATCTTTGTATTGGTGCTTATTCTATCTCTGAGGAAGTTGCGAGGTTTTTCACCTTCTTGGTTTTCCCCCGGTGAAATGTTTTGTGTCTCTTGTCTCTTATGTTTGATATGCTATACATGTTGTTCTCTCAGTTAAGATCTTAGATCATATTGATTTAAATGTTGAGAAACTAACATGGAATCAGAGCTAGCATTAAGGAAGGAATATATGACATTTGTTGCACTTGAGACAAATTGGAAGCTAGGGCTTGATATTGTAAAAAATAGTCATCGTGGAACTTTCCCTATAAATCCATTTTTACGAAGGTTCAGGATCTGAAACTTTTACAGGTCTAAGATAACATCCCCATGTACCTTGTGTCTGAAGCACAACATCAGATTCGTTGCACTTGCTGTTTTATGATCCATACAATTTAGGGTTTTTTGCCTCTTCCAGATCTCAGTCATAAACAGGTGACCTAGGGAAAAAGGTCACAACTTGGGATAGGAAGCTCAAAATGAAATTCTATAAAAATTTACAGTAAGAGCACGAACATCAGTTTCACAGGTCCGGGTTTCAGAGGACGAAGTTGAACCATTGACATGTGGAACTCCATACAAGTTCGCTATCCTGTTTTATCCCATAAACAAGTCACATTGCGACACTTGGCATAACTCTCCCTTGGAAAATCCATTTGAGCTCAAACTTGTGGGGTTGGAAATATGACAGGTCAGTATACCACAGGCCGAAGTTTCAGACCCTGAGGATCCAAAATTTTAGAGATGCACCAGAAACAATAAGGCACATATTTCTATCAAAACATAATTGGATTCTAAGCACTTTCATTCTTGGCTTATCACTGCTGCGGGAAATTAGGGTTTCTGTAAAAGTTGAAATTTTTGGAATCCGAGACCACAGTTGGATGCTCCCCATCAAAATCAAAATTTAGAGACCAAGATCAAATTTTTTGGTTGGGTAGAACCTCAGGCTCTATCAAACCCTAGTTCGGGATTTTGACCAAAAAAACAGAATTTGACAGAAGCTACAAATCCGAAACTTTCAAAGTCAATTTTGAGGGGTCAAATTTTGGAGATTTCAAAATTGAAGTATACCAGCTTGATCAGCTTAGCAAGGTGTATCTTTTCATCCAATCAGAAGTTTGAAATTCAAAGTTTGAATTTTCAGGGTTTCTCGGACAAACCCTAATCTAGCTCCAGATCCAGTCTCAACAAATCAAAGTGGATTGGGTTAATCCTAGAAGAGAATGAATTCGACACCTACGTAAGTGAAGAAGTTCCAATTTCAGAGGGAGATGAGGCTAAGGCTTTACATAAGAAGACTTCAAGCAGTCCCGATAGGTATGACTTGAGGAGATACAGGTATGTTTTGAAATCTGTTCATGATTAAGTTTATGATATGTTTGTCTTCATATTATTGAGGTTAGTACAATCTTGATTAATTTTAGACTTGTATTATCACCCTAGTAAAAGTATGAATGCATGTGAATGATATAAGACATTCATTGATTAGGGTTATGACACTTATGATTGTACTAATGCACTGTGGTGTTGTATGAGGATGATGTTGTCCGCTAACATGAAAGGTACATCAAGAAAGACAAATCAAGTTCTAGATCAAGAACATATGACCATGGTGACATGAAGACAAAGACTCATCCATAGCCATTGATCACATAGAAGCTCTACTTACGAGGTATGTATAATTTGGTCCTACATTGCTTAACTTATGAGATGTGCAGGCTACTAGCACAAAGTCTCTAAATCATTGAAGAGAACAAAGAAGACATTGTTTGGGTATGTTAGACATAACTCACAAACATGATAATCCAGGTATGTTTTTCCTATATCAATTTAGAATCCTACCTTGTGTTAGAATCTCTTATATAATTATACTTGGCATGATTGATAATGATTATTCATGAAGTTTAAGTTTGAGCAATCATGGGTTTATCCATATTATGCTTCTTAGTTTGATTAATGATATGACAAACTAGAAGAGTCCTATGGTCAAATAAGAATATGCATGAGTAAAAGAAGTCCTCCTTTAAACATTGAATACTAATGCTTGTGATAAATTACCTGTGTATGAAATGACCATGACCATACATGCTTAAGATTATTTAGAATCATAATGTTTTGATAGTATTGAGATTATACTAATGAATGTATGATTATGTATGAGATCTTGAAGATGACACAATGATGACACTAGTGTACACTTAAGCATGCATAGTGGTCCAGAATGGATAGAAGTTCAAATACATATAATCATGATGATATCATAAAGGAAGCAAAGATCAAGAGGGAGCACACTCCAGGAAGCAAAGATCAAGAGGGAGCACACTCCAGTTGTTCCTGCAAGGAAGCAAATATCAAGAGGGAGCACACTCCAATAGTTCCCGCAAGGACGCAAAGATTGAGAGGGAGTCCACCCAACAACCAAACAAAGATAAGTATTTGAATTGTCATTTATCATATATTTGATTACTTAAACAATGTTGTCCATACATGTACATACTTATGTTCCTAGGTTTAGGATGTATATTATGCATATTAGAAAAGTTGCATTAATGAACAAGATACTACTAATATGCAAATAATGGGTAAGTGGCCTATGATACTATACAAGATTCCATTGCTACTTATCTAGAATGAAACTTCTTTGCTGACATGTTGGGAGTTGTGAACACTCTTAACAAATGTTCTGGTAGAGATGGAAGGCATCTAGAAAGTTACAGGATATGGATAAATGTTGTATTGAAGCATTGGCTAAGATAATTGCATGACTGTATGATATATGTTCTTATTTGTAAGTTTTTGTTTTGAAAACTATGAGAAGTTTCTAATCATGCAATTGAATTTGAATGGAAGGAAAGATCGTGTACAATCACCTACAAAAGAAGGACAACGACATTTGTTCTAGCAACGAAGGTCAAGAAAACTACCTATTGAAGATATTGAAGAATCTGAAGTTCCTAGGATCAGGGATGCAGTAATGGAAGATTCCATGATCGAGGAGTATCAGTCGATCATGATGTATGGGATGTGGTTCCGAGACTAGAACGGAAGTTTGTTGTGACTTCCAAGTGGATCTATAAGATCAAGCATGCTGCAGATGGTAGTATAGAGAAATACAATACAAGGTTTATGGCCCGTGGATTCTCCCAGAAAGAAGGGATATATTATCAAGAAACCTTTGCACCTGTAGCCAGATACACTTCCATCAGAACAGTACTTGCTCTGGCTGTAGTGATAAAGTGGAAGATACACTAGATGGATGTCAAGACAGCTTTCTTGAATGGTGTAGTCGAAGTGGAAGTGTTTGTGGAGCTGCCACTCAGTTTTGATACACTTGACAGGGAGTCATATGTGTACAGATTGAAGAAATTCTTGTAAGGCTTGAAGCAAGCACCTAGGACATGGTACGGTAGGATAGAAAATTTCCTGTCCAGTTTGGGCTTTACCAAGAGTAAAATGGATTCCAACCTTTAGTACAAGGTTGAGGAAGGCAATCCAGTGATACTCCTACTATATGTGGATGACCTGTTTGTGACAGGTGAGGATAGATTGATTGCCGACACGAAGAGGAAGCTTGTTGCCAAGTTCGAGATGAAGGACTTGGGTATGATGCATTACTTTCTAGATATGAAGGTGTGGCAGAGTATAGATGGAATCTTCCTTGGACAAGGGAAGTATGCAGTAGAGATCCTGAAGCGGTCTGGGATGATGGACTGCAAGGCCATGGAAACACCTATGGCATCGAACTTGAAGCTACTGAGTGATGCTTCATCAGAGTCGGTTGATTCCACGATGTATCATTAGATGATTGGGTCCTTGATGTACTTGACGAACATGAGACCAGATATTTGCTTTGCGCTGAACACATTGAGCCAGTTCCTGACGGATCCTAGACATGTTCACCTGATTGCTGTAAAGCATATTCTGAGGTACCTGAAGGGTGCAGTTGATTATGGGCTCAAGTATGATGCGAATAAAAAGTTTAAACTAGAGGGTTATGTTGATTTAGATTGGGCAGGCAGTGCTGCAGATAGGAAGAGCACTTCGTGGTGCTGCTTCAATAGGGGATCAGGTGTGATCTTTTGGTTTAGCAGGAAGCAGTCCTGCATAGCACTGAGTACAGCCGAAGCAGAGTATGTCGTAGATTGCTCGTCTAGTTGTGAGGCAGTATGGCTTAGGAAGATACTGTCTGATTTATTTGATCTCCAGTTGGATGCTACCTGTATCTTCTGTGACAACCAGAGTTGTGTGAAGTTGTCTGAGAACCCAGTGTTCCATGACAGGTCGAAGCACATAGAGATCAAGTATCACTATATCATGGATATGGTGCAGAGAGGAGCAGTAAAGTGTCATGTCCCAAATTTGGCATTGGGTCACAATGGCCTAATCACATTGGCCCTATTCATTAGAGTTTGTCAAATTGATGCTAAAGGTCAAATAATTGCCAAGGAGGAAAATTACTAGTTTCCTAGGTTTGGGGTGGAAGCTTTGGGATTTGGAATAATGGGGATAATAAATTATGTTTGAACATTAGAATGACATAAATATTTAATAAAGGAGCTAAATAAATATATACATGTGAAAATCAAAGTGGCATTTGATCTTGAAGACATATGGGGGAAGTGGGACCCACATATGGCTAGATTTCCCCACTACACTTGGCATCATTCTCTCACCAATTCGAATCCAAGGTGAATGGTAACATACTTGGGGGAGTCCAAAATGTATTATTAATGGCATGACTCATCCAAGGTCTAAATATAGAGTAAGATTAACTCCCATGGAAGAGGAAGAGGCAATTTGGAGCTAGTGAGACACTTGGGCTAGATTCCCTAGCTCTATGACAACAATGATGAAGATGCTATGACACCTATGACACAAATCAGACCTGAAGGATGAAATATGACATATATGACATGTCAGGGCTAAAAATAGACTCCAAGAGGGCGCTCAAGGGTGTTAGGGCAGCTAATATGCTTCCACATGTTATTTGGTGGAAGTGGGAGACTAGGAATTGTTGTACAAGTGGAGTTCTTTGGAATCTCTTCCCAACTTGAGTTGCCATGAGTCTCTTGGAAGGAATTCAACCCATGGAGGACATTAGAACTTTATAAATGTCAATAACAAAGAATGAAACCAACTTTTTATCATTTGAGAAATTTTCAATTGCATTTGTGAAGAGGGAGAGCTAGTGGATGACTAGTTTCTTGCCTTAGCCAATTTAGAGGGTGAAAGATTCCCATCCAAGTTGGTAAATGAAAAGGCCATTTAGAACTTTCATTTAGAGCTTTAATGGAGTGTTTATTTGCAAGTGTAACCTACAGGGCAGCTCATGGTTTCTTCTATTTCAACACATTCTCTCAACCATTTCCATTTTTTATGGCATATTCTTGATCCTTGAAGGAGGGCATTTTTGGTGAGTTATTGCACTCTTTGGGAGAGCTTATAATGCCCCATTTATTTTTTAATATGAATTAAATACTCATTATTCATATCCTAAAATTTTCAGGTCTAAATTCCAAGTAGAAATGTATAAATCTCATTTTTAATGAAAGAACGGTGCCATTTCCCCACTACATTGATGTATAGCATGATAATGCTGATGATTTCGAATGAATGGATGGTTATATGATATATTTATGATTAATAAACTAACATGGATGTATTTTACAAGTTTCATGTACTGTACTTGAGAATTTGAATTATTTTTACTTAGTTTAATTGCATTGGGAGAAGAAATAGTGCCATTTCCCCAAGGGTCGAATTGGTGATTTTTGTAGCTGAATGGGAGAGGGTTGGAACAAAGATAATAATAAATTAATGATGCAAATGAGACCTTAATAAAATCCTTAATACATTACCTAGATCTTTTCATAAATTTGAGTGGGTTTGGAGGCATTTGGGAAGCCATTTTCAGTACTTACCCTAGGGGGATTTGAACCCCAAATTACTAGTAAAATTGCATTCTTGGTCTAGAATCTTAAAAGAGTTTGAAGAGGTATTTTGGAGGCCATATATAATCCATGAACATCATATTCAAGTCCTAATATTAGTCATAAACCTTCCTTGAATATTCGAAGGCATTTGGAGTCAATTTGAGACCTAGAGACCAATATTAGTCAAATGGAAATTACTAGTAAAGTTCCCTACATTGGCAAGAATTGAAAGAGGATTTGCATAAGAATTTTAAAGGTCCAAAAGAATCCCTGAAACACATATTTATTTTATAACATCATCCATATACCTTCTTAGAAGATTTGGGAGAAATTGGAGCAATTTGGGGACCTAGAGCTCAAAACTAGTCAAAGGTCTAACTAGGAAAAAAAGTAAAAAATTGACATTTTAATAAAATTCCTAAAAAGGGACATATTAGTGGTATCAGAGCATGGTCCTTGCACTTGTGGATTATGTACATACATTCCAGAATAATTGGAATCCATGTCTTACTATTATGATGAATCCTATGAGTGCAATTCTTATGAGGAATATGCAGATGCTTATGAGCAATATGAAGCAGAATGTGAATGGTACGAGGAAGAGGTGCCATCATGCAATACTTCTTACAATTTCAAGAGAAATGAAGATTATTCGTATGACTTTAAATTTTATGAATATGAGTGTGTCACACCAACCATGGATAATTCTATCAGTGAGTTCCAAAGATGGAAAGCAACATATAACACCTTGCCCCAACAATATAAAAAATATCAAGAATATCTTGCTTTGAGCAAAAATACACAAAATGTCATGTCTTTTGAGTACTATGCTGAACATGTTTTTGAAAATAGGCCCAAAAATGAAGATGTGGAGTTAGTAAAGAAAGGTTTATGCCCTTCTTGTAAAGAACCTTGGAGTGAGTATCATATATGTGTGCATGAAATTATGTCCCACCTAAGGAGAGATTTTGGGAATTCTTCAAAAAGAGATTCCAAAGATATTGATCATAAGGAAAACAAGGGGAAAAATGCATCATCTTGCTTGAAGGATAAAAATGAAGAGACATCAGAAGAGCATGAAGAAGATTCTATTGAAAACATGGAAGATCATTTCGAGACACCTTCTAGGTTAGGCATGAACCAAAGAGCATCTATTGATGGATGCTTAAACTATGAAGGAGTAACTACTGATGGGTTCTCACACCTCTATGTTGGTGACATAGAGATCACTTTTGAAAGTGTTGCTGCAAGCCCAAGTTCCATTAAGCATGATAATGAAGACCTTGTAGAAGTTGACGAAGAACCAAGATCAACTTCCCCATCACCACTTGAGCTTCATGAAGTTGGTCCAAGAAAAATTGAAGAAGATGAGGAGGTTCATTTGCAAGAGCCTCATTTTCTTGAAGGGTCCTTAAAGATGAATGAAAATAAGATCCAAAAGTCCCTCAACATTCTCCATAACACTCAAGCATTGGTGTCAAATTCTTGTTGGAGAGCTACTTCATTGGAGGAAACATCCTTCCTTGAAGACATGGAGAAGATTCAAAGAGCAATGTGCCACATCAAAGGTAATTTCATGTCTTTGATTTTTGATAGAAACCATTTGTTTGAGCTTAATGAATTGTTAAATGATGCATACTTGGAGAATAATGAGGATAATCATAAGCTCACAATTCAAAATGAGCAACTTCTTGAAAAGTTGCAAGATACTTGTTTTTCCTCCTATGTTTTAGATTGTCAAAGGGTAGATTGTTTGGAGGATTCTCATGACATGGTGGATCATGAGAAATGTGAAAATTTGAATGTTCTTGATGTGTTTGAAGATGAACTTAAAGAGATCCAGACACTTGATGTGGTGGAAGAGGAACTTGAATTTTCTCTTGATGAAGGTTATGCAATTTTTAAAGAAGAGCATGATTCCTCCACATTGGAACCAATCTGTGACAAAGGTTTCACACTTTTGAAGGAGCTGCATGATACTACCCATATGGATCCTTCCCATGATGAAACTTCTGCACTGTTTGATCATGTGGGTGAGTTCGTTCATTCTCTTACATCCTATAATTCCATGTTTTGCAGCATTAGTCTCAATGAAGTATGGGTGAAAGGATTCTTTTTGATGGTCCCACATGAGGACTATGGAACTCCTAGATTTACCTTTTATGATGACATGGTTGGAGCACATTCTTATTCACATTTGCATCAGCATCCTTTGTTACTTTATGATGATGCAAATATACATGGATGCACCTATGATATGCATTTGAGTCACTTGAAGACTCATGGTTTTTCTTGCTCAACACTTGATTCATTTGATGTTGGAGGAACTTCATCCAACACTTGGGAGAATAGATTTATGATTGGAGAACATTTTTGTTGGAAGCCACATAATTTGTTATATTTTTATGATTCTCACATTCATAGATGTATGGGTGAGACTTCTTTGAGTCATTTGAAGTCTCCTTGTTTTTTCTGCTCATTATTTGGTTCAAATTTTAGTGGAGATTCTTCATTCACTTATTGGATGAAAGAATACATGGCTGAATATTTTGATGCATATCACATCCTTTTGGAGTAGCATTATAGGACATGGGATCCTCACCTATGTCATTAGAGTAGATTTTATGGATCACTTGAAGCTTGTATGCAGTTGGAAAATGGTGGTCTACTTGCTTGGAGGTATAAGCACTTTCATGACTCTTTGATGAAGCATATCCTTGATGTACATTTTCATTATGTTGTTACGTACTTTGATGATATATATTTGGTACTCATTATGTTTGGAAGGATGCATACAAGAAAATGGGATCCAGGAATCCTCTTATCTAATGGTGTGGGTTGGAGAGCACTCTTAATTGTTGGGGTGCAATACAAGCAATGGGACCCTGGAATAATTTTTATCTTATTGGTTTCAATTTTTTTTGGAAAACAAGCAGTATGGTAGATGGATTTCCCACTTAATAAAGTGATTTTTATCAGAGTAGTGCAGTAGCAAGCATGGTGGTTCCTCTCTAAAATATTCATGGAAACTCAAAGACTCAAGGTTGGGCAATTCAATGGCAACTTCAAAGAATTATACAAAAAGCAGGTTCTTCAACACCCATGCTTAAAATTGCTTGAGGACAAGCAATATTGGGAAGGGAGGATTTTTCATGTCCCAAATTTGGCATTGGGTCACAATGGCCTAATCACATTGGCCATATTCATTAGAGTTTGTCAAATTGATGCTAAAGGTCAAATAATTGCCAAGGAGGAAAATTACTAGTTTCCTAGGTTTGGGGTGGAAGCTTTGGGATTTGGAATAATGGGGATAATAAATGATGTTTGAACATTAGAATGGCATAAATATTTAATAAAGGAGCTAAATAAATATATACAAGTGAAAATCAAAGTGGCATTTGATCATGAAGACACATGGAGGAAGTGGGACCCACATATGGCTAGATTTCACCCACTACACTTGGAATCATTCTCTCACTAATTCGAATCCAAGGTGAATGGTAACATACTTGGGGGAGTACAAAAGGTATTATTCATGGCATGACTCATCCAAGGTCAAAATATAGAGGAGTAACTCCCATGGAAGAGGAAGAGGCAATTTCGAGCTAGTGAGACACTTGGGCTAGATTCCCTAGCTTTATGACAACAATGATGAAGATTCTATGACACCTATGACACAAATCAGACCTAAAGGCTGACATATGACATATATGACATGTCAGGGCTAAAAATAGACTCCAAGAGGGCGCTCAAGTGTGTTAGGGCAGCTAAGATGCTTCCACATGTGATTTGGTGGAAGTGGGAGACTAGGAATTGTTGTACAAGTGGCGTTCTTTGGAATCTCTTCTCAACTTGAGTTGCCATGAGTCTCTTGGAAGGAATTCGACCCATGGAGGACATTAGAAATTTATAAATGTCAATAACAAAGAATGAAATCAACTTTTGATCATTTGAGAAATTTTCAATTGCATTTGTGAACAAGGAGAGCTAGTGGATGACTAGTTTCTTGCCTTAGCCAATTTAGAGGGTGAAATATTCCCATCCAAATTGGTAATTGGAAAGGCCATTCAGACCTTTCATTTGGAGCTTTAATGGAGTGGTTATTTACAGGTGTAAGCTATAGGGCATCTCATGGTTTCTTCTATTGCAACACATTCTCTCAACTATTTCCAGTTTTGATGGCATATTCTTAATCCTTGAGGGAGGGCATTTTTGGTGGGCTATTGTACTCTTTGAGGGAGATTCTAATGCCCCATTTATTTTTTCATATGAATTAAATACTCTTTTCTGCATCTCCAAAAAATTTCAGGTTGAAATTCCAAGTAGAAATGTATAAATCTCATTTTTAATGAAAGAACGGTGCCATTTCCCCACTACATTGATGTATAGCATGATAATGCTGATTATTTAGAATGAATGGATTGTTATATGATAAATTTATTATTAATATACTGCCATGGATGTATTTTACAAGTTTCATGTACTGTACTTGAGCATTTGAAGTATTTTTACTCAGTTTAATTGCATTGGGAGAAGAAATAGTGCCATTTCCCCAAGGGTCGAATTGGTGATTTTTGCAGCTGAATGGGAGAGGGTTGGAACAGAGATAATAATCAATTAATGATGCACATGAGACCTTAATAAAATAATTAATACATTCCCTACCTCTTTTCATAAATTTGAGTGGGTTTGGAGGCATTTGGGAAGCCATTTTCAGTACTTACCCCAGGGGGATTTGAACCCCAAATTACTAGTAAAATTGCATACTTGGTCTAGAATCTTAAGAGAGTTTGAAGAGGTATTTTGGTGGACATATCTAATCCATGAACATCATATTCAAGTGCTAATATCATTCATAAAACTTCCTTGAATATTTGAAGGCATTTGGAGTCAATTTGAGACCTAGAGACCAATACTAGTCAAAGGGAAATTACTAGTAAAGTTCCCTACATTGGCCAGAATTGAAAGAGGATTTGCATAAAAATTTTAAAGGTCCAAAAGAATCCCTGAAACACATATTTATGTTCTAACATCATCCATATACCTTCTCAGAATATTTGGGAGCAATTGGAGCAATTTGGGGACCTAGATCTCAAAACTAGTCAAAGGTCTAACTAGGAAAAAAAGTGAAAAATTGACATTTTAATAAAATTCCTAAGGGACATTACATAAAGCTCCTGTATGTTGCGACAGATGAGCAGATTGCAGATGTGTTGACCAAGCCGCTGGCCAGAGTGAAGTTTGAGTACTTCAGAGAGAAGCTCGGTGTACTTCAGATTGAGGTTCCTTCCAAGGGGAAGTGATGAGTTCGGAAGATGCAGATGCACATGGGTTTTTCCGACATGGTTGTAGATGTGTTCTCCCATGGTCATGATGTAATTGCTGAGCCATTCTCACATGGTGTAGATGTAAGGGCTGGAGCCATTCTCACATGGTGGTAGATGTGTTCTCCCATGGTGTAGATGTAAGGGATGAAGCCATTTTTCACATGGTGGTGGATGTGTTCACCCATGGTGAAAAAGTAAGGGCTGGATCCTTCCCCGAATGGTGGAAAATGTGTTCTCCCATGTCAGTGGTGTAAGTGTTGTATGATGTGAATCTGGGCTATGCTCTGAGGACGATGTTATGATCATGTGATGATGATGAGCATCAGGATGATGCTCCAGATGATATGCATCAGGACGATGCTATGATGATCATGATGATCATGTGTGATGAGCATCAGGATGATGCTCCATATGATATGCATTAGTATGATGTTGTGTTTATGATGAGGGTGATCATGTGATGATGATGTGCATTAGGATGATGTACAATATGATGATGATCAGTATGATCATGAGTATCAGGTTGACAATCCGTGGCCGTGGACAGATTGTGCAGCTAGCATAGAAAAGATCCTAGGAGATCCGATAGGTTGAGATCGGATGCTCTTTCGAGGTTTTGCTACAGGTAGCATAGAAAAGATCCTGGGAGATCCGATAGTTTGAACTCGGATGCTCTTTCGAGGTTTTGCTACAGGAGGCATGTAATCAGTCCTGGAGATCCGATAGGTTGAGCTATGTGCTCGTAAAAGTACTGGGATGCTCTTTAGAGATCTTGCAGGTTGCAAGACACTCTTTTAAGGTTTTTCCTGACCACATGTAAAAGATCCTGGGAGATCGGATAGGTTGAGCTGTGTGCTTGTAAAAGTCCTGGGATGCTCTTTCGACGTTTTGTGTTGGTCACATGTAAAAGATCCTGGGAGATCCGATGGGTTGAGTTGTGTGCTCGTAAAAGTCCTGGGATTCTCTTTCGAGGTTTTGTTGACACGCATTCCACAGGATGGCCAGAGATGATGAAGACCTACAGGAGGCTAGGCCGACAACCAGCATGAAAAAGGGTTGGCTTTGTAGAACTTCCTATGACGAGAAGAATATAGAGATAGCACAAGTGATCGAGATGATGAGTATAGTAGCAGTGACGATGATGCTTTGTGATCCAGTGATGATGATCCAGCTCTAGTATTGAAGACTTGTGCCGATATGTATTGATGACCTGTGTCAAGAGAATACCTTCCTAGTTAAGAGTGAGTGTTGATGTATTTGTAACTTCGGAAGATATTCACTTGTATATTGTATGTATTACATTTACACTTTATTGTATCCCCAACGGAGATGTATTATTCCTCCGATTGGAAGTGCCGTCATTTGTACTTGCAAGTGTCGCAAGTTATATTGTAAGTGTCGTAACTTATATTTGATGGGTTATTAGACCGCCTTGGTGGGGTCATCCCTGTATGAATTATGTGGGTTAAAGGCTTATTAGACCGTCCTAGTGGGGTCGGCCCAGTCATCATTATGTTAAGTGGTTAATTTGGGGCCGACCTAGTTAGAGTTAAAAGACAAGTGAAGTAAAGTATAAATAGAGGATGTGTGATCATCATTTAACACATTCACTCATTCACTCACTTCACATTAGTGAGAGAGAGGAGGAGTGCGCACAAGTGGAGGAGGAATAGCTGCTATAGACATTTATCTTTTGGGGATTCATCTTGGTGATCTTTGTATTGGTTCTCATTCTATCTCTGAGGAAGTTGCGGGGTTCTTCACCTTCTTGGTTGTCCCCGGTGAAATGTTTTGTGTCTCTCGTCTCTTATGTTTGATATGATGTACATGTTTTTCTCTCAGTTAAGATCCTAGATCATATTGAATTAAATGTTGAAAAACTAACACTTTGTGGTAGAGATCCTCAGTGAGTCCCTCCATCATATTGATTTCCTGGATTTGTTCCATTTGGTGCTCTAACTTGGGCTTTTCTTGAAAGATATTTATGAAAACCTCTTTATTCCAAGTCTTCAATTTTAGTTTAAGAAGCTTCAATTTCTGTTGGAATTGGTACATATTTGTACCATTCGAAGGGATAAGTGTTTGCCACCAAATCTCCCCTTAGGTGCAGAAATCATGATGTGTTAGCCAAAACTGCTCAAAATGAAATGGCATGTTCACTCTGATCCCAATATTAATCCAGACTAGATTAATCGGCCAGTGGTCTGATCTTGCTGCTACAAGGGGTCGAGAGTCCAGAGCTCCACCAAATAACATAAAACTCTCCGAAATAAGAAACCTGTCCAGTTGGGCTGCTACATGGTGATCCCCTCCCCTTCTATTATTCCAAGTAAAATCACCACTCCCCATGCCTAAGTCCATTAGGTGACTAGAATCAATGAACTCATCAAATAGAGTACTTTCTTGTGTGAGAACTCTTATGCCTCCTTTTTTTCCAGTAAGGGAGCAGTTCAAATTGAAATCGACTCCAATAATCCAATGCAGTCCTTCAAACTCCGTCCTCATTCTGTTCATACTATTAAGGAAATTTCTTTTTTGAGGATAACTTTCCTACTGCATCAATAGCCATAGTCTAACAATTTCTCCAAAGAGTCCTCGCCTTAACTACCAGTTGTCCCATGGAGCACTTTGTTTCTTGTAGAAAGACTATTGAGGGTTTCTCCATTATGATATTCCTTTTCATAGATTTGTTTTTTCAGGGGCCATTGGTCCCACCGATATTCCAGGATAGAATCTTCATCAGGCGAGATATCTTTAGAGATTAAGGCCTCCTGAATAGTGGGATATTGTCCAGAATCCACCAGCTGAGCCCCCACTTCCCTAATCCTTTCTCTATTAGTATTCCTGCCCCTCTTGGTTCCTCCATCTTTATGTTTGCGTTTTGTCGCTTTAAGTTTTAAGGGACCAATACCAAGACCCGGAGTAGGTTTTGTTTTAAGAATAGCCTCGATTAGGATTTGGAGTTGTTCGACTGGGATGGAATGGAAATCCCTTTTTCGGCATGCCTCTTCGATGTCATCCATATCCAAATCTCCCGTTTCCATTTCATTTCCGTCCTCTTCCATTTTATCCCCTTTTAGTAGAATTTCAGGTTGAGAGCGGATCTTCTTGATTTCCCCGATTTTTGAGGCTGGAAACTCTATGACTTTAGGTTGAGTCTGCTTCTCCTCATGGGAAGTCAGCGGATCTGGTGGAGTATTCTCCAGAACCGCAAAACTATTGGACGTGTTTGCTTTCTTGCTTAAATCTGGGCCATTGTGCTTCCTACTAATTCTTTTCCTGTTGGTAACTTTAACGAAACCTTCAGACTCTGATGTCTCCTTGAGTTTGTTAGAGGTTGAATTTGTTTGTGGGGTTAAATGGAAATCCCAGACCAAATGTCCATGTGTATGGTAACGATGACATCTAAACGGGATATGCTCATAATCGAGGGTTTGAAACCACTCTGAATCTTCCCAACTAAGGTTAATCCCCTCAGGGAGGTCTTTAGAAATATTCATATACACACAGAGTCTGGCATAATAAAAAAACCTTCCTTGTTTGGTGAGGTCTGAGATCTTCACAAATTGGCCAAGAGCACTTCCTACTGCCTTCAAGATTTCTAGATCCTAGTATTCGGTTGGCAGCGAGTATAGCCGGATCCATACTGGGGCGATGGATAAGTCTTCCTTGTCTGGGTTAAAATGATCCCTCCAAATTTTGAGGTAGAGGCCAGCCGAATAATAGAAATAAGGTCCTCCTTCAAAGATCCTCTCTCGGCCTTCTACATTAAAGAACACCACTGTGAAGAAACCCTTGGAGCCTAATAGAAGATCGAAGTGGCCCTAAGGTTTCCAGGTAGAGTTAATCCACCTTATTAGGGCTTTTTCGGACGACCAGATGCTGATAAACTTTCCAATAAGAGCGTGGTCCATCATGTGTTGTATGTTTCCTTTAATTCGAGTCGAATCCACTGTGATGGTCGGGATAATGGCCAATTTTGGGATGCAGGAGCCTTGACTGGGAAACCCTTGAGCGGATTATTGATTTGTAATAGGGCCTGCAGATCCCTCTCCTCTGATTCTAGCCTCTCTCGTGGTTGCTTGAGAACCTTCTTGGTGTTGTTTTGTATTCGTTGTTTGAGGAGGGGCTGCCCCCCCGTGCACTAGTCATCCCGAGATTGATCAATCTGAACAATTGCGTAAAACCCCTAAAGCCTTCCTAAGTCTACGGATCGACCTTCCATCTTCCAAATTATGTATTGGATGAACCCACTAGTGTTGTCACTATCATGTACATTGCTAAATAAAAATAAAACCATCATATTCATGTCTTTTAAAAATAATATTACATACTATTTTTTTTTGTTGCATTACATTAGCATCGCAATACATCAACCTTGAAATTGAAATTTCATAATCATCATCATGTTTACATAGTACTAGCTTCATAATACAAAACTTTTGAAACTATTCACATCATATTCATGTATTTTAAAAATGATATTACACACTATATTTTTTAAGTTGAGATTTTACTTCACGTTAACATCATCATAGTGAAATATATGACTTTTCTAACATATTTCTTGGATGATAATAAAGTGCAATTAAAAAATATAACATGGAGTTTTTTTAATTTTCATATAAATAATTAAAAAGATGTCCCTTCGGTCTTAAAACTTCAATCCAACTTTATTTAAATTGTGTTATTGTAATTGATAACCTTACCAATAAGCGAAGGCCCAATTATCCCTCATTAGATTTGCTGAAATATTCCTCTAAACGAAGTTTTAACTTATGTGGTGTAAAAGTCTGGATTATAGTGCAATAATAATTCAAACATAAAGTAGTGACTCGTTCTTTACTTAAATTTATTTTATATTAAGGTTTAATGATTTCTAACGTAATTATTTATGTTTAATATATTATAATTTTGAAATAAAAATAATCCTAAAGTATTATTATAATAAAATAATAATCTAAAACAATGAATTATTATATTAATAAAACTATTACACAATATTACACGATTTTATAAATCATTTTAAAATTATAATTTATTTATAATATTACATTTTATACTAACATATCTTTATTTCGTACTATTTTAAACTTTTAATTGGTTGTATTTCATTTGAAATATATATACAATTTTAGAAAGTGATTGATGTACCCAAATTTGTCTCGTGTGTTCAAGTTAACACGAAGGAAAGGAGACCTTCAACTTGATTAATATTCTCTCTTTATTTATATATATTTATTTTGGATTTTCGTATTGGCTTAATTGCGTATAATTATGATATGGCATTGATGATATAGTTATAATTATGATGTATCTTGTCAATATTGTTGAATTTATCAATATTGAGCTAAGCCATAATTTACACATTATATAAATAATTTTTAAAGTTATCATAACACATCTCAATCATTATATAGAGGTGCAATAAGAGCATCATGTCTTTTACAAGAATTGAACCTGGGTTGAGAGGGTAACAATCATTCCTCCCAACCATCCAAGCTATATCAAATGGACATTAGTAATCTAGTTTAACATGTAGTAGCTCTTAATGGTTATAATTAATGTATTTGAATAATCATTGTAATGTCCCTCTAACATGAATATGAAGGAGGACAAGCAACAGAGGTTAGCAGAACTACGAATGGCAGTACTAGCCACATTAATAGCTATAATGGCATAAAAATCAAGTATATTGGAACAACTCCACCTTATTTTTTTTGTTATGTGTATGTAATTAGTAGAATGCTTGAAAGAGAGAGAATGTGGAAGATTTCTCCAAATTTGCACTTCATTATTGAATATAACAAAAGAAAATAATTGTCAATGCCCCACTAATTCAATATAGAAATTTGAAGGCACATTAGTTGATAGTGATTTTTCACCGTGAGTTGCGCATGTGCATGCACCCTCCCTTGTAGTGCACCCTCGACCCTCTCTTCCATGGAGCATCCTCCTAGAGGAGGATCCACCCCTTCTCTAGACCCAGACAAAACTACCTTCATATCTCTCATCTCAACTCTAGAGAAATCCATATCCAAATCATAGCCATCTCAACCCTTCATATTTGTCTAGAAACTAGATGGGCTTCTCGAGGTTTCAATCCCATTACCTCCTCCCGACATGTGGAACTGACACTCGTTGAAAGAGGACTAATTGGTCAATTCACAGGGATTTGGCCATCACTCAGATCAATGGCTAATTGAATTCATAAAAACTTGCAAGTTCTCATTCAAGGGAAGCCAACCCATTATTTCTACAAATAAGGGTCCTATTCTTTTTGGCTTGAATCTAAAGAGGATTGAGATTTTATCTTTCAAAGTGAACTTTAATTCTTTGAATTCAGAGGAATGTTCCTGAATAGATGGACACCAGACTTTGATATTGATACTGATGTTCCAATGAGAGTTCTAGTGAGGTTGTGCCTCCCTCACTTTCCCCTTCACTGTCAGGGGGAGGACACACTCCGAAGCATAGGGAACAACTTAGGAAAATATATTGATAAATCTAAACCCAAAGATAACAGGTTTGCACATACTTGGATTTGTGTGGAGGTAGATTTTGAAAAAGGACTACATAAAGAAATCATCTTAACCGTGGACAACTAAAAGCATCTCCATAATCTAGATTACACACAACTACCTTTCAAGTGCAAAGCTTATCACAAATACAATCATTTTAACAAAGAATGCAATGAGAACCTATCAGTAAGACATGCAACCTTAGATAAAGATGATCAATGGCGAGTTATTAAAACAATGCCTCAAAGAACCATATCTGTTATAGCGTTCCTTCGTCATTCCCCTCCTCCTCCTCTCTTCCACCTAATCAACCCATTTCCCTTTCCCATTAAGAAGTGTAGTGCAAGTGATCACTAGGCCCTCTATTGTTCTAATTCCCTCTTCACCCAATCAATTCAATATCCTATCTCAAATGGATCCTTGATCCTTTGTAGAAGTGGTAAATCTTTCCATCAAGGAACCTTTTTGAATTTATCCACCCAAAAACCCTTTCTTCATTCCTTCTCAAATAAATCCCCCTTTTAGCCTTAATGATGAGATGTAGTTAGATTGGTTAGAGGAGATTGATCCTATCCTATAAAAACTACAGGCCTCCGGGGTCATCACAAGATAAAAATATCAACACCAACTTGAAGAAGAGGAAAAATCAGATGGGGAAGAGGAAGGAAAGAAGATGATAAAGGTGGGAGTAAACTAGCAAGATAAAACAAGAAGAATAAACTAACAAATAAAAAATTTAGGCACTCAATCCACCATTGATAAATCATCATGAGTCAACACAAAAAGAAAGAATCAAGGGATCCATATAGTCCCATCCCAAGTATGGGGGGGGGGTCCATAAGATGTGCAATGTTAAATAATGAAAATGATCTCCTAGAAGTGTAGAGGAAGAGGTAGGAGAGGGGGAAGTCCATAATATGTGCAATGTTAAATAATGAAAATTATCTCCTAGAAGTGTAGAGGACGAGGTAGGAGACTTAAAGAAGAAGCTCTTCGAGATCTAATCATACTAGAAAAACTAGCTATTCTCCTTCTCTAAGTGACTAAGTTAGATGTAGTAGATATGGTAAAAACTCACAAGAAGTTGTGGTTAAGATGTGAGGGATAAGAAATAAGTTCAAGAAGAGCGTTTGGGGCTATTTGTACATTTTGGGAAAACAACCTATTGCAAGAAGGCCCTATTCACCAAAGTCAACATTGGAGCCTATCTATAATGAATAATCTCAATTAGGTAACACCTTTCACATTTTAAATTTATATTCCAATTGCATATATGGAAAAAGTACTCTGCTAGTCCTCTTTGTAGCATTTAGAAGGGATGTCTGCAATAAACAATATTATAATTGTGGGATATTTTAACTTGGTCTAGCCAAAAAATAAAAGAGAGGTGGATCTACAGTCAAGGATACATTCCAAGAAGGAACGAAAGCTTTAAAGATTGCATGGGATCCCACCAAAGGAAAATTCACTTGGACCAACCATAGAGTTGGAATGGGTCATATTGCTGCAATATTGGATAGATTCCATATCCATAGTGATCTTATTCTTCAAAACCTCTCCATCAATTCTCAAATTATTTCCTTTGTTTCTTCTAATAATAAGCCAATTGTTCTCTCTTTAGATTCACCTTCAAGTTATGGGGCTCTCCCCTTTCGCTTTAATCCTCTTTGTCTTAAAAATCCCAAACCTATGGAAATCATTTAGGAGCAATGGTCAAAACTCGTACAAGAATCCCCATCCTATGTATTGAAAGAATGTGCCAAATCTTCATACTTGCCACCTAATTTGGAGAAAAATAAGCTAACTCATCAACTCAAAGCTATATAAGAAATAATGGAATATGAGGTGGTTTCCTTGGAATATCAGACAATTGAAAAAGAGATCTATACCAAGATACATAGAGAAAATAGAGCAAGGAAGAAATGTGGACATTGAAATCAAGGATTTTGTGGTTTTGATTAGGGGAAAATAATATCACCTTCTTTCATCATCAAGACAAAGTCTATACAAACAAAAACATAGTTAAATAGATTAGGCTGGTAGATGGGACCATTCTAAAGGAATTTGATGATATAAAAAAGGGCCAAAGACTATTTTTAAAACCTTTACGTAAAAGTGGAAACAATGGATCCCCATTCCACTCATATCATGCACGTGAACATCCCTCTTCTAGTCAGCGAACATGACAACAAGGATATCAATTAGAGTATTTTAGGGGAAAAATATTTCATGTGATATGGGGACTAGCCCCTAACAAGGCCCCAAGTCTAGTAGTTTCTCTATCAATTATTATAGATAAAGTTGGGATGTTGTTAAATTATATTTGAGTAGAATCCTTATCCATTCGTAGAAGAAGTTCAAACTTGCTGGAGGCACCAACTCCTCTTTCTTATCCTTAATATCCAAAGAGCTTGACCCTTATTTGTTTAAAATATTCCAACCTATTTTCCTCTACAATTCATCTTACAAATTTCTAACCATAATCATGGCCAAAATGATCAAGAATATCCTCCCCAATCTAATATTCGACAATAAGGGGGCCTTCATGTAGAATTGCCAAATCATGAACAATATCCATTTTTTCCGAGAGGTGTTACCTTCCAGCAGAGCTAATCAAGATAAAGGTATGATCATCAAGATAGATATGGCTAATGCATTTGATAGGGTACCCCACTCCTTCCTCTTTGAAGTTCTTCTCAAGTTTGGGTTTGAAATTCAATTTTTCTGATGGATCCAATCATATGCCTATGGTTCATGGATTGCTCCTCTCATCAACACGTTCCACCCAACCATAGGCATGCCATGCTCATGCATATCTCAACATGACATACACCCTTGAGCTGTGGCCAAATATCCAAAGGCAGAGATACTCTCTCTCAGGTCCACACAAGGCTCTTACTCATTGAAGGCATCTCAATTTCCCTACAAAATTATTCAAGAGCATTAAAGGTTTGAGATATAGCTATCCCTAATTTCCCCTTCTCGATATTATAATGGATGAATATTTGAGCAGGAAAATTGAGGTTGAAAGAGTAATGAATCTTAGTGGAATTATTTTTGCTAAAGCAGTCAAATCTATAAATAATTCATAATTTGCAGATGCTTTTCTTTCTCTTTCAGGGGGATCTATAGTAATAACTAAAAGATTCAAGTATATCCTTGATCACTTCCTCAATGCATTTGGAGGGAAGATAATTAAGGAAGGTAAGGGTTAGGTCTTTGGTTGGAATGCTAACCCTCCTCTCCTCAAGTACATTTATATAAATAGTTAATTTCCTTCCTCTAAAGACTAGAAGAGATTCAAATACTTAGGAACACCAATATATTTAGGTTGCGAAACAAAATTTTAGTAGGAAGTCATTAACAAGATCAAGGAAAATTTATCTTAGTGTGGAGCTCAATGATTTAACCTAACATGTTTTATTTTTCTCCTCAAATCGATTTTGTTGGAACTGGCCATCTACCAATGCTTAGCTTTTCTAACTCCTTTTGGTGTTATGCAGTCCATTGCCAAGGATATCGCCAAATTCCTTTGGCAAGAGGGGAAGACAAATTCCAAAATAATTCATTTAGTCAATTGGAAAATTGTGACAACTCCAAAGGACAATGGAATTTTGGACATTAAGAGCCAAAGTAATGAACATTTCCCTTGGGGCCAAGTTTCTTTGGAGACTAGTCACATGGATATATGACTGGGGGAATATAGTTCTCATAAAAAATTATCTTCACAAGAACATGAAGCATTACTTTGATAGCTCTTTAGAGAAAAAACAAGCCCCACATATATGGAAATTGTGCTTAACAGTCACCCCCTTAATCCAATCTAATCTCTCATGGGATCTAAGAAAAGGAAATAATATCGATGTTTGGACATACAAAATTTTGGGGAACTCTCCTCTATCTTCAATTTTAGAAATGCACCCTCTAAACAATTGGATGGACAGTCAATGTATCCATACATTTTATGAATTTTCAAATGGGAATGGGATCGCTAGATAGGTTGGTTGATTTTTGTCTCAAGAGCATCTCAAGTAGAGCATCCTTCATCTCCTCTCTATTCTTAAAGGTTGCACTCCCTTGGATAGAAGACAACAAAATAGTAGGAGTTGGGGCAAGGCTCATTTCCATTCATTTTTTGGCCCATGTGGTGTTAGGATATTTTAATACTCCATCCTTGTCCTACTTGCATTATTTACCATTTGCTAGCACTTAGTGATATTATTTCCCCCCTAGTGGTGTGCAGATGTCATCCAGGACCCATTAGCCACCTAATGCACCCTGCATGCATAATTTTAGGACCCTTAGAGGAAGTTCCCTATATTTTAGGATCCCACTTAGTGATTCAGCTATATCTAACTGATTTACACATGATTTGGTGACACTAATTGGGAGTTTGAGCTCCAATCACCACTGGTTGTGGCCTCATGTGGCCATTTATGATTGATTTGCATGTCAAACTCATGTATGCACATTCCTTGGTAAGTTAACTGACTGTATCATTAGTTCACTAATATTTGGTTGAGTTTAACTGAGTTTGGGATCTCTGGAGCACTGATAGAGGTGACAATTACTATGCTAGACAGACTGAGACTCGAATTCTCATAGGCCATTCGAATTCTCTCCATTGTAAAATCATTGTTCATTATACTGATTATTGGATCATGTGACATTATTCTGTTCCTATCTGAGTTCTCATGCATGTTTAAATGTCTGCTCATTTTTATTGCAATTTTCATTGTTTTTTGCTCTTTCTTTCTCTATGAGGTATACTCAACTCAATGATCTGCTATGATTTAGAATTTCACACGCGGTTCCCATTGTCTATTCTATGCCGATTCACATGAGTTCTTATTCAACTTCCACATGACTATGTGACTTTCTCATCATCCTTCCACGTAGATAATCTACGCGGCCTTTGTAACCTGTAACCCACACAACCGTGTGATTGTTTTGGGGAAATCCATGCGGTTGTTTCATTTTTTAGTCTTTTTTGCTTAATTTCATCACAAAAAATAACCTATATGGCTTCCCACTCATGCGAAGGAATTAACAAAAATCTCATAAGTCTAAGTAGGGGCTATAATCATTTTTACATATTTCTTAGGCATAGGCTTTGAGGTACCCAACAAACCTCTAAGAATTCACTAGGTAGGCTATATTATTCTTTATTGATTTTGAAAGTTTAAAGGAAATTGTTAGTCTAGGCACTTGAGAAAAATTACATTAGTTTTAACTCTTTTGCTTCTTGCATATTTCTCTTCAAAAAGGAAATTTATACTAGTCCACTTTTTGCATACAAACAAGAGACCTAAAGCCTCCTTTCTATTTGAGTATGCTCCTTGTCTTGCACTCCCAAGTGATCTTGACAAATCAGAAAAATTGAAACGTTTGAATTACCTCTCTTATGACATTTAACTTTAAAGTTATCTTTTGCAATTCATTCACACTTAGAGATTAATCAAGAGTAGTAATGAACCACTCATGTTCATATCTCTTTGCTTGATCATCTCATAAATTAGTTTCTAATTTTAGTTTTTGTTTTGTTTTCAAACACATGTGTATATCTCTCTCGAAGTGCACACCAAGGGACCTAAAAAATCCTTTCATTTTTAGTATGCTCTTCATATTTCACTCACAAGTGATCATGGTGAATTAGAAAATCTAAAAGGTTTAACATACCTCCCTTGTCACACCATTTAATCAAATTTGGACCCATTAAAATCAACTTGCAACATAATCCCAACCAACTAAAATACTCTATCAAAGAGGCCAAGAAGGAAATTTTAGTTAGGATGTGATTGATTGGGCTAGGCATCAAAACAATGCGCACCAATATTCTTCATATGTAACAATAGTTGTTGTTGACTTTTAGGGAATTTTTCAAATCCTACTATAAGCAAGTGTGATCAAACCCAGATAAGAAATTGCAGTGCCCAATGACACTAAAGTTGAGGTTTAGTTGTTTTTGTTCGCCACGTTGATCCACTCAACTCTCTGTGGAGGCAACACTTTACCATTTGAGGTTGAAACTCTTATCCATACTTGATGCAAGTATCCTAGTAGCCAAACTAGGATTATCATTAGGTAGCATTTGTTGGATCCATTTGCACTTGAGTCATATTTTCTTGGATATTGGAAATGTTTCCAATCCTTCTGAAACATAGCCCCAATACCCCTCATTATAACTGATTCATTCATAGCTTCTTTAGTCATCTTCATTGGGTTCATAACTATTGAACAACTATTGGAAGGTTTGGTGACATTTTGAGAGGAAGGAAATTAGGTCAATATGAATATATCATTGCTTCTTTTTATTACAAAGATCATCTATTGAATTAAAAAGGACTTACTCTTGACACCATTTGTAATTTTGAGACATACTTTTACACTTGCAACATCTTGCATATGTTATCAGGATCACCATATTTTTGCATTTGTTGATTGTGCTTATTATTTTGAGTTAGATCCCTAGACTTCATCTCACTACACCATAAAACCATTGTAGACTTAAGATATCCTAGGTAGCCTTTAAGGTTTCAAGACTTTCCTCTTATTCAAGGAGGGGTTCCCACACTCCCACCTCTTCGTCAATCATGAGGGAGACCATCACTTCAAGGACATTCATGTGCATATATGATCATATCAGTCGTGCTAAGACATACCTTGCTTGATTCTCCTCCTCACTCCCATGTTGCACCTTCTTCACCACCAAGAAGGGGTTCTCCCACCCACTAGCGCCCCACTCACCACCAGGAGGAGGTACTCCATCACAACAACCAATGGTTGGACCATCTCTCTCGTTGAAATTACCATTGATGGAAATATTGAATATCCCATATTTATTCAAGAGCATAAATGATTCCATCCATCATGACCTGACATGGCCATAAATGCCAGTAAAGCTCCCCTCCGACAATCCCAAGTTTGAGGGAAAGCAAGGATATGACCCAACCAATCATGTGATGTCGTTCCATTTATGGTTATCATCAAAAAGCACAGTGGACGATACCCTGTGTATTAAGTTATTCCAAAGAACTCTCGTAGGGATAGCAACTAAGTGGTATGTTAATCTATCATTTGGTGCTCATTCCACATTTGAGTCTATAGCCACTGTTTTCCTCACTTATTTCCAAGGTCACTAATTCACCAAGATATTTGGATTGGAGATTCTAACAAAATTTAGGAAAGATACATCCATGCACATTGTGGATCACATCCATGAATCATATAAACATAGAACAATGTGAAAAATCACAATCCATCATGAGTTCCTATTAGATTGGTTTTTGAAATCACTCCTACCCATGAATTCCAAAGTCATAGAAACCAACATACCTCGAAATGAAGATGAGGCTATTCGCAAAGCACAACACTTTGATTTGATATATGCCCAATCAAGGTAGTTATACTCAATCATCTCAACACCCCTCGACATTGTTGTCTAGATGAAGCCCCTCCTGACATATCTTAGTCTCCCAATGTGCTCGTTGGGGATGTTTCTCATCAATATAATTAATAAAATAATAAACATATACATAATAAAATGGAAAGGATTTAACCTTTAGAAGGCGGGCATGTGTGAAGTGTCAGTCCTTACGACCCCCTTTGTTAACAAGGGGTTTCCTTCCTGTCTATCTTTTGAACTCCCGATGAACTATAAAGGTGGGTCATAAGACCACCACCAATCACTTCTCTTGTCTTGGGTTTTCGTTGTTGTAATTTCTTGGAAAATCCATTCACAATTCTTGCAAGGATGATGACGATTCGTTAGTAGCTCTTGGTAAGAATAAGCAACATTGCGGTGGGGGCCAAAAATGTTCCTGGAAATCCTTAATACCAAGAAATATCAACAACAATTCTTCAACTTCTTGGCCCATTCAAACAAAATCAAATCCCAAAACGCCTCTAAAATGATATCAAAGCCCTGACTTCATATCCTAATCCTATTATTTAACACCCAAAGCGGCCATGCTTAGAACCTCGAGTTTAATAAAATGGGTAAACCAGTACAGAATTCCTCTCTATTCTCTTTTCATTTTTCTTTCATCATTTTCGGTGCCTGTTCTTTTTGTTTCAATTTTTGTAGGCATTACTTGGAAATCAATCGTCCACAAATGACTACTAGCAACAACCACATTAGAAAACATTATCAATGTGCTAAACATTATTATTAATGTGGTTGTTGCTAGTTATGAGTTGGAGCACAGGCATATGATCAAAATAATATATTATTCAATACCATTTATTAATATAAATTAAAGTATTCATAATATAAAAATTATTCACGATATTTTAATATTTACAATAAAAAGTCATAATATATAGTACACATGTGACTAAAATGCGGTTTATAATTAATTAATCAAGTCCACTCTAATAGCAATCGATATAATTAATTAATCAAGTCCATTCTTTATCCACGTGTCAAATTATTTTTATCTTTGTATGCTTGAAATTTCAAATCCAATCCATCAGTCAAATTTTATACCTTGTAATGGTCAAAGTCCATAAGTAACTATAAGAGTCCTTGATTTGGGCACAAGTATGTGGTCTAAGAAATGATGCCCAAACAATGAGGCGATGAGCCACGCCAATCTTTAGCATGCAAGTGGTTTGGGCCACACCACCAACTAGACCACACCAATCCTTAGAATTACCTTGCAAAATGAAACTTGTCGAAAGGATCCTAGTAAATTTCAAAGTGAGAAATACAAAATAAAACTTGAAATAGATATATTTTCCAGTTTGTTTTGTTGGAAATCTTCAAAAAATCATAAAGACACATATATTAATTGTGGAAAATACATAATATGAATGACATATGGGCATTTGAAGGTACTAATCCATTTATGAATTCAAAAACACAATTTAAATGCTTCCAAATTGAAATTTTACTAAAGTTGTTTTACCAAACAATCCAAAACATAGTATAAATAGACTACTCTATTAACTTCTTACAAAACATAGTATAAATAGACTACTCTATTAACTTCTTTTGAGGATAACTAACATGGACACATAATATCTAAAATTGCCGTTATAAGCACAAATAAGTTGTTGATATGATAATTAGTATATATCAAAGATTAGATTGTAAAAAAATCCAAACTTTACTTTTTGTTTTACAATCCAAACTTTACTTTTTGTTGTAGAATGGGAATACTTATTGGAATCAATTAATTTAATTTACTATTCGTTGGTATACATTTCGGGTAAGGCCATGCACTTTGCTTTATTATTATTTAATATTTATAAAAAACGATTTCGTGTTGCATGTTTTACGATCCCTTTTGTCTGGATATGCATGCATTAGTTAGGCAATCTTACTTTCGCTATATTTTTTATCGATGCCGTAGCAAAGCACAACAAATTTTTTCTTTTTTGAATAGAAGGCTTCCACGACTTTATCATTTAATATCAACAACATAATAAGACTTTATAGTTTAGTATCAACAACAGATGAATTGGAACAAACGCGTGGAATTTGATGGAGACATGTATTGAATTTTCCGGGAATAATATGTCCCACTGTTTTTCCCAAGCTTGATGTATAAGCGAACGTGGGTTTGATTTCATGGAAATATTGAGTCTAGAAAGACGTGGGAGGTTGTCTAGAGACCAAGGGTGGGATTTGTTTAAGAGAATAATTTTTAAAAAAGAGGGAGCACCCTTTTATGTAGATATATATTCCATTGGAAGGAAATGCTTATGACATATTTTAAGTTATCGGAAAACACCCTTTTGTGTATCCCATTTCAAGGTAATGGTTTTAAAGACAATGGATTTACTAATTATTTAGGATCGCTTTTAATATTTAGTGAAGTTATTTTTTTTAATGAGATATATATTTTATTGAAAAGTAACAACTTCATTAATTATTAAAGATAATAAAATGTAATATTCCTAATTAAAAATTAGAGATATTAACTCTATATTTAATTACAAGAAGGAATTAGTCAAAAATTTTAACTGAAAACCTTCTTAATTCGAGCTTTCCCAAACACCTCTTAACTTGCTCGAATTTGTCCCAAACAACCTTGTATGGGCCCTAATAGTCCCAAACACACACAAATTGATCACTAATAGACTTATAGTGGTGGTTAGGGAAGTTTTACAGACAAACACTTATGGTTGTATGACCCATTTTTATAGATTTTACATAGATCAAGCAATGACTCTTCCTACTTGACCCAAACGCTTTCCTAACAGCTCCAAATTGACTTGAACAGACCCAAATACATGTGAATGACTCTCCAACAAACTTTATCACACTGATATTAAAGTTTTACACACATTTCGTGAGCATTGTAAAGCCACAACAATAAATCTACGCATAGGACAACAACACTAGGAGATTGAGCACAATATGAAGGAAAAAAATTGAGACTTTTATTATTACATGGGGCAATACATTTAGAATACTGATGGATGCTACAATTCTACAAATACATGAGAGAAACCTGCTACAATAGTTGAATAATGGTTGCAAATGGATAGAAGATGAGATAGGGAAAATGGTAGCTCCAAATGAGTGATTTCCTCCAACTAGTGCGCCCTCTACAAGCATGAATTCAACCCCAATATTTAGTTCTTCTCTATCATGTGTGCCCCCAACTAGATATGTGTTCCACACAGACCATAGAATACCCACCGAGAGATATAAGCAACCACATGTGCACCCTCCTCAACCAAGATCTACCACAACACAAGTTTCCAAAGCCAGAAAACGCCAACGAACTTTCACTGCTACAAAATAAAACTCAAACACACCAACATGAACTTAAACCAGATACTGAACATGGACCTGATCTCCTTCATTGAAGCTCCATAGAGAAATTATAGTGACTTCTCCTGTCATGCTATCTAGGGTGAAATATTTCATCACGGAAACTTGTTACAATAGCAAGAGGCGCATCTCCCAAGCGTGAAAAGCTCGCAAGCTCTCCATTTTGAATTGAAAATGATCAAAAGATTTCCCCCATGGTGCCTGCATCCATTTTATAGACTTACTGAGGCCCTTCCCCCCTTTTTCTCTAAAATTCTTCCAATAATAATAATACAATTTGAATTACTTGAGAGAATAATCATTCATGCCTTTCTTTAATTCCCTTCTAATGTTGTTGTCCAAATGAAACCTTAACCAACCTTGGGAATTTGAATAGGGATGGATTTATACCCACTGTGTGGGCCCATTCCACATCAAGCACTCACCTTATCTATTTTTAGGACCTGTCATTGTCATAGTTGTCATAGATGTTGTCATAAGTGTCATAGATGATGTGATAGGTTGTCATGATTGCTCTCATAGATTCTTTGGGAGTTTCACTTCACTAGTGCACCCTCTTGGTCTATTTTTAGCTTGGATCTTATTTATTAGATTCTTTGGGAGTTACTCTTCCAATAGTGCGCCCTTCTTGGTCTATTGTTGGTCTGGGAAGTTACAATTCAAAATATTCCTTCATGATTGGATTCCTTCCACATTGGATGAGAGTTACTCTTCATGTGGAGCCCAATCATCCTCCTATACGCCTTCCTAGGATGATTAGACCCCTTCCATATAATTAATGAATATTTGACCATTATTATTGCCAAAATTGAGACCCACATCATCCCTTCTTGATTTAAATTTAAATCTGCAGAGTGACTCTAGGCCAAATAATTCCCTAGTTAATTTTATTTTCACTCGAACCCATGGGAATTGGATGGGTTAATGGAATGACCATAGTGGAACTTTGGAGGGGACATTACAGTCCTCCCCGCCCAATATTTCTTGTCCTCAAGCAATTGCAATCCTAGGTGCTGCAATACCTCTTTACATTCCCATGTAGCATCTTCACTTGGTAAATGTTTCCAATGAACTAGGTACTCTTGAATGGTTTTGTTCCTCAATATCCTTTCTCTTACTTGCAAAATCCTTTCTGGAACCAATACTAGTTTTCCTTCATCATCTAATGGAGGAAGCTCTGCTGTTACTTTCACCTGTTATCCAACTGCTTTCTTGAGACATGAGACATGGAATACATTATGTATCTTACTCCCTTCTAGAAGCTCCAAGTCATATGCTACTTCCCCGACTCTCCTCACAACTTTGTAAGGCCCATAAAACCTTGGTTTCAAATTTTTAGCCCCTTTTTCCTTGAGTGATGACTATTTGTATGGTTGCAACCTCAAATACACCAAACCATCCACCTGAAAACTACCCTCTGTTATATTTCGGTCTACATATAGTTTATGTTGATTTTGAGGTGTTTGCAAATTATCTTTGAATGTTTTAAGAATGTCTTGACCTTCTTGAATCCAATCTTTTGCTTTAGGGGTTCTACAATCTCCAAAACATTGATAAAAAAAGGTAGGAGCTTCATAACCATATGATGCTTTAAATGGAGACATTCAATGGACATGTGGTAAGTTATATTGTAACAGAACTCACTCAAATGTAGCCATTTGATTCAAGCTTTCTGTTGTCCTGTCACATAATTCCTCGAATATCCCTCTATCCAGTGGTTGACCCTCTATGCTTTTCCATCAGTTTGGGGGTGGTAGCTAGTACTGAGAGTCAAATTTGTTCATGCCAATTTAAGCAATTCTTGCCAAAACGCTCCTGTAAACTTGCTATCTCTATCACTAACAATAGTTCTTGGAAAACCAGGCAATGTGAAAACTTCTCTAAAGAACAATTCATCCACTTGGGAAGCTGAATTATAAATAGATGGAACAAAAAATAAATTAGCAAATTTAGTGAGCCTATCCACTATCATAAGTATACAATATCTACCTTGTACCTTAGGAAAATTGACGATGAAGACCATTGAGATGCTTTCCCATTTTTGTTCCAGAATGGGTAGAGGTTGTATTAGACCAACATGATGAGTATGCTCTATTTTGTTTTGCTGACATGTGTTGCATTCCCTCACATACTTCAAGATATCAGTTTTCAGACCTTTCCAAGTGAACCTCTCTCTTATTTGTTTATATGTTTTCAAGTATCTCTGATGGCCTGCTAGTGGGGAGTTATGAGATGCCTCCATAATCTTCTTCTTTAAGGCTGATTTAGTCACCAAATAAATCATGTATTTATAGTAAATAACCTCATTGCTGAATTTGTATTGATCGTTTTGTATCAAGCCATCCAATAGCTCACAAGCAAACTTGTTTTTAGAGTATTCTACTAAAAGTTGAGCCTTCCAATATGTTGGAATTTCCATTAAAGAGATGGTTGGTTTTTGAGAAAGAGCATCTGCTACAACATTCATTTTTCCTTTCATGTATTCTATTTCAAAATCATAGGCTTGAAATTTGCTGACCCACTTTTGTTTCCTATCATTCAACTCCTTTTGAGTTGGAAAATTCTTCAAACTATTGTGAGATAGGCAACAAATAATGATATAAACAACTCCTTTTGAGTTACAAAGTAACTAGGAATGATGGAAGGTATGACCTACAATAGGAAAGAGGTAAACCTAATTGTGATATAACTTGCGAATAAGGATTCACCAAATAATGTAGGTACACACATGGTGAGTCAATTGAGAAATCACGAATGAGTTTTTATTTGGAATGAAATAGAACCCACAATAATAAATTAAAACATAATGGATTAAATCATCCAACTTGGAATGTGAAAAAAAATGCCATTGGAAATGTAAGGCAATGAAAATTGAATGTAGCGAAAGGAATAATACCTAGTTGACTTCTAGCCTTGGTTTTTTGTTTTTTGTTTTTAACCTAATCATTTGCAAGCTTCATGATTTCCGTTTTGTTTGGTAAATATTACCTAAATAGGGTATCTTTATAACATTCTCCCCTATATTTCAACAATCCCATTGAATCGCTTGGATTATTGTTGGTTGTGGTCAATTTAGCCTCTCTATGGAGAGGGTTCAACATCACTTTGGGATTCTTTATGTAATTCTTGGTGTTATCCAATGCCACCTTATTCCTGTCCTACTATACTCATGTTTATTCTAACTCTTGACTAAGAATTGCCAAGACCACTTACAAATACAAAAAATGATGCAAATTTAAGTTCTTTAGATTTTACTCTCTCTGTAGATCCATACACATAAGAAATGAAATTCATCAGCTGCCACAATATTGGAAAATGGTGGAATCCTATTGGTAATTGGCATGCCATATCTTTTGATGAGATCAAAATAAACATTTTCTTATCTTAAAAACACTAACCATGTTGTGAAGGGATAACAACACTAGTTAGTTATCTCAAAAACCCAAAGAAATTCATGACAAGATCACAAGTTTGGAGGAAGAAATTGGTAGGAAGACTGCATAATTTCGTCATGGAAGTTGTAATCGAGTGGTAAGTTTTAAATCATCTAGGATGTTAGGTTAATATTTACAACAATTAAGACATATTCATGTAGAATGTAGAATGAGATATTTTCTATAGCAAATTTGGTTGTAGTTGAAGAGAAAACTACATCCCAGGTAAAATGCAAGCTCATAAGGACCTAAAACTCTATTTATTTATTTATATCTACTAAAAGGGAATGGCCTTCTTAAGTTCCATCTTCTTTTTCATTTTGTTAAAAGAAAAGAATCATATGGTAGAAATCCTTACAAAAATGGAAAGATACAAGGATTTGCCAAAACCTTAACATAGATAAAAATCTTCACACATTCAACAAAAATGTTAAAGTGATATACTGTATTCAATAGATAAAGGAAGAAAAGGGCATAGAATACTTGGAAGAGATGCAATTCTACCTACACTTACATGATATTGGTAGCCTTGATGTGTTTCTGTCCTAGGCAGACTATTAAAACATTAGAACACTAGAGCAAAAAACTTCACTCATTGTTAGGGTCAAACTATTCCAAACAGATTTGAAGAATAGTAGAATTATTTCGCAAAAAGAGAATTTCCTGACTTTAAATAACTATTTGTTGGCTAGAGAAAGTGTGTACCTTTTTTGGTGGTTTCCTTGAAATGAATCTTGTACGTTGATCTATGTACACTCATCACCAATTCAATCCAGAACTCTGAAATCTGCACACAAAACACAACCATTCTCACTGCAATGGGTTATAAAGAAATAAAATATGAAAATAACTAATTTGAACTAACTTGGTTAGGAAATTCAATTCACTCATCCAAACACAAACTGAAATCAATAATCAAAGTAGAATAATTACATTTGGGGGGTGGGAAAGAAGAGAGATATTCCTTTTATTAATTATAATAACAAATTACAAATGTACCTGATCTTTTTCCACCCACACCTTTCATAATGGTCATCTGGGTTCCTCCAATTCTGGGTTACTGTTGACAACCTTTGGAATCCAACTTCTCCCTCAGCAAAATATTGATGAAAACTAAGGAGTTTAATCCTCAAATATTGAGAAAGAAGCTATAACTCATAAACAAGGGTTTCTGGGACAAGAAGGTCATAAAATCTCAGATATGATCATAGATAACTACTCCAACATAAGGGTTCTATAATGATATTCCTCCTCTTCATGCCTCATTTTATAGTCTTATGAGATGGTTAAGATAGTTGGTGATAGTTTTCGGAAGGTACAGGTGTAAAACTCCAGTAAAGCTCACCCGGGGGTGCACATAAATGCAAACAATTTTTTTTTCCACACTTTCTGAGGTCCACATGCCTTATGGGAAAAATGCATGTATGCACCTTTCTTTAAATGAAACCATGTGGATGTCGTAAAAAGGCCTTTTAAAGTGTTCTTTGAGCTGAGCAATGAATATAAGTGAACAATATGAAGGCCATGTAGACATTAAATACATAGAGGTGTCAAATAATGCTATAAGACTCACATGAAGAAATTGGCAACTAATACAAGAAAGGATGCAATAATTTTATCAGAATGCCCTCATTTAGGGAAGATATGAAATATAGGGAGGAGAGGCTGATGGTTTGACATTATGTTCAATAACATCCACTAACCACTGACAAGGGACTTAATTGATGAGATAAGAAACATGAATATAAATCCTAATCATAGCATCTGCATCATGGGTATATTTAAGTATGAATAGTGAAATTTACCAGTATAGGGTATGGACAACATGGGAAAAGTGCATGAATGGGAAATATAACAGTAGGATTGGACACTTTCCATTACTGGAATACAAAAATGAATACCTTAATTACCATAAAAAAGAGTAGAATGAATTTGGCAAGATTGTTGGATTGAATATATTGTAGAAATAGACTACATGAGGTGTAGGGGCCATAGCAAAGAAGCATAACCATGGAATTGTTATCCGATTTGGTGGTGCTGGAGAATCCAGAGAAAAGAGGCTCATAACATTGAATGAATGAATTTGTCCCATAAACCCTCAATGAAATGTCATTGTAGTAGGGGAGCAGAATCACAATTACCCTTTGACAAACCAGTTGTGGGCATATGTTACTGGCCTTGGGAAGATTCATGGTGCATTCATATTGGGAAGGTGGACGCTAAATTTGGGAATTGTTCTAGGAAGCTATTTTCACAAAGAAATGCCTATTTGCATAAACATATGCAAAAATTAAACCCTTCAAAAATAATTTCATTTTCTTCTTTATTCCATAAGATGTTTCATGTCTATTGTCACTACTATAATACCATGTTTTGGAATTTTATTACTAGCATCATATTTAGTTTTGTTAGTAAGTGGATTTTTTCACTATCTCTGGTAGTCATTACTCTCTTCAACACAATATCACCAAAGCCGTAAAAAAAATTACAAAACAAAAAAATTAATAGTCTTTAAATATATCTATTATAGTCTTCTATGAAAGCATTATATAATACCAGTCTCAAGTTGAATCTATCCATTGTCTACCCATCATCACAAAATAGATAACGTGACAATAAAATGAATAAAAATTAAACAATCGTCCTCGTCTCAGGTTCCCTCGAAGTGTTCCATACAATCATCCTTGTCTCAGTCAAGGTTCCCTTTTTTATAATGCATCAACCAATGTACTCAATTCTCTACAAATGACATAATTTGATTATTTGTATCAACTTTGTATCTTGTTCAATACACTCTTTATTGATATGATTAAAACAAAATGCATAATAATGATAACAAGTAAACTCAAACCATGGAGAATAATATTTTTACAAGATAATCCAAAATTAGGAAAACCACCACTAATAGATCGATTACCCTTAACCACTCTAGCCAATGCATGGCCAATCCAGTCGTCATCGACCACTTTGCTTCATCAAGGTTAACCTAACAATCCCTCATTTAAACTTGACTTGGAGTAATCACAGATACATCTGACTTTACGGTGAGTTACCATTGACCACCCACTTTAGAAAAATTACAATGGAGTTCCTCAAACCCTTATATAAACTTCATCACTTGCAATACCATGGGAAAATAATGTAGACTACCATGAAGAGAAAGCTTTGACCTAAACCAAAATTACCTTAATGTCTCATTTACCAAATCAAAATTAACCTAACATTTATAAAATGTCATAGTAAAAATTAATCACCAATGATTTAACATTAAATTGAATTACATATAATTAACATCTTAAAAATGTACTTTATATTACTTTTACATAAACACATACACATATTTTGCATTGCATTAACATCACCATACATTAACCTTCACATTAAAATTTACATAATCATCATCATATTTACATAGTATTAGCTTCAAAATATAAAACTTTTAAAACTCTTTACATCATATTCATGTCTTTTAAAGATAATATTACATACTATTTTTTTTGTTGCATTACATTAGCATCGCCATACATCAACCCTTACATTGAAATTTCATAATCATCATCATATTTACATGTCTTTTAAAAATAATATTGTATATTTTTTTTTTGCATTTACATGTCTTTTAAAAATAATATTACATACTATTTTTTCTATTTCAATACATTAGTATCGCCATATATCAACCTTGACATTGAAATTTTATAATCATCATATATTTTTTTATAATTGGGAAAATATCCCACATTTCAATTGAGCTCCGTCAACCAAACTTACAAAATTACAAACCATCAACCGAAACCAACTTTAATTTGAAACCAATTCATCAACAAAAATGTGGATTCACAGCTTGGAGGATAGTGCTAGCTTCATCATATTACATAGCACTAACTTCATAATACAAAACTTTTGAAACTATTCACATCATATTCATGTATTTTAAAAATGATATTACACACTATATTTTTTAGGTTGAGATTTCACTTCACGTTAACATCATCATAGTGAAAGATATGACTTTTCTGACATATTTCTCGGATGATAATAAAGTGCAATTAAAAAATATAACATAACATGGAGTGTTTTTAATTTTCATATAAATAATTAAAAAGATCCCATCTGTCTAAAAACTTCAATCCAAATAATTAGAAAGATGTCTCTTCTGTCTAAAAACTTCAATCCAACTTTATTTAAATTGTGTTATTGTAATTGATAACCTTACCAATAAGCGAAGGCCCAATTATCCCTCATTAGATTTGCTGAAATATTCCTCTAAGCAAAGTTTTAACTTATGTGGTGTCAAAGTCTGGATTATAGTGCAATAATAATTCAAACATAAAGTAGTGACTCGTTCTTCACTGAAATTTATTTTATATTAAAGTTTAATGATTTCTAACATAATTATATATTTTTAATATATTATAGTTTTGAAATAAAAAATAATCCTAAAATATTATTATAATAAAATAATAATAAAAAAAGAATTATTATATTAATAAAAGTATTACACTATTTTATAAACCATTTTAAAATTATAATTTATTTATAATTTACATTTTATACTAACATATATTTATTTCGTACTATTTTAAACTTTTAATTGGTTGTGTTTCATTTTAAATATATATAACAATTTTAGAAAGTGATTGATGTACCCAAAATTTTCTCGTGTGTTCAAGTTAACACGAAGGAAAGGAGACATTCAACTTGTTTATACTATAGCATTGTTATATTCTCTCTTTTTTCATATATATTTATTTTGGATTTTTTTATTGGTTTAATTGCCGATTATAATTATGATATAGCATTGATGATATAGTTATAATTATGATGTATCTTGTCAATATTTATATAATCCACTCAATCATTACATTGAGACGCAACAAGAGCATCACGCCTCTTACAAGAATTGAGCCTGGGTAGGGAGGGTAACAATCATTCCTCCCAACCACCCAAACTACATCGAATGGACATTAGTAACCTAGTTTAACATGTAGTAGCTCCTAATGATTATAATTAATGTATTTGGATTCTCATTGTAATGTCCCTCTATCATGAATATGAAGGAGGACAAGCAACAAAGGTTAGCATAAATATGAATGGTAGTACTAGCCACATTAATAGCTATAATGGCATAAAAATCAAGTAGATTGGAACAACTCCACCTTATTTTTGTTGTTATGTGTATGCAATTGGTAGAAAGCTTGAAAGAGAGAGAATGTGGAAGATTTCTCTAAATGTGTACTTCATTATTGAATATAACAAAAGAAAATAATTGTCAATGCCTCCCTAATTCAAAATGGAAATTTTAAGGCACATTAGTTGATAGTGATTTTTTGCTATGAGTTGCACATGTGCATGCACCCTCCCTTGTAGTGCACCCTCGACCCTCTCTTCCATGGAACATCCTCCTAGAGGAGGATCGACCCCTTCTCTAGACCCATACAAAACTACGTTTATATCTCTTATCTCAACTCTAGAGAAATCCATAGCCAAATCGTAACCATCTCAACCCTCCGTATTTGTCTAGAAACTAGGTGGGATTCTGGAGGTTTCAATCCCATTACCTCCTCTCGACATGTGGAACTCACACTAGTTGAAAGAGGACTAATTGGGCAATTCACGGGGATTTGGCCATCACTCAGATCAATGGCCAATTGAATTCATAAAAAATTGCAAGTTCTCATTCAAGGGAAGCTAACCCATTATTTCTACGGATAAGGGTCCTATTCTTTTTGGCTTGAATCTAAAGAGGATTGAGATTTTATCTTTCAAAGTGAAGTTTACTTCTTTGAATTCAGAGGAATGTACCTGAATAAATGGACACTAGACTTTGATATTGATATTGATGTTCCATTGAGAGTTCTAGTTAGGTTGTGCCTCCCTCACTTTCCCCTTCACTGTTAGGGGGGTGACACACTTCGAAGCATAGGGAGCACCTTAGGAAAATATATTGATAAATCTAAACCCAAAGATAACATGTTTTCACATACTTGGATTTGTGTGGAGGTAGATTTTGAAAAGGGACCACAGAAAGAAATCATCTTAACTATGGACAACTGAAAACATCTCCATAATTTGGATTACTGAAAGCATCTCCTTCCTCTTTGAAGTTCTTCTCAAGTTTGGGTTCAAAATTCAATTTGTCTGATGGATCCAAGCCTATGCCTATGGTTCATGGATTGCTCCTGTCATCAAATCGTTCCACCCAACCATAGGCATTCCATGCTCATACATATCTTATCATGACATACACCCTCATGTTGTGGCCAAGGATCCAAAGGCAGAGGTACTCTCTCTCAGGTCCACACAAGGCTCTTACTCATTGAAAGCATCTCAATTTCCCTACAAAATTATTCAAGAGCATTAAAGGTTTGAGATAGAGCTATCCCTAATTCCCCCTTCTCAATATTATAATGATTAAATATTTGATCAGGAAAATTGAGGCTGAAAGAGTAATGAATCTTAGTGGAATTATTTTTACTAGAGCAGTCAAATCTATAAATAATTCATAATTTGCAGATGTTATTCTTTCTCTTCAGGGGGGATCTACTGTAATAACTAAATAATTCAAGTATATCCTTGATCACTTACTCAATTCATTTGGAGGAGAGATCATTAAGGAAGGTAAGGGTTAGGTCTTTGGTTCGAATGCTAACCCTCTTCTCCTCAAGTATATTTATATAATTCTTTAATTTCCTTCCTCGAAAGACTAGAAGAGATTCAAATACTTAGGAACACCAATATATTTAGGTAACCCAACAAAATTTTGGTAGGAAGTCATTATAAATATAAAGGAAAATTTATCTCAGTGTGGAGCTCAATGGTTTAACCTAACATGTTGTATTGTTCTCCTCAAATCGATTTTGTTGGAACTGGCCATCTACCAATGCTTAGCTTTTCTATCTCCTTTTGGTGTTATGTAGTCTATTGCCAAGGAAATCCACAAATTCCTTTGGCAAGAGGGGAATACAAATTCCAAAATAATCCATTTAGTCAATTGGAAAACTGTGACAACTCCAAAGGACAATGGAAGGTTGGACATTAAAATCCAAAGTAATGAGCATTTCCCTTGGGGCCAAGTTTCTTTGGAGACTAGTCACATGGATATATGACTGGTGGAAAATAGTTCTCATAAAAAAATATCTTCACAAGAACATGAAGCAGTGCTTTGATATCCCTTTAAAGAAGAAACAAGCCCCCCATATATGGAAATTGTGCTTAGCAGGAACTCTCCTCTATCTTCAATTCTAGAAATGCACCCTCTAAATATTGGCATGGACAGTCAATGTATCCATACATTTTATGATTTTTCAAATGGGAATGGGATCGCTAGATAGGCTGGTTTATTTTTGTCTCAAGAGCATCTCAAGTATAGCGCCCTTTGTCTCCTCTCTATGCTCAAAGGTTGCACTCCCTTGGATAAAGGGCAACAAATTAGTAGGAGTTGGGGCGAGGCCCATTTCCATTCATTTTTTGGCCTACATAGTTCCCAGTGTCTATTATATGCCTATTCATATCAATTCTTCTTCGACTGCCACATGACTATGTGACTTTCTCTTCATCCTCCCATGCATATAATCTACGCGGCCTTTGTAACATGTAACCCACATGACCGTGTGACTGTTTTGGCGAAAACCGTGCAATTGTTTAATTTTTTAGTCTTTTTTGCCTAATTTCATCACAAACAATAACCCATATGGATTCCCACTCATGTGAAGGAATTCACAAAAAACTCATAAGTCTAAGTAGGGGCTATAATCATTTTTACATCTTTCCTAGGCATAGGATCTGAGGTACCCAACGAATCTCTCAACTTTCACTAGAGTAGACTATATTATTCTTTATTGCATTTGAAAGTTTAAACGAAATTGTTAGTCTAGGCACTTGAGAAAAAATACATTAGTTTTAACTCTTTTGCTTCTTGCATATTTCTCTTAAAAAAGGCAATTTATACTAGTCCACTTTTTGCATACAAACAAGAGACCTAAAGACTCCTTTCTATTTGAGTATGCTCCTTGTCTTGTAGTCACAAGTGATATTGACAAATCCAAAAAATTGAAAGGTTTGAATTACCTCTCTTATGACGTTTATCTTTAAAGTTATATTTTGCAATTCATTCACACTTAGAGATTAATCAAGAGTAGTAACTAACCACTCATGTTCATATCTCTTTGCTTTATCATCTCTTAAATTAGTTGCTAATTTTACTTTTTTTTCTTCCAACCACATGTGTGTATCTCTCACTCGAAGTACACATTAAGGTACCTAAAAAATCCTGTCATTTTTAGTATGCTCTTCATATTGCACTCACAAGTGATCATGTCGAATTAGAAAATATGAAATAAAATACCTCCCTTGTCACACCATTTAATCAAATTTGGACCCTTTAAAATCAACTTGCAACATAATCCCAACCAACTAAACTCCTCTATCAAAGAGGTCAGAAAGCAAATTTTAGTTAGGATAAGATTGATTGAGATAGGCATCAAAATAACGCCCACCAATATTCTTGATATGTAACAATAGTTGTTGCTGACCTTTAGCGAAATTTTCAAATCCTACTATAAGCAAGTGTGATCAAACTCAGATAAGAAAGTGCAGTTCCCAAGGACACTAAAGTTGAGTTATAGTTGTTTTTGTTTGCCACATTGAGCCACTCAACTCTTTGTGGAGGAAAAAATTGATTGTTCGAGGTTGAAACTCTTATCCATACTTGATGCAAGTATCTTAGTAGCCAAAAACTAGGAGTATCATTAGGTGGAATTTGTGGGATCCATTTTCACTTGAGTCGTATTTTGTTGGCTATTGGAAATGTTTCCAATCCTTCTGATACATAGCCCCAATACCGGTCATTGTAACAGATTCATTCATACCTTCATTAGTCATCTTCATTAGGTTCATAACTATCGAACAAGAGAGATATTGGAAGGCACAATGACATTTTTAGAGGAAGGACATTAGGTCAATAGGAATATGTTATTGCTTCTTTTTATTACAAAGATAATCTATTGAATTAAAAAGAACTTAATCTTGACATCATTTGTAATTTTGAGACATACTTTTACACTTGCAACATCTTGCATATGTTATCAGGATCATCATATTTTTGCATTTGTTGATTGTGCTTATTATTTTGATTTAGCTCCCTAGAATTCATCTCACTACACCATAGAACCATTGTAGACTTAAGATATCCTAGGTAGTCTTTAAGGTTGCATGACTTTCCTCTTATTCAAGGAGGTGTTCCCACACTCCCAACTCCTCGTCAATCATGAGGGAGACCACCAATTCAAGGACATTCATGTGCATCTGTGATCATATCGGTTGTGCTTAGAAATACCTTGCTCGATTCTCCCCTCTCACTCCCATGTCGCACCTTATTCACCACCAAGAAGAGTTTCTTCCCACCACTAGCGCCCCACTCACCACCAGGAGGAGGTACTCCATCACAACAACCAATGTTTGGCCCATCTCTCTCGTTGAAATTAAAATTGATCGCAATATTGAATATCCCATATTTATTCAAGATAATAAATGATCCCATCCATCATGACCCGACATGGCCAAAAATGCCAGTAAAGCTCCCCTATGACAATCCCAAGTTCGAGGGAAAGAAAGGATATGACCCAACTAATCATGTGATCTCATTCCATTTATGGTTATCTTTCATGTCCCTAAATTTTTCATTGGGTCACAATGGCCTAAGCCACTTGGCCATATTCATGATAGTTTGTCAAATTGATGCTAAGGGTCAAATAATTGCCAAGCATGATGTCCAAGTTAGTAATAATGTAAAATTAGATCCAAATGGACAAGGTGGGTCACATTAAGAGAAAATTTTCAATTCAAAGTTTGTAATATCCCCATCCAAATGAACTATCATGGAGGAAAATTACTAGTTCCCTAGGTTTGGGGTGGAAGCATCAAAAGTTGGAATAAAGGAGCTACAAGACCCAAAATGACCTTAGAATTACAAATTCACATTAAATGGGCCAATTAAATAATAATAAAAAGAAAATAAGGTGGCATTGGATCATGATGGCACATAAGAGGTCGTGGGACCCACATGTGACAAGATTCCCCACTACACTCGGCATCATTCTCTCACCAATTCGAGTTCAAGATGAAGGGTAACATACATGGGGAAGTTGAAGAGGTATTATTCATGGCATGAATCCTGTAAGGTCGAATTGGAGAGGAAAAGTAACTCCCATGTAAGAGGAAGAGGCATCTTAGAAGAATTGTGACACTTGGAAGTAGATTCCCTAACTCCTATGACAACAATGATGAAGACTCTATGAAACTTATGAAAAAGTTCAGACCTGATTGATGAAATCGACATATATGACATGCTAGGGATAAAAATAGCCTCCAAGAGGGCGGAAAAGGGGAGTTATGGTAGCCAATATTCCCCCATTCGAATTGATGGAAGAGGAGAGCTAGGAAAAGTTGGACAAGTGGCATTCATGGGAATCTCTCCCTAATTCAAGTTGGGATGAGTCTCTTGGAGGGAATTCGAGCTAAGGAGGCCTTGGGAGGTTAGTAAAAGACAAGAATAAATAAGGAGACTAGATTTTGATCATTTCTCATTTGGAAAAAATTGGAGAGCTTAGCTTGTCCTTGCAAGGTGGATGATTATCCTTCTTTCCTTAGAACCATTTTCGAGGGTGTAAGATTACCATCCTAGTTGGTTTATGGAGAGGCCATTCATACCTCTCAAAATATATTCATGGATATGTTTTGATGCAGGTTCAAACCCCAACTGAGTTAGAGTTCATCTTCTCTCATTCTTCTCTATGCCTATTCTACTATCTTTCTCTCAATGGGCATGTAAATGTGCGAGGGCACACTTGTTGTTGCATATAGTTAGTGAAGGAATGTTATTTAGAATTAATGGACATGTTAGATTCTATATATATCTGTAATAATAATATCCTCATATCCAAATCTCGAAAAATTATGTATTTCAAGTGATATTTACATTCAAGGAAGAGATTCGAGCCATTTTCCCCATAGCATAAGCATAGTGATTTTTGAATGATCTTGTACCTATTTTATATCAGATTTTTCTGAGTTATTTATCATGTTATGAGATGAATATGAAGTTACTTTTATTTCCCAAATTATGTGTGCAAACGTCTGAAGTGTTACTATGGTTTATGAAGAAATTCAAGACTCCTTTCCCACCAATTTCACCTCAAAAACTAGACTCTAGAAGCTGTTGTTAATTAGGATGCCTATTCGACCCTAAAACCAAATATAATGCTCCACAAATATTGTTCCTAATGTCCTATAACATATCCAATTCTCATACCAAGAATTAGTGAAGGTCGTACACTGTTTGGAAGAGCATCTAATGATAGACCTAGAGGGGATCTCCACTTCTCAAATTAACTAGTCTTGTTCCGAAACTTCTTGCCCTGCAATTTGCAGACCATGGATGGCTATATCAGTTGTTTTTATGTCTGATAAGTGTGTTAATATGTCGCATTCCCAATCAATACCTTCCTCCCAAAATTCTAAATCACTTGGAGGTGTTTGGAACCAGTTGTAAAAAAACCATAGAGTCAAAACAAGGTGAATCCAAGTAATTTCCTTAGAAGGGATATTATAGTGGTATCAGAGCATGGTACTTGCACCTGTGCATTAATATCATTCATTTAAGAATAATTTTCAGCCATGTATTACTATTATGATGACTCCCATGAGTAGAATGCTTATGAGCAATAGGAAGAAGAATGTGAATGATACGAGGAAGAGGTGCCATCATGCAACACTTCTTACGATTTCATAAGGAATGAGGGTTATTCTTATGACCTTGATTATGATGAATATGAGTGTGTCACACTACCAAAGGATAATTCTATGAATGAATTACAAATATTGAGAGCAACATGTAAAACCTTGCCCCAACAATATCATGCATATCTTGATCTGTATAAGGGAGATACACAAAAGGCCATTCCTTTTGAAGACTTTGCTGATTGGGTGTTTGAAAATAGGCCCAAAATTGAAGATGTGGAGTTATTGAATAAAGGTATATTCTCTTCTTGCAAAATACCTTGGAGAAAAACTCATATATATTTGAGCGAAGAGGAGGAGCGAAATGAGGAGACCCATGAGCCACATAGTTTTGAAGGTGGTGAAGTAGAAGAAGCATTACATGAAGAGGATCGGAAGTCACTCCCAAGTGACTCTAAAAAATATGAATAAGAATAACATGAGCATGAAGAATATTCCATTGAAAACACTGAAGATCATTATGAGACACACTCCACTTTGGACATGAGTCAAAGAGCATCTACTGATGGATGCTTGAACTATGAAAGAGTACCTACTGATAGGTGCTCACACCTCTATGTTGGTGACATAAAGATCACTTTTGAAAGTGTTGATGCAAGCCAAAGTTCCATTAAGCATGAAAATGAAGACCTTTAGCAGTTGAAGAAGAACCAAGATCAACTTCCCCATCACCACTTGAGCTTAATGAATTTGGTCCAAGCAGAAAGTACAAAAAAGAGGAGGTCCCTCTACAAGAGCCTCTTTTTCTTGAAGGGTCATCAAATATGAATGAAAATAAGATCCAAGAGACCCTTAGCATACTCCATGACACTCAAGTATTGGTGTCAAATTATTGTTGGAGAGTTTCTTCATTGAAGGATCCATCCTTCCTTTAAGACATGGAAAAGATTCAAAGAGCAATGTGCAACATAGAAGGTAATGTCATGTCTTTGATTTTTGATAGAAACAATTTGGTTGAGCTTAAAGAATGGTTACATGGAGAATACTTGAAGAATAATTAGGATATTCATAAGCTCAAAATTCAAAATAAGCAACTTCTTGATAGGTTTCAAGATACTTGTTCTTCCTCCTATGTTTTAGATTGTCAATTGGTAGATTGTTTGGACGGTTCTCATGACATGATGGATAATGAGAAACGTGGAAACTTGCATTTGCTTGATGTGTTTGAAGATGAGATTGATGAGATCCAAGCACTTGTTGTGGTGGAAGAGGAACATGAGTTTCCTCTTGGAAATGGTTACACACTTTTTGAAGAAGTGTATGATTCCACTACCTTGGAACCAAACTATGAGGAAAGTTTTGCACTTTTGAGGGAGGTGCATGATACTACACTTATGGACCCTTCACATGATGACACTTTTGCATTTTCTGATCATTTGGGTGAGTTGGTCATTCTCCTACATCCTACACTTCCATATTTTGCAGCATTCATCCTAATGAAGTATGGGTGAAAGGTTTCTTTTTGAAGGTGCCACATGAGGAGTATAAAAATCCTATCTCCCCTTTTGAGGATGACATGACTAGAGGACTTTATTTTTTTCATTTGCAACAGCATCCTTTGTTACTTTATGATGATGCACATATACATGGATGCACTTATGATGTTCACTTGAGTCACTTGAAGACTCATGATTTTCCTTGCTCCTTGCTTAGTTCAATTGATGTTGGAGGAACTTCATCCAATACTTGGGTGAAGAGATATATGATTGGAGCAAATTCTTATTGGCAGCAACATCCTTTGTTATTTCTTGATGATGCACATATACATGGATGCACTTATGATGTTCACTTGAGTCACTTGAAGACTCATGATTTTCCTTGCTTCTTTCTTAGTTCAATTGATGTTGGATGAAATTCATCCAATACTTGGGTGAAGAGATATATGATTGGAGAAAATTATTATTGGAAACAACATCCTTTTTTATTTCTTGATGATACACATATTCATGGATGCACAAATGGTACTTCTGTGAGCCCCTTGAAGGATGATTGTTTTCTTTGCTCCCTACTTGGTTCAGATTTTAGTGGAGATTATTCATTCACTTCTTGGATGAAAGAACACATGGCTGATTATTTTGATGCATCTTACATCCTTTTGGATCAACATTATAGGACATGGGATCCTCACCTATGTCATTGGAGCAAATTTGATTGGTCACTTGATGCTTGTATGCACTTGGAAAATGGTGGTCTAGTTACTTGGAGGTATAAGCACTTTCATGATTCTTTGATGAGGCACCTACTTAATGTACATTTTTATTATGTTGTTATGTACTTTGATGATCTATCGTTTGTAATTATGATGTTTGGAGGAATGAATACAAGGAAATGGGATCCAGGAATTCTCTTTCCTGATAGTATGGGTTGGAGAGCACTCCTAATTGTTGGAGTGCAATACAAGCAATGGGACCCTCGGATAAATTTTAGTCTCACTGGTTTCAATTTTTTGGGGAAACAAGTAGTATGGGAGATTGGGTCCCCACTTAATAAGGTGATTGTAATCAGAGTAGTGCAGCAATAATCATGGTGATTCCTCTCTAAAATTTTCATGGAATCTTGAAGACTCAAAGTTGGGCAACTCAGTGGAAACTTCAAATAATTATACAGTGGTATCAGAAAGGGTTTCCAAAATATGAAAGAGGTAAAGAGTAATTGTGCAAAATTTGTTTTGATGGATTTAATTAATATTTTGGTGTTTAGTGGTGATGTCATAGGGGATATCAATATGAAAAAGAAAACCCACATCTCCTTGCTTTTGGAAACACACAATTGTAGTACATGAGTGCCACTACTCAGAGTTTTAGAAGGAAAGTTTTGGAAGCAAAGTTTTGGAAAGAAAGCAGGTTCTTCAACATCCATGTTTTAAATTTCTTGAGGACAAGCAATATTGGGAGGGGAGGATTTGTCATGTCCCCAAATTTTTCATTGGGTCACAATGGCCTAAGCCACTTGGCCATATTCATGATAGGTTGCCAAATTGATGCTAAGGGTCAAATAATTGCCAAGCATGATGTCCAAGTTAGTAATAATGTAAAATTAGATCCAAATGGACAAGTTGGGTCACATTAAGAGAAAATTTCCAATTCAAAGTTTGTAATATCCCCATCCAAATGAACTATCATGGAGGAAAATTACTAGTTCCCTAGGTTTGGGGTGGAAGCATCAAAAGTTGGAATAAAGGAGCTACAAGACCCAAAATGACCTTAGACTCACAAATTCAAATTAAATGGGTCAATTAAATAATAATAAAAATAAAATAAGTTGGCATTGGATCATGAGGGCACATAAGAGGTTGTGGGATCCACATGTGGCAAGATTCCCCACTACACTTGGCATCATTCTCTCACCAATTCGAGTTCAAGATGAAGGGTAACATACTTGGGGGAGTTGAAGAGGTATTATTCATGGCATGAATCATGTAAGGTCGAATTGGAGTGGAAGAGTAACTCCCATGGAAGAGGAATAGGCATCTTAGAAGAATTGTGACACTTGGAGCTAGATTCCCTAATTCCTATGACAACAATGATGAAGATTCTATGACACTTATGACAAAGTTCATACTTGATTGCTGACATCTGACATACATGACATGTCAGGGATAAAAATAGCCTCCAAGAGGGCGCACAAGGGGATTTATGGCAACCAATATTCCCCCATTCGAATTGATGGAAGATTAGAGCTAGGAAACGTTGGACAAGTGGCATTCATGAGAATCTCTCCCTAATTCAAGTTGGGATGAGTCTCTTGGAGGGAATTCGAGTTAAGGAGGCCTTGGGAGGTTAATAAAAGACAATAAGAAAGAAGTAGACTAGATTTTGATCATTTCTCATTTGGAAAAAATTGGAGATCTTAGCTTGTCCTTGCAAGGTGGACACTTATCCTTCTTGCCTTAGAACCAAATTTGAGGGTGCAATATTCCCATCCTAGTTGGGTGATGGAGAGGAAATTTAGACCTCTCAAAATATCTTCATGGATATTTTTTATGTTGGTTCAAACCCCAACTGAGTTCGAGTTCATCTTCTCTCATTCTTCTCTATGCCTATTCTACTATCTTTCTCTCAATGTCATGTAAATGTGCAAGGGTGCACTTGTTGTTGCATATAGTTAGTGAATGAATTTTATTTAGACTTCATGGAAATTTTATATGCTATATATATCTTTAATAATAATATCCTCAGAGCCACAACTCAAAACATTATGTATTTCAAGTGATATTTACATTCAAGGAAGAGATTCGAGCCATTTTCTGCATAGCATTTGCATAGTGATTTTGGAATGATCTTGTACCTGTTTTATATCAGAGTTTTATGAGTTATTTATCATTTTATGAGATGAATATTAATTTAATTTGATGGCCCAAATTATGTGTGCATACCTCTGAAGTGTTACTATTGTTTATAAAGAAATTCGAGACTCCTTTCCCACCAATTTCACCTCAAAAAATAGATTCTAGAAGCTGTTGTTAATTAGGATGCCTATTCGACCCTAAAACCAAATATAATGATGCAAATATATTGTTACTAATATCCTCTAATAGATCCAAGTCTCATACCAAGAATTAGTTAAGTACGTACATTGTTTGGAAGAGCATCTAATGATAGACCTAGGGGGGATCTCCACTTCTCAAATTAACTAGTCTTGTTCCGAAATTTCTTCCCTTGAATTTTTATGACCATGGATGGGTATATTAGTTGTTTGTATGTTTGAGAGGTGTGTTAATATGTCCTATTCCCCATCAATACCTTCCTCCCCAAATTTGAAATCATTTGGAGGTGTTTGGAACCAGTTGTAAACAAAACCCTAGAGTCAAAACAAGGTGAATCCAAGGACTTTCCTTAGAAGGGATATTAAATTATCATACAATAGCATAGTGGAAGATACCATGTGTCTTCATTTATTCCAAAGAAATATCATAGGGATAGCAACTAAGTGGCATGTTAATCTATCATTTGGTGCTCATTCCACATTTGAGTCTATAGCCACCGTTTCCCTCACTTATTTGCAACCACTAATTCACCAAGATATTTGGATTGGAGATTCTAACAAAATTTAGGAAAGATACATCCATGCATATTGTGGATCACATCCATGAATCATGTAAACATAGAACAATGTGCAAAATCACAATCCAACCTGAGTTCCTGTTAGATTGGTTTTTCAAATCATTCCTACCCATGAATGCCAAAGATGTAGAAACCACCATGCCTCAAAATGAAGATGAGGATATTCTCGAAGCAAAACACTTTGATTTGATATATGCCCAGTCAGGGTATTCATACATAATCATCTCGACACCCCTCGACATTGTTCTCTAGATGAAGCCCCTCCTGACATATCTCACTCTACTAATGGTGTAACGTCCTCCTCACCCAATCCGACCATCGGGAGGGGACGCTAGCTGAATACATGATCTAAAATTTCATCCCAAATCCATAATACGAATTTCAACATATCAAATGTGCGCAGAAACGTAAATAAACATGCACAGTGGAATTAAAATCTATCCACACACATCTAACATCCAAATAAAAGCATAAACATTACAGGAATCAAATAAAAACATTGAAAATTCAAATGCATGAGAATACTTATCTTTATCCAATGAATATCCAAGCAACTAGCTGTGTAAAAGCGATTTTCCACCCAACCATAGGCACTTTGTCTAGCATATACTCTTTCTGTTGAGAGGCCACCAGGGTGAACGAAACACCTACAGGATTCTATCTCTAATCCCACAACCCATTCTTCTCTCTATGCTTAGCCAAATCCTCATACATATCTCTATAGGGTTCTCACTTAGCCCTCACAGCCTTGGCTTCCACAATACCTGCCCCACACAACACTCTTCTAGCTTAGGCATCCCCTTCACTGATCCACGGTTCTCTTGGGTGATCCATCTTGCTGGGTGCTTCCAGTGTGTGCATATAAGAAGTCCAATCTGATATGTGTTGTTATAGAACCACCTATAACCTCAATTCGTGGCTTCTCAAGCACCTACGAGCAACATAATTCGATGGAAATTAATTGATGAGATACGAAACATGAATATAAATCCTAATCATGGTATTTGCATCATGGGTATATTTAAGTATGAATAATGCAGTTTACCAATATAGGGTATGGACGACATGGGAAAAGTGCATGAATGGGACATATAATATTAGGATTGAAAACTTTCCATTACTGGAATACAAAAATGAAAACCCTAATTACCATAAAAAAGAGTAGAATGAATTTAACAAGATTGTTGGATTGAATTTATTGTAGAAATAGACTACATGAGGTGTAGGGGGAATAACAAAGAAGCATAACCATGGAATTGTTATCCAATTTGGTGGTGATGGAGAATCTAGAGAAAATAGGGTCAAAGCATTGAATGGATAAATTTGACCCATAACCCCTCAATGAAATGTCACTATAGCATGGGAGCGGAATCGTAATTGCCCTTTGACAAACCAATTGTGGGCACGTGTCACTAGTCTTGGTAAGGTTCGTGGTGCATTCATATTGAGAAGGTGGATGACGAATTTGGAACTATTCCTAGAAAGCTATTTTCACAAAGAAATGCCTATTGGCATAAACATATGCAAAAATTAAACCTTAAAAAATAATTACATTTTCTTCTTTATTCCATAAGATGTTTCATGTCTATTGTCACTACTATAATACCATGTTTTGGCATTTTATTATGAAAAAAAATCATATTTAGTCATTACTCTCTTCAATACAATATCACTGAAACTGTAAAAAAAATTACAAAACAAAAAAATTAACAATCTTTAAATATATCTATTACAATCTTCTATGAAAGCATTTTATAATACCAGTCTCAAGTTCTATCCATTATCTACCTACCCATCATCACAAAATAGATAATGTGACAATAAAAGGAATAAAAATTAAACAATCATCCTTTTCTCAGGTTCCCTCGAATTGTTACATACAATCGTCCTTGTCTTAGTCAAGGTTCTCGTTTCTCATAATGCACCAACCAATATACTCAATTCTCTACAAATGACATAATTTGATTATTTGTATCAACAATGTATCTATGGATCGTTGTTGTCTTGTTTGATACGTTCTTTATTGATAGGATTAAAAAAGAATGCATCAGGGTAATTTTTAAGGATTTTAATATTATACTTAAGTATAGTATTCTAGGCCATTATTTTAGATTGAAAAAAACTTATATATAGATAGGTAGGCCAATATTAAATATGAAACCTACAATTTACTATGAAACATGTAAATTTTGACGAATATGACCGGCCACTTTAGGCAAATTACAATAGAGTTCTTCAAGCCCTTAATTAGGCTTCATCACATGTTGCAATACCATGGGCCAAAAAACCACGTGCTTTGACCTAAACCAAGATTAGCTCAATGACTCATTTATCTAGTCAAGGTTAACCTAACAATCCCTCCCTTAAATTTTAATTGGAGTAATCACCCATACATTGACCACTCGAGCGAAGGCATAAAAAAACCACCTACTTTGACTTAAACCAAGATTAACTCAATAACTCATTTACCAAATCAAAATTAAACTAACATTTTATAAAATGTGATAATAACAATTAATCACCATTAATTTAACATTAAATTACATTACATATAATTACAAAAACATCTTAGAAATTTGCTTTATATTACTTTTACATAAATACATATTTTGCATTGCATTAACATCACCATGCATCAACCTTCCCATTGAAATTTACATAATCATCATATTTACATAATATTAGCTTCTAAATACAAAATCGTCAAATTTACATAATATTACCTTCTAAATACAAAACTTTTGAAACTCTTTACCTCATATTCATGTCTTTTAAAAATAATATTACATATTTTTTTATTGCATTACATCAGCATCGCCATACATCAACGTTGAAATTGAAATTTCTTAATCATCATCATAGTTACATAGTACTAGCTTCATAATACAAAACTTTTGAAACTATTCACATCATATTCATGCATTTTAAAAATGATATTACACACTATTTTTTATGTTGAGATTTTACTTCACGTTAACATCATCACAGTGAAATATATGACTTTTCTGACATATTTCTTGGATGATAATAAAAGCAATTAAAAAAATATAACATGGAGTTTTTTAAATTTCCATATAAATAATTAAAAAGATGTCCCTTCTGTCTTAAAACTTCAATCCAACTTTATTTAAATTGTGTTATTGTAATTGATAATCTTACCAATAAGCGAAGGCCCAATTATCCCTCATTAGATTTGCTGAAATATTCCTCTAAACGAAGTTTTAACTTGTGTGGTGTCAAAGTCTTCAATAATAATTCAAACATAAAGTAGTGACTCGTTCTTCACTCAAATTTATTTAATATTAAAGTTTAATGATTTCTAACATAATTATTTATTTTTAATATATTATAATTTAAAAAAAAATAGTCCTAAAGTATTATTATAATAAAATAATAATCTAAAACAATGAATTATTATATTAATAAAACTATTACCAAATATTTATAAACCATTTTAAAATTATAATTTATTTATAATATTACATTTTATACTAACCTATCTTTATTTCCTACTTTTTAAACTTTTAATTAGCTCTATTTCATTTTAAATATATATAACAATTTTAGAAAGTGATTGATGTACGCAAATTTGTCTCATGTGTTGAACTTAACACGAAGGAAAGGAGACCTCCAACTTGTTTATATGATAGCATTGTTATATTCTCTCTTTGTTTATATATATTTATTTCGGATTTTCTTATTGGTTTAATTGCGAGTTATAACTATGATATAGCATTGATGATATAGTTATCATTATGATGTATCTTGTCAATATTATTGAATTTAAAACATATCCGAAATATTGAGTGAAATCATAATTTACATATTATATAAATAATTTTTAAAGTTATCATAATACATTAAATAAAAAATAATATTTATTGTCAACATTAATGTGTATGTAGCATGGTTGTCAATGAGGCTTAGTAATCTAAATATGCCAACACCTGGCTTATTCCGAAGAATCAAGGTATGGCCATAATGGTGGGGAGGATAACAATCATTCCTCCCAACCACCCAAGCTACATCCAATGGACATTAGTAATCTAGTTTAACATGTAGTAACTCTTAATGGTTATAATTAATGTATTTGGATTATCATTGTAATGTCCCTCTAACATGAATATGAAGGAGGACAAACACCGGAGGTTAGCATAACTACGAACCGCAGTACTAGCCACATTAATAGCTATAATGACATAAAAATCAAGTATATTGGAACAACTCCACCTTATTATTTTTGTTGTGCATATGTAATTGGTAGAATGCTTGAAAGAGAGAGAATGTGGAAGATTTATCCAAATGTGCACTTCATTATTGAATATAACAAAAGAAAATAATTGTCAATGCCTCCCTAATTCAATACAGAAATTTGAAGGCACATTAGTTGATAGTGATTTATCGTTGTTATTTGTGCATGTGCATGCACCCTCCCTTGTAGTGCACCCTCAACGGGCTCTCTTCCATGGAACATCCTCCTAGAGGAGGATCAACGCCTTCTCTAAACCCAAACACAACTACCTTCATATCTCTCATCTCAATTAGAATAGAGAAATCCATAGCCAAATCGTAGACATCTCAACCCTCTGTATTTGTCTAGAAACTAGATGGGATTCTTGAGGTTTCAATCCCATTACCTCCTCCCGACATGTGGAACTCACAGTAGTTAAAATATGGCCAATTTCTCAATTCACAGGGATTTGGCCATCACCCAGATCAATGGATAATTGAATTAAAAAAACTTGCAATTTCTCATTTAAGGGAAGCTAACCCTTTATTTCTATGGATAAGGGTCCTATTCTTTTTGGCTTGAATCTAAAGAGGATTTAGATGTTATATTTCAAAGCAAACTTTACTTCTTTGAATTCAGAGGAATGTACCTGAATAGATGGACACCAAACTTTGATATTGATATTGATGTTCCATCGAGAGTTGTAGTGAGGATGTGCCTCCCTCACTTGCCCCTTCAATGTTAGGGGGAGGACACACTCCGAAGCATAGGGAACACCTTAGGAAAATAAATTATTAAGTCTAAACCCAAAGATAGCATGTTTGCATACACTTGGATTTGTGTGGAGGTAGATTTTGAAAAGGTACTACTGAAAGAAATCATCTTAACTATGGACAACTGAAAGCATTTCCATAATCTAGATTACACACAACTACCATTCAAGTGAAAAGCTTGTCACAAATACAATAATTTTTCCAAAGAATGCAATAAAAAACTACCAGTAAGACATGTAACCTTAGCTAAAGATGGTCAATGCGGGTCGTTGAAAAAATTGCCTCAAAGAACCATATCCGTTATAGCGTGCCTTCGTCATTCCCCTCCTCCTCCTCTCTTCTGCCTAATCAACCCATTACCCTTTCCCGTTAAAAATTCTAGTGCATGTGATCGCTAGGCCCTTTCTCGTTCTGATTTCCTCTTCACCTAATCAATTCAAAATCCTATCTCAAATGGATCTTTTCTCCTTTGTAGAAGTTGTAAATCCTTCCAGCATGGAACCTTTTTGAAGTTATCCACCTGAAAACCCTTCCTTCATTCCTTCTCAAATAAATCCCCCGTTTAGCCTTGATGATGACATGTAGCTAGATTGATTAGAGGAGATTGATCTTATCCTATAAAAAATCCAAGCCTCTAGGGTCATCACAAGATAAACATATCAACACCAACTTGATGAAGAGGAAAAATAAGATGAGGAAGAGGAAGGAAAGAAGATAATAAATATGCGAGTCAAGTAGCAAGATAAAACACAAAGAATAAACTAACAAATACAAATTTTAGTCACTCAATACACCATTGATAAATAATCGGGAGTCATCACAAAAATAAAGAATCAAGAGAGCCAGATCCCATCCCAAGTAGGGGGGAGGTCCATAAGATGTGCAATGTTAAATAAAGAAGATTATCTCCTAGAAGTGTGGAGGAAGAGGTAGTCAATTTAAAGAAGATGCTCTTCGAGAGCTAATCATACTAGAAAAACTAGCTATTCTCCTTCTCTAAGTGACTAAGTTAGACGTAGTATATATGGTAAAAATTGGCAAGCAGTTGTGGTTAAGATGTGAGGGATAATAAATAAGTTCAAGAAGATTGTTTGGGGGTATTTGTACGTTGTAGGAAAACAACCTATTGTAAGAAGACCCTCCTCACCAAAGTCAACATTGGATCCTATCTAGAATGAATCATCTCAATTTATATGCCAATTGCATATATGGAAAAAGAACTCTACTAGCCCTCTTTGTATTATTTAGAAGGGATGCATGCAATAAAAAATAGTATCATTATGGGATATTTCAACTTGGTCTAGCCAAAAAATAAAAGAGAGGTGGATCTATAGTCAAGGATACATTTGAAGAAGGAACAAAAGCTTTAATGACATATTGGGATCTCATGGATGTAAATCCCACCAAAGGAAAATTCACATGGACCAACCATAGAGTTGGAAAGGTCATATTGCTGCAAGATTGGATAGATTCCACATCCATAGTGATCTTATTCTTCAAAACCTCTCCATCAATTCTCAAATTATTTCCTTTGTTTCTTCTGATCATAACCCAATTGTTCTCTCTTTAAACTCACCTTCAAGTTATGGGGCTCTCCCCTTTTGATTTAATCCTTTGTGTCTTCAAAACCACAAACCTATTAAAATCATTAAGGAGGAATGGTCAAAATTCATACAAGGATCCCCATCCTATGTATTGTAAGAATGTGCCAAATCTTCATGCTTACCACCTAATTTAGAGAAAAATAAGCTAACTCATCAGCTCAAATCTATGCAAGAAATAATGGAATATGAGGTGCTTTCCTTGGAAGATCAGACAATTGAAACATAGATTTATACCAAGATACATAGAAAAAATAGATCAAGATAAAAACGTGGACACTGAAATCAAGGATTTTGTGGTTTCGATTACGGGAAAAGAATATCAACTTCTTTCATCGTCAAGCCAATTTCTAGACAAACAGAAACATAGTTAAATATATTAGCCTAGTATATGGGGCCATTCTAAAGGAATTTGATGATATAAAAAAGGGCCAAAGACTATTTTGAAAACCTTTACTCAAAAGTGGAAGCAATGGATCCCCATTCCACTCATATCATGCACTAGAAGATCCCTCTGCTACTCAGAGAACATGACAACAAGGATATCAATTAGAGTATTTCAGGGAAAAATTCTTGCATGTGATATGGGGACTAGCCCCTGACAAGGTCCCAAGTCTAGTAGTTTCTCTATCAATTATTATATAGAAAGTTGGGCCATTGTTAAATTAGATTTGAGGAGAACCCTTATCCATTCATAGAAGAGGTTCAAACTTGAAGGAGGCACCAAATCCTCTTTCTTATCTTTAATATCCAAAGAGACCGACCCTTCTTTGTTTAAAATATTCCAACCTATTTTCCTTTGCAATTCATCTTACAAATTTCTAACCATAATCATGGCCAATAGGATCAAGAAGATCCTACCCAATCTAATCTCTGACAATCAAGGGGCCTTCGTGTATAATTTCCAAATCATTGAAAATGCTATTTTGGTTCAAGAGGCATTACATTCTAGCAGAGCTAATCAAGATAGAGGTATGATCATTAAGCTAGATACGGCTAATGCATTTGATAGTGTACCCCACTCCTTCCCCTTTGAAGTTCTTCTTAAGTTTGGGTTCAAAATTCAATTTTTCTAATGGATCCAAGCCTATGCCTATGATTCATGGATTCATCTCCTCTCATCAACACATTCCAACCAACCATAGACATGACATGCTCATGCATATATCAGCATGACAACCACCCTTAAGTTGAAACCAAGGATACAAAGGAAGATGTACTCTCTCTCAGGTCCACACAAGGCTCTTACTCATTGAAGGCATCTCAATTTCCCTACAAAATTATTCAAGAGCATTAAAGGTTTGAGATAGAGCTATCCCTAATTTCCCCTTCTCGATATTATAATGGCTAAATATTTGAGCAGGAAAATTGAGGCTGAAAGAGTAATAAATCTTAGCGGAATTAATTTTGGTATAGCAATCAAATCTATAAATAATTCATAATTTGCAGATGTTATTCTTTTTCTTTGGGGGGGGATCTACTGTAATAACTAAAAGATTCAAGTATATCCTTGATCAATTCCTCAATGCATTTGGAAGGAAGATCATTAAGGAAGGTAAGGGTTAGGTCTTTGGTTGGAATGCTAACCCTCTTCTCCCCAAGTACATTTATAGAATTCTTTAATTTCCTTACTCTAATGACTAAAAGAGGTTCAAATACTTAGGAATACCAATATATTTAGGTAACCTCACAAAATTTTGGTACGAAATCATTAACAAGATCAAGGAAAATTTATCTCAGTGTGGAGCTCAATGGTTTAACCTAGCAGGTTATATTCTTCTCCTCAAATAGATTTTGTCAGAACTGACCATCTACCAATGCTTAGATTTTCTAGCTCCTTTTGGTGTTATGCAGTCAATTGCCAAGGAAATCTACAAATTCCTTTGGCAAGAGGGGAAGACAAATTCCAAAAGTATTCATTTAGGTAATTGGAAAATTATAACAACTCCAAAGGATAGTGGAAGGTTGGACATTAAGAGCTAAAAGTAATGAACATTTCCCTTGGGGCCAATTTTCTTTGGAGACTAGTCACATGGATATATGACTGGTGGAAAATAGTTCTCATAAAAAAATATCTTCACAAGAACATGAAGCACTTCCTTGACAGCCCTTTAGAGAAGAAACAAGGCCCCCATATATGTAAATTGTGCTTAGCAATCATCCCTTTAATCCAATCTAATCTCTCATGGGATCCCATAAAAGGAAAGAATATCTATGTTTGGACATACAAAATTTTGGGGAACTCCTCTATCTTCAATTCTAGAAATGCATCCTTTAAAAATTTGGATGGACAACCAATGTATCCATACATTTTATGATTTTTAAAATGGGAATGTGATCACTAGATAAGTTGGTTGATTTTTGTCTCAAGATCATCTCAAGTAGAGTGCCCTTCATATCCTCTCTATGCTTAAAGTTTGCACTCCCTTGGATAGAATACCACAAATTAGTAGGAGTTGGGGCAAGGCCTATTTCCATTCATTTTTTGGCCTATGCGGTTCCCAGTGACTATTATGTGCTGATTCACATGAATTCCTCTTTAATTGCCACATGACTACATGCCTTTCTCTTCATAATCCCATGCATATAATCTACGCAGCCTTTTTTACTTATAACCCACGTGACTGTGTGACTGTTTTGGGGAAAACAGTGTGGTTGTTTCATTTTTTGGTCTTTTTTCTTAATTTCATCACAAACAATAGCCCATATGGATTCCCACTCATGCAAAGGCTATAATGATTTTTACATCTTTCGTAGGCATAGGATTTGAGGTTCCCAACGAACCTCTCAACTTTCACTAGAGTAGACTATATTATTCTTTGTTTCTTTAAGTTTAAAGGAAATTGTTAGTTTAGGCACTTGAGAAAAATTACATTAGTTTTAATACTTTTGCTTCTGCATATTTCTCTTCAAAAAAGGCAATTTATACTAGTCCATTTTTTGCATACAAACAAGAGACCTAAAGACGCCTTTCTATTTGAGTATGCTTCTTGTCTTGCACTCACAAGTGATCTTGACAAATCAGAAAAAAATGAAAGGTTTGAATTACCTAAATTATGACATTTAGCTTTAAAGTTATCTTTTGGAATTCATTCACACTTAGAGATTAATCCCGAGTAGTAATGAACCACTCATGTTCATATCTCTTTGCTTGATCATCTCATAAATTAGTTTCTAATTTTACTTTTTGTTTTGTTTTCAAACACATGTGTATATCTCTCTCGAAGTACACACCAAGGGACCTAAAAAATCCTTTCATTTTTAGTATGCTCTTCATATTTCACTCACAAGTGATCATGGTGAATTAGAAAATTTGGAAGGTTTAAAATACCTCCCTTGTTACACCATTTAAACAAATTTGGACCCATTAAAATCAACTTGCAACATAATCCAAACCAACTAAAATCCTCTATCAAAGAGGTCAGAAAACAAATTTTAGTTAGGATAGGATTGATTGGGCTAGGCATCAAAATAACTCCTGCCAATATTCTTCATATGTAACAATAGTTGTTGTTGACTTTTAGGAAACTTTTAAAATCCTACTACAAGCAAGTGTGATCAGACTCAGATAAGAAAGTGTAGTGCCCAAGGATACTAAAGTTGAGGTATAGTTGTTTTTGTTTTCCACATTGAGACACTCAACACTTTGTGGAGGAAACACTTGATCGTTCGAGGCTAAAACTCTTGTCCATACTTGATGCAAGTATCTTAATAGCCAAAACTAGGATTATAATTAGGTGGCATTTGTGGGATCCATTTCATTTGAGTCATATATTTTTGGTTGTTGGAAATGTTTCCAATCCTTCCGAAACATAGCCCCAATACCCCTCATTATAATTGCTTCATTCATGCCTTCATTAGTCATCTTCAATGGGTTCATAACTATCCAATGAGAGAGCTATTGGAAGGCTCAGTGACATTTTGAGAGGAAGGACATTAGGTCAATAAGAATATACCATTGATTCTTTTTATTACAAAGATCATCTATTTAATTAAAAAGAACTTACTCTTGACACCATTTGTTATTTTGAGACATACTTTTACACTTGCATATGTTATCAAGACCATCATATTTTTGCATTTGTTGATTGTGCTTATTATTTTGATTTATCTCCCTAGACATCATCTCACTACACCATAAAACCATTTTGGACTTAAGAAATCCTAGGTAGTCTTTAAGGTTACTAGACTTTCGTCTTATTCAATGAGGGGTTCCCACAGCCCCACCTCCTTGTCAATCATGATGGAGGCCACCACTTTAGGGACATTCATGTGCATTTGTGATTAGATCGGATGTGCTCAAACATGCCTTACTCGATTCTCCCCCTCACTCCCATGTCACACCTTGTTCACCACCAAGAAGAGGTTCTCCCCCCCACTAACACCCCACTCACCACCAAGAGTAGGTACTCCATCAAAACAACCAATGGTTGGCCCATCTCTCTCGTTGAAATTACCATTCATGGCAATATTTAATCTCCCAGATTTATTCAATCTCATAAGTGATCCCATCCATCATGACACGCCATGGCCACAAGTGTCAGTAAAGCTCCCCTCTGACATTCCAAGTTAGGGGGAAAGCAAGGATATGACCCAACCAACCATGTTGTTGTGCTTCCATTTATGGTTATCATCCAATAGCATAGTGGAAGATACCCCGTGTCTTCGGTTATTCCAAATAAATGTCATAAGGATAGCAGCTAAGTAGTATGTTAATCTATCATTTGGTGCTCATTCCACATTTGAGTATATAGCCATTGTTTTCCTCACTTATTTCCAACCACTAATTCACCACGATATTGGATTGGAGATTCTAACAAAATTTAGGAAAAATACATCCATTCACATTGTGAATCACATCCATGAATCTTGTAACCATAGAACACAATGCAAAATCACAATCTATCATGAGTTCCTATTAGATTGGTTTTTGAAATCACTCCTACCCATGAATGCCAAAGACATAGAAACTACCATGCCTCGAAATGAAGATGAGGCTATTCTCAAAGCACAACACTTTGATTTGATATATGCCCAATTAGGGTATTTATACACAATCATCCCACCACCCCTTGACATTGTTCTCTAGATGAAGTGCCTCCTGACATATCTCACTCTTCCAATGGTGTAACGTCCCCCTTACCCAATATGACCATCGGGAGGGGACGCTAGCTGAATTTAAATTACATATTATATGTTTGAATTTTGGTTATTAATATAAATTCAATTTAAATTAGAATATGTTAAATATAAAAATAAATTGAAAAATCTAAAATATTGAATTTTGATAATTATTAAAAACATTTTTTATATTTTAAAATTATATATATATATATATTTGTAACATTCAAGGTTTTATAATTGTTGAAAAATAAATTTTGATTATTAATATAAATTTATTTTAAATTAAGATAGGCTAAATATAAAATTAAATTGAAAATTTTAAAGTATTGACTTTTAATAATTATTAAAAACATTTTTGACTTTTTAAAATAAATTATATATATATATATATATATATATATATATATATATATATAATTCTAACAATTAGCCTTTACAATTTTATGTTCCATATCCAGTGTCCTCTGTATATATATATAATTCTAACAATTAACCTTTACGATTTTATGTTCCATATGCACTGTCCTAATAATGTTAGGAATATGATTTTTTTTTTTTTAAATTTTTAAATTAATTAATTTAATATATTAGAAAACTTTTAAAAATTTATTGCATCGAGAGGTGCTGTACAACTCAATATGAGGGAGATGTTGTAACGTTTGTCGAGTATGAGGGAGATACTGTAATGTTTGTTCCTAACATGTCGGCCATAAATAATATTGCCGATAATGATGGAGATGTTGTAACGTTTGTCGAGTATGAGGGAGATGTTGTAACGTTTGTTTCTAACATGTCGTCCATAAATAATATTGTTGATTATGATGGAGATGTTGTAACGTTTGTCGAGTATGAGGGAGATTTTGTAACGTTTGTTCCTAACATGTCGACCATAAATAATATTTCTGATTATGATGGAGATGTTGTAACATTTGTTCCTAACACAAAAGAATAATAAAAAATAAAAAATATTATTATTATGTCGGCCATTAATAAAAGATATCCTCGCCATTCTCCAGCTCTAGCCTAGATCCAAATCACTGTTGCGCCTCCCTCCTACGCAACCTCCCCTCCTGCACCTTCCCTCCACTCTCCCACAGCTCCCCACCCCTGCACTCTCCCACAACTCCATACGACCTATAGAGCCTCCCCTCCTCCGCGACCTCCAGTTGTGCCTTCACTCCACTCTCTCACGACCTCTAGTTGCGCCTTCCCTCCACTCTCCTACGCATCCCTCCATATCCACTCTGCCTGCGCATCCCTCCCCTCCTCCGTGAGCTCCCCTTCTCCCCTCCCTCCGCATCCATGCAGCTCCCCATATTCCTCTTCCCAACCTCCCTCCTCCACGACCTCCACTCCTCCCCTCCTCCACAACCTCATCTCCCTACTTGCACAACCTCCTATGCAACATCCCCTTCTCCCCTCCCTCCACAGCCCTCCTCCTCCCGACCTCCCTCCCCCGCCCCCTTCCCTCCTCTGTCGCCCCCTCCTCACTTCCACCGTCACCTGCACCATCGTCCTTACCTTGCACATGTTTAAATTTTTAAATTTTTAAATTTTAACATATTAAAAATTAAATTTAAATTTAAATTAAAATATAATTTATATTAAAATATAAATATAAATATAAATTTTTATATAAATTTTTATATAAATATAAATATAAATATAAATTTTTATATAAATATAAATATAAATATAAATATAAATGTATATTTATATTAAATTTAAATTTAAATATAATTTAAATTTAAACTATATTTAAATTTTAACATATTAAAAATTAAATGTAAATTAAAATTAAAATATAATTTATATCTATATTTAAATTTAAACTAAAATATAATTTTATATTTATATTAAATTTATATTTATATTTAAATTTAAATTAAAATATAATATAAATTTTATATTTATATAAATAAACATATGTATAAGTTTATATATAAGTTTGAATGCATGGATAACTAATGGTGGGATGCATGATAAGTTTTATACTAAGCATTATCCATTCATTTATATATAAGTTTTTTACTATGTATAATAAGAACTACATGTGGTATAGTGGTAAGGGTGTTGGGATAATGGGTGTGAGGTCCAAGGTTTGATCCTCCCAGATCACCTAATTTTTTTGAAAATATATTGAATTTTATACTTGCATAGATTTTAGTGTATGGTGTTTTATCATTGCATAATTTTCAGTGTAGCTATTATTCCTTGGACGCATTGATTTCAGTGTAGATTTCATGGATGCAAAAATTTCAGTGTGGATTTCATAGATGCATAAATTTCAATGTATATGTTAATGCTTGACATTTCTGATATAGAGTCTGAACTAGAAATTGAAGATGTGCATGTGGAAGATGCTATGAGACAAACAGGAGAAGAACAAAAAGTACAGAACGTCGAACGTCAGAAAGCATATCAAAGAAGAAAATCTAACGAAATGACAACAAAAGAACGAGAAGAAGGCTTGAAACGAAAAGCAGAACAACAAAAAGAATATCGAAAAAGAAAGTTGGACAAACTGACAACAGAAGAACGAAGAAAACGAAACGTAGATCGACAAAAAGAATATCGAAAAATAAATTTAGACGGATTGACAGCAGAAGAACGAGAAGAACAAAGAAAATGAAACGTTGACTAAAAATTGTTGACAAGCTAAGGCGCAGGAGGGGAGGTTGTGCAGGAGGGAGGCACAGACCCACGTATGTTTTAATAAAATTTGATAACTTTTAGTGTAACTGTTATTCCTTGGACTCATTGATTTCAGTGTAGATTTCATGGATGAAAAAATTCCAGTGTGGATTTCATAGATGCATAAATTTCAATGTATATGTTAATTCTTGACATTTTTGATATAGAGTCTGAACTAGAAATGGAAGATGTGCATGCAGAATATGCTATGAGACAAATGGGAGAAGAACAAAAAGTACAGAACGTCGAACGTTAGAAAGCATATCAAGGAAGAAAATCTAACGAAATGACAACAAAAGAACGAGAAGAAGACTTGAAATGAAAAGCAGAACAACAAAAAGAATATCGAAAAAGAAAGTTGGACGAAATGACAGAAGAAGAACGAGAAGAATGAAGAAAACAAAACGCAGATCAACAAAAAGAATATTGAAAAATAAATTTAGACGGATTAACAACAGAAGAACGAGAAGAACAAAGAAAACGAAACATTGATTGACAATTGTTGACAATTGTCGGTCAACGTTGGCTGACAATTCCAACAATAGAATATTGGAAATTACTGATGAATCGTATAGATACTTCCTTACATGCTTCAATGAAAGTTCCTTCGATAAGGCGATACATTTGTTTGAGACAAATGATGATGTAAACTGTCATAACAAGTGTTTAATAAGAAGCCTAAACTGTCCCATTGTGACCAGTATTGCTACATCTGTAAGAAGCAACTCTTCTATGGAAGGAGATGAAGAAGGGTTGGAATTTGAATTACTTATAGCCACAACAGCAAGGGTAATGTTCACATCAAACCTATGGACTGATGCAGGACTTGTCAATGGTGCTCTTGGAGTTATACAACAAATTGTATATAACCTTGGAAGTTAGCCTCCAGAACCACCCACGTATGTTTTAATAAAATTTGATAATTATGTGGGGGTACCATGGGATGAATCGTTTCCTCAAGTTGTTACTATTACATCTATCGAAAGAGGTAATAAAAAACAACTTCCATTGAAACTCGCTTGGGGTATAACAATCCATAATTCACAAGGATTGACATATTTGGAGAAAGCTACTATTAATATTGGAAAGCAAGCAAGGCAGGGTATGATATTTACAACAATATCTTGAGTTAAATATTTGGTAGGTCTACGATTTCAACCTCCATTCTCATATGATCGATATGAGAAGATGTCAAAACTACCAGGTGTGAAGATAATAAAATATGAAGAAGATAGATTGAGAATGATTACGATGTGAACCATATTTTCATTTATTTAATCCTTAAAAAATTATTGTCTCTATTTTCCAATTTTCCAATTTACTCAATCTTTGATACTTATTACTTACATTATGATAATCCTCATAATTGTATCTATGTTTTCAACTTAACCTGTTCCTTACAATGTTGATCAAACTCCAGTTTTGTGTTACCACCCACGACTGGAACCAGCCTAGATCCAAATCCTAGGCTCTATCAAGCGCCGAGAGGGATCAAATCTCTTGAGGTGCAAACCTAGGCTTAAGTATTGCACTCAAGGAGCTATTTGAGGAGAGGTTTGCACCTCGGGAGATTTGATCCCTCTCGACACTTGATAGAGCCTAGGATTTGGATCTAGGCTGGTGTAACAAAAACCATAATAATATAAAAGTGAATGATTTTCTACTAATAAAGTTTTGTGCATGGGAGGATATGTTTATATGATTCTTTTCTGTATATTTATCCATGAAATTAATTTTGGAATTTTTCCGTCATGGCCACATTCAACTCAATTGAAACTGTAAATTGGGAGGAAAGGAAGTTATCGATAAGAAGCATTTTCCATATTCCTGCAAGTCAAATAATTATTGAGATGTTTGAATACAATCAATCTTATTATTAATAGAAAAAAATTCATCTTGACATCGAGATTGACAAAAAAAATTTGTCTGCTATCTTCGCGTTGTGGGTGCCCTATTGAAATTTTCTAAATGTGCCCCAATATGATCTCGCCTTCTTGAGTAAAATGAACCGGGGCTCTGCCTCTCTGGATTAAGCAAACTTTGAGGGACTGCTAAACATAAATATCTATATTGCTTTGAGAAGGACAAATACTTTCATTATTATGACTATTCTGAAACATTGAATCTGTAAGTAAAACTAAAGTAATTTGAAAGTTGTGCTTGTAGTACAACCCCCAACTTCTACAGTAACTCCAATGAAGGTTTTGAAAATACATTGGTTAATCATAACACAATGAGGCTCGTGTTCATGCCAAAGAATTGCGCCTGAGGGCATTTGCATTAGATATATATAGTACATGCTCTGAAAATTAAATGTTTGCACTTGAATAATTTATGTATGCATTCTCCCGGATTTCATAAAAAAAGCACAACACCACAAAACTTTTGCATTAATTGCAGGAACATCCCTAGAGGAGGACTTCCAATGAGACCTGAAGGGAATCTGATATGGTGGTGAAGGAGAAAATTCGAAAGGAAGCGGGGTCCTCAACTTCTCCTGATAGGACCTTGACCACCTCTGTCATTGCGGGTCCTGCTACGGGAAATCTATGCAAGTAGAGAAGGGCAACGATGATGCAAAGCATAGCTCGATTTTTTTCATAGTCATCCTCGAGAGTGGCGTTGACGAGATCCAAGGAATTTCCTGAACAAGCCAAGTTCTTGGCACACAATATGAGATTCGCTCTCTCGAATCCCTTGATCAGAGACAACATTAGCTTCAGAGGCCTCTAGCCGGAGATAATCACCAACATAAGAACTCCAAAATTGTAAACATCGCCCTTCGTTGAGAGGACACTGCCACCTACATACTCGAGAGCAATGTAGCTAACTGTTGTAATTTTCATTAACCTAAAACCCATGCTGCAAAGTTAAGGAAGGCTCGAATTTGATAGTATGTTGGAATTAAGCTGGCAAAGGCGAGTTTCTTCCATTTAAATTTTAAATGAAAATCACCCAAATCCATTGATCACAAATCCATCTACATCATTTAGATAGGAAACAACTTGACAAGATAGAGAGGATTGTCGAGTTGATGATGAAGTGGACCCACCAGGAAATGAAGTGATGGTTGTACGCGTCTTCTGCCAAACTCTTGGGCGAGTGGATTTATGTGGATTAGACTTGGGAGTTTCCCGGCCACAGGAGAATCAGTCTATCGCAATCGCAATCATAGATGGATGTCATAAACTCAGGAAGCCATAGAGCCTGCATAAAGCATGCCCGCAGATGCGAATGGATGCTAGTTCATGCCCATGGATACCATATGGATGTCTCCAACACCTGACAGGATTTCCTTAAAGGCGAGTATGTATGGTGCATAAGGCCCTTGTGTACTTATTATCAATAACAAAGTGTACAAAATTGATAATATATTCATTATCATTAATGAAACCTCTAACACAAATACCACATGTCAAGCTAGAAAAAAATTTGAATGTTTAAAATTTAAATTAACATTTTGTTTAAACAATTTCAAATATCATGAAGGGTAATTTGTCACTTTATAGCTTTTAGCCAATTATAAAATAGAAATAAGAAATTTTAAATTTTTTACAAAATAATTTATATTTTCAAAATATTAAGTTTAATATATAAATATTGCAAAACTTTGAAAAACATTATTTTTTTCGTATTAATATAAAAATCAAACTTGTTTATGACCAACTGATCACTACTACTATTATACATGAAAAGCTAAAAGAAAAACTTCCGTGGGGGATGGGGGAAACTAGGGTTTTCTTGACGGCTATGGTTTTTCTGATAAATTGGGATCCTGCTGTGAAATAATGGTGTTCTACTGTAAAAATTTGGAGTCCAACTAGCCCCCAAGGCTAGTTCTAGTACCAACCAAGGTTCAAAAACTCGGAATTGGTTCTGTTTCATTTTGCAGTAGTTACACTAATTTATTTTTACAGTTAGCATTTCTTTTGGTTTTTTTACTCTTTTTAGTATTGTCTGCCTCTTTTTAGTTGGATTTGGACTGTATGGGCTCTTCTAGTAGAAGTGTATGTGCTAGCGTGAGCCTTTTCACCTTTTTGGTGCCTTCCAGAACTAGTGTGGTTTTGCTGGCAAATAGGTACTTTTGTCGTTTGTTTTTGGCATTATGTCATCGATGGAGAATATTTATTCCTTTTTGGAGCCCGACTCACCTTGTAAGAGACACCCACCAGTTTCCCCCCCCGTTAATCTACATGGGATAGGTGACTACCATCAAAGGAAACATAAATCCATGTTTGGTGCGGCAGCAAGGGCACGTCGAGGCTATAAAACTTTGAATCCTACCCTTGAGGCGACTACTTTTACTATTGATGGGTCAGAGAATTTAGATAGGGTTTGTATGTTGTCAAAGAGGGATGTGGTTGGAAAGATTGAAGGAACGAAGGTGTCACAATCGGAGCTGGTTGACTGGGTAAATTTGCACTGGACACCCATTTGTGGCCTTGCTCCTCGGACTAGAATTACTTTAAATGGATGGGTTGCCTTTATCCTCCCCAGTGAAGAACATGTTTTGTCCATTTTGGATATCACTTGGCTTATTAAAGATGTATCGCTCGTATTGAAAAGATGGCATTCAAATTTTAACCCTAAGACAAAATACATGAGAAGAAGACATATGGGTTCTCATGTTGGGATTCCCTTTTGAATTGTGGACCTCAAACATTTTTGAGGGTTTGGGAAATTCTATGGGTAAGTTTATTCGGATGGAGAAGAATTTGGTTTTTGTTAAAAAACAAACAGGTTGCGGCTATGCTGGTATAATTTGATGTGTCGAAGGGACTCCCGGCCACGATTGAAATTATCTGGGGTGAACATGTTTATAAGAAGGTGTTGGATTACAAAAGCATTCCCTTCAGGTTCTTTCTTTGCAGAGAAACTGGCCATGTCAAATCTAGGTGCCCAAAACTTTGGTGCAGGCATTCTCCTTCAACCACTGCTTCTCCTACACAAAGTGTGCCTTCTCCTTCTGAATCGACTGAGAATTATGGTAAGACTTCTAACAAACCTACAGTTTATGAAGGGGTTACCAGAGCTGAATTAGATTTCTATTTATCTATGGAAAAGGCTTTAGATTTAAAATTATCTGCTTCAAAGTTTGCTTCTAAACCATTAAACAGAAGTCTATTTGGGAAACTTGATTCGTCTTTCCCCAAATCCCTGTCTGATGTTGACCTTGCTCCAACCACTCTGGATGCAATCCCTTTTGCTCAGGATAGGGTTAAGGATTTGGATGCCCAGTTGTCAGAATTCGATGTAGATTGGGTTAATATACCTGAAAAACCGACAGACCTTGCCCCTCCTGATCCACCTATTGATCTCACATTTTCCCCTTGTTTGGCTCCTTTCGTGACAGAGACTCTCTCGGTCGAGGCTGCTAAGGTTGGGGAGCTAAACTCTTTCACCAATTCCCTTTTGTCTTTTCAAAATAACCCGAAAGAACCACTAGAAGTATTTGCAAAAAATCCTATTTCTTCTGATGTCGATGTAATCCCTTCGATTCGGTTTATGAATGTAACAATCAGGAAAAAAAATCCCGCAAAAGACCATAACGAGATAAATGTTTTCACCCCACTTTCTAAATGGCTGACCGATTATGATTCTGTACAGAATCCCTCTGAGTCATCTTCCATCCTCAGGACCATTAGAGTAGATGCGTCCTCTCTTTTTTGAGTCTTAATGTCACTGTTGTCTTCCAATATTTGGGGAATCGGGGGGGGGGTTAAGAAGGCTAGGACCCTGGTCTATTTCATAAAAAATACTATCCTAGATTGTATGTTTATTCAGGAAATGATGGTTCCGCCTGAAATAGCTATGGAGTTTTTTTCCAAACACTTTCCAGAGTGGTATTTTTGTGCATTGGACTCTTGTGGTGTGTCGGGGGGTTTGCTATCCGGATGGAATCCTAAAATAACGGAGTTCAAACCTTATACAACTATGGGGGCATCCTGTTAGAAGGAAGGTTTCTTTCAAATGATTTTGAATTTTCCATTTTGAATATGTATGGATCGTATAGGGACAAGTAACCCTATTGGTTGGCCCTTGAAGCCTCAGGCATACTAAATTCTTTGAATCTTGTTGTGGCAGGTGATCTTAATGTCACACTATCTGCAATAGAGGTTTGGGGAAAAAATGCCATGGTCGATGAATCTGCAAATTTTTTCAACGACCTTTTTGTGCGAGTACATCTTATGGATGTAGTCCCTATAAAGATGGGAGCTACATGGAGCAACAAACGTGCCGGGGAAATGTGCATTAGTAAGAGATTGGATCGATTTCTCATCTCCCAGTTGGTGGCTACAAAATTCATTAGACATCGGTCGTGGATTGAGCACTCTAATATTTTTGATCACCATGCTATTTTCTTACAAATTGATGATTGTGCTTTCAAAGCTAACATGCCTTTTAGATTCAATAGTTCATGGCTTTTAGATGCTGACTTTTGTGCATTAGTCAGCCTCTATTGGACAAATGTTGAGGTCCCTAAGTTGTTAAATCCTATGGATGCACTGGTTTTTAAGCTCAAGGGCTCAAAGGAGAAAACAAAGTTATGGGAAAAGAAGAAAAAATATCTTATCAAGGTACACTCGGTGACTGTCAAGACTTAGATTAAAAAACTCTATTAACTTCATATGGATGGTCTGTTTTCTGAAGAGGATAGACTCTTATTGAAGGAACTGCAGACAAAATTGGATGAATATTTGAGACTTGATGAAAGTACTTGGCGGCTAAAAAGCTAGGCATTGTGGGTGGAACTTGGGGATAAAAACTCAAATTTTTTCCACAAATTTTCCTCTCATCGGAGGAAAATCAACACAATTTGGTCAATTGAAGATAATGAGGGCATGGATGTCAGTTATCAACAAAATTTGGAGAAGATGGATGCAAATCACTTTTAGGAACTTTATAAAGACCCTATGTCTTCAAACATTGATTCACAGCTTAAGGTTATAAAACAATACCCCTATTTTTTCTCGGTGGAAGAAGGAGAAGATATTGGAAAGTCAGTCACTTTAAAAGAGGTTGAAGATGTTCTAAAGGATTTCAAAAGAGACAAGATCCCTGGACCAGATGGTTGGTTAGTGGATCTATTTTTTCACTTCTTTGATCTAATGGGACAGGATATTCTTCAGATGGTCGAATTCTCCAAATATGAGGGATGGATGTCGGGTGGTTTGAATGCGACAATTTTAACCCTCGTACAAAAATCCAATAAACCAAAGATTTTTAATGAGTTTTTCCCTATTGCACTGTGTAATGTGATTTACAAATTGGTTACAAAGATCATTTCAAACAAAATTAAGCCAAAAATATCTGAGTGTATGTTGAGAGAACAATTTGGTTGTTTAGATAACAGACAAATATTGGATGCAGTGGGAATCACTCAGGAAGTTTCACACTCTATCAAAATAAGGAAACAGAAATCCCTGATTCTCAAGATTGATCTTGTAAAAGCATATGATCTAGTCAACTGGGGCATTTTACAATTTGTTCTTTTACAGATTGGATTACCTTGGAGGGTTATCAAATGGATCATGGTCTGTGTTCGTACTGCAAATTTCTTTGTTTTGATAAATGGAAATCCAACCAACTTCTTCAAAAGCTACAAGGGTTTAAGACAAGGCTTCCCTTTATCTCCATTATTTTTTTTGCTGGTCATAGAAGGCCTCAACAGAATGATAAATAATGCAAAAGTTGAAGGGAAAATCAGAGGTATCTCTTTTGGTAAGTCTTTGTCCATCTCACACCTACTCTTTGTTGACGATGTTATTCTTTTTGGTCTGGCGGTTTTAGAGGAATGGAAGTCTCTCTTGGACCTTATTGATACATTCTGTATTTCCATGGGGATGCAAGTAAATTTGAACAAATATGCACTTATTATAAATAAGGAGGTGAACTCTTTGGATATGCAACTTTAGAACCGTCTGCCATATAAATGCTCTATTCTGGAAGAAGAATTTAAATATTTAGGTTACTTCATAAAACCTAATAACTATGGTCTTCATGATTGGAGGTGGTTGATACATAGATTTGAAAAGAAAATCAATATCTAGTGTATGAGATTCCTATATCTTTAGGTGACAGAATTATACTTTTGAGGTCAGTTTTAAGCAGCATGCCAGTTTATTGGGCGATGTTAACTAAATTGCCATCCAAAATCCTACATCTTCTAAAAGGTTTAATGTTTAGGTTTATGTGGTCAAAAAATATTGATGGATGGCATTATCACTTGACAAATTGGGAATTCTTATCTCTCCCAAAGAAATGGGGCAGATGGAATATCAAACAGATCTTCTGGTTCAATTCAACATTACTTCTGAAGAGTTGTTGGCGGGATCTTATGGGGAATAATATGTGGTCAAATTTATCGCATGTTAAATATATCAAAATGGATATTTATAAATGGGTCAGAAATCCTTTAGGTAAATATCAGAATGCATCCTATATCTGGAAAGGTTTCATGAAAGTTCTCCCTTGGATATGTAGTAACTTATCTTGGCAGGTGGGTAATGGTGAAGATATTGTTGTTGGAACCGATCCCATTGTGGGGATGGACACCAACCCTACACTGTCCAGGGATCTTAGATCTCTTTTCACGGAGTATGGGCTCATTACCTTAAACCAATTCAAAAGATCCAAACGCCTCATTCCTGATCCTTCTTACTGGCTAACGGTCTCAAATTTGGGTTTGGAGGGAAGATGGGCATGTGAGTGGAACCATTACATCATTTTGCTACAACTAAATGGTATCCGGCTAACTGAGGCAAGCGATTCATTGATCTGGACAAAAAATATTTCAACAGGATAGGTTTCGGTGAGTTCTGCATATCAAGCAATTATTGAAGAGAAGTTTCAGGGTGATTGGAAATGGCGGTACAGTCCAATTTGGAAGTGGAAGCTTCCTATAAAAATTTAGTGTTTTCGCTGGTTATGTTTTAATAATAATATTCTTACGTGGGAAAATATTCAACTTAGAGGGAAGATTGGTCCAAATGTTTGTGTTCTTTGCAAAAATTCTGGTGAATCTATTGACCATCTATTCTTTCAATGCAACTTTTCCAATAAGTTCTAGAGCACCATAGGTAAGGATTTGAATATCACAGAGATTCAGCTTCACTCATCTTTTGATGCTCTCTATATGTGGTGGAAGCAAAAGGTTCCTTACCTTATGAACATCCCAGGGCTGGCGGCGTGGTCTATATGGAGAACACAAAATTATGCATTATTCCATAATATTATTCCTGATGAGTAGCATTCTATTTTCAGATTTAGAAAGCTTTTGCAGTTACACAAAAACCCTCAACCAATTTTAAAGAACTATACTCAGTAGTCGAACTGGAAATTTGGGGATATTAGAACAGTCTTTGGTTGTTTTTATGGTGCAACATCAAATCAAAAGTGTGGTGCAGGCTTCCACATCATATGCGGTGAAAATATTCACTACAAGTTCAATATTTATGGAGGTTATGGAACTAACTCAAAAGCAGAACTCTTGGGCCTTTGGGGTATCCTGAAGGTGGAGGTGTGGTGTGGATGGAAGACTTTTAAAATCTTTGGTGAATCTCTCTTCATCGTGAATTGGGCTAAGGATCTTTATGGCATGAAATCCATCAAACTCAAACATTGGAGTGATAGAGTTAAAGCTTTAATGGGATGGTTTCAGGATCTCACCATCGATCACATCTACAGGGAGTACAATGACGTTGCTGATTGGTTATCCAAGATGGCACTTGATGGGGAAGCAGGCGTTCTATATTGGGAAGGGTGGGAGGAAGGAATCCTCTCACACAAGGGTTTTATGTGTTTTTTTGATAATATTTCTTAAAATTTTTGGTTATGGTTGTGACTGTATATTGATTTTGGATATGGCCGTGGTCCTTTTTGATCCGTTATTGTGACTGTATTGATACATAAGATACTTTTGAAGGATGTCTAAGTGCTGCTCTAGTAATGTACTCATAATCATATGTACTTTTTGATTTCATTTAGAAATAACAAAAGTACTAGCTTTTTTTCTACTTGAAAAAAAATGATCACTACTAAGCAATGATTAATAAATAAATGATCGTGGATGTCTACATCCATATGTGCAGTAAATGGGGAGCAAGTGCGACTATGTCGGGGATGGGGAGTTAAAGAGGCCATGGAATTGTTGAATGAATGAAATTAAGAGGATTTCAAATAGAAGAGTTAAACATAAAAAATTAAATGGGTATATATAGAAAAATTAAATGATTAAATAAGGATCAAGTTAAAATTATAACAATAACATGCTATTTTCATCCATGATGTATGATTGGTATCAACAGTGTTGGAATTTGATAGACAAAATACCTATCATGAACCATTTTTCCTGTTTAAATTTTCATGTCCCCTCAAATAAAACGAAAGAAATTAGAAATTATAAAATGTTTATAAATGGTGTTAAAATTGCCATTTTTTATGAGTGAAATTTTTACCAAATCTCTACCTAGGTATGAATATATCATACTTATAAAATAACATTAATGAAGTTGGGTTTTTTATATATCATACTTATAAAATGGCATAAAATGGCATTGATGAAGTTGAGTTTTTTTAATAGAGCTGGATTTGAATCAACTTATGCCTATTGTCCCTTGGTGATGGACTCAAATACATTGAAAGTCTATATTTATTAGACTAAAAAAAAATTAAACCATTAAAGTAGTTATATTATTTTAACATAAAATAATAAATAATAACTATTTACCTACTAGTACATCTACATCTACATTAATAGTGGATGACAAATGCGGATAGGGATCATCTAAATGTTAAGAGTTCAAATGCAAAAAAAATCACTAAAGAGAGGCATGCAAACATAATAATAGTATATTATTTATTTTGTAAATCACATATATACGATTTTTGCAAAACCTAATGGTCACCACATTCTCTTTATGCTTAGATTTTTTTCATGTTTGAATATTGTCGTTTTTTGTTTGGTAAGGTTGTTTATGGTCAATTATCATTAACTAAGTTTGACTATGATTAACTATGTTTGACAATGCTTAACTCTAGTTTGAAAATATGGTTGACCATATTTAACCATCATTCGCCATTGTTAATGATAAGTGAGAAATATCAACATTCATCTTAGTTAACTTTATGTAAACATAATTTGACCATAATTATCTATTATTGATGATGTCTGGCTATACCTTGAACATGCTTGGCTATAATTTGAACATACTTGACAATAAAACCAGCTACTTTCTTTTATGTATTTCAATTTAGATTGATTTAATAAAAATACTTGATTAAGTTAATAAAAAACAAGTTATTCAAGTTAAAATCAATGCAAAATTGCAAAATTATATTTAAAAAATAAAAACACTTTTATCAATAATTCTTACAATCATGATGACATCATTTTTAAATGGTTAAAATGTTTAGAGAAAAATAATCATAATACCAGGTCAACTAGTTGCTAGTTGCTTTGATAGAAAATAAAATTTAATAAAAAAAAATTTAGAACTTAACTTAATTTTATGATAGAGGTTTTGGAAATTTATAATTCATAAAAATATTAGTATATAGACTATAAAAGTTAATTTTTAAATAAATATTAATTTCTAAATATTTTAAATGTTATATATTTTAAAAATTTATAATTTATAAAATAATAATAAAAAGATTTTGAAAATTTATAATTTATAATATTATCCTAAAATACCATACAACCTAAAAAATTATTTATTTATTTTTTAGAAAGAGATCAAAATACTTTCAATGGTGAATACAATCCAGATGACTAAGCCAATACACAATTTTTCCAAAACTCATACTCATTTAAAATCATGCAACCAAAAGACCAAACTCATATAAAATCATATTTTCATAACTCATACTATTGAATTCATTTTTTCAATATAATTTGTTCATATAACAATAATTATTACTTTACATCAGTTTGAAATCCAACAATTTAACGATTTTATTTCTTAAAAAATAAAATATTATAATTATTAAAATAATTTTATATTTTTCAATTAATTAATAAGTTATAATTTTCTTTAAAAATCTTTAAATTAATAAATACAATGTTTTTTTAAGTTAGATTATCCTTCTATTGCCAAACAAAAATATTTACAGAGAAAACAAAGTCCTCCCAATAGAAATTAAACAGGCCTGTAAATCAGAGAAGCATTTTCCCTCGAAAAGAAACGAGACTGAACCATAAAGTTTGAGAATTCTTCAAAAGTCTTGAAACATAATTATCCATGCTAACAGAGTTTGTAAAGCAGTCTTAAAACATGAAAAAACTAGGAATAAACTGTAAAAACCTAGTGCAAAGACCATAAGCTCATTACTTAGGAGTCCCACTGGTTGAGACTGTCTCGAAGCTCAGGCCCAAACGTTTGCCAATTTACATTTGGTTGCTCAGGATGCGCTACAGGAGAAACAACATCTCGTCCTGCTAGAGCAGGATTTTCCCATGTTGCTCATCTTTCTCCACTAACGTGCGACCCAGTATCATCTTCTGCGACCAATGCAGATCTAGGGACTTTTGATAGAGAGTGAGGCAGCCACGAGAAGAGCCAGGGTCAGGGACAAGGTCCTTAAATTCCATTTTTATCTCGTCCTCCTCAGTGCAGATTCTATCCACATCCGTTTCAACCTCTGCACGCTGAATTCTCTCTTGCACAGACCCTGCAATTTCCTTCTTATATCTCCTGCACTTATCCACTAACTGTTGTTGAAACCAAATGGGAGGAGTCATGGTTTCCTTCAGACAGAACTCGGGAAAGTTTGAGGCACGACAGGGGTTCTTCCTGGGAGGCATAGTGACTGAGGGAAGGGGAAATGCAGTTACCACAACAGACGAGCTTGAGTGACAGAGAGAACTACCGCAGGATTCGACCACAAGTAGGAGGAAGATACAGGGGAATGCAGAGGTTCACAGGTGCAGACACACCGGAATAAATCCCCCACAGCCAAAGTAAAATTGGCCGTAAGAAATCCCCACCAGTCGAGGGGAGGGAGCGGAAAGGCCGAGCATAAAAGAGTAAAAAAGATAGAAAAAACAAAGCAATGCCAAACCTGGTGAAGCGACGACTTACCAGGGAGGGTTAGAGTTAGGGTGGTGTCTGTGAGCACGAATTCAGGTTCCTGCAGAACAGTCCGAATGCCAACCACTATCTTCAGAGTTACATGCACGTCCAGAACGGTGAAGGATTTCATAAATGAGCCTCGGTCCCTTCTGCAACGCTTCATAATACTAGCCAAAATCCAATAATTATTGTTCATGCAGGAGATATGGTGATATCGCCACCCATCCTCCTCTGTCCTGAAAGTGAGCGTCCAACGCTTGGCCATTACGCGCCATTTACTTCAACTTGAATGAGCCAACATACTTCTACGGGGGCAGAACAGTACCCGAGTGTTGGAGAATAGTCAGCCTGCAGAAGGCATGATTAACATCGGGTAGAGGGTGATGAGATGGGAGCATGAGGGTCTGGGCTTCCAACCACATGCTCCTCCTCATCCCACCCTTCAATTCCACTATCCACCCGCCGTGGGGAATTAATAAATATGATGTTATATTAAATTCCATTTTTTTAATAGAATTTTGTCAATATAATAATTACTATTACTTTGAATCTTTTTAAAATCTAATCATTTAAATTTTTTATTTTTTTAAAAAATGAAATATTATAATTATTAAATTAATTTGATTAATTTTACTATTAAATACTTATTATTATTTTCACTGCCAACTTATTAAATAAATGAATATAATTAACAATTGAGTAACACTTTTAAAAACCATAAAATATTTTAAAAAAAGTTTTAACTTATTAAAAGAGTTAGTTAAAATCCAGGGGAGGTAGGTGTGGGAGTGATTATCTTTGATCCTAGAGGAAATAAAATCATCTCCTTTGCATGGGTTTTAGGAAAGAAAACAAGCAATGAATCAGAATGGCTAGCCCTGCTCCACTCCTTGGAAATCATAACAACCCTCAACGTTGGCAAACTAAATTTTTTTGGTGATTCGAGGCATGTCACCCAAAGAATGAGAACTGGGATGAGAAGAAGAGGATCAAAAAGATTCAGAATTCAAAGAAGAATCGACCTTCTCTCTCTCCCTCAAGAAACACATTACTACCACATCCTCCAGGGGAACAATTATGAAGCCGATGAAGCTGCCAATAGGGGTGTCATCCTAACTTTAGGACAAATCTTATATAACAATGAAAGGGAGGACTTCAACTTTATCTTCTAACTCCAATCTTAAAACTCGTTTCAACCACTTTGGAATTTTTTTTTTTTTGGAAATTCCCCTCCCCATCGTTTTGCTGAAGGCACGTGGGCCTTCACGTGGCCTTCACATGGTCTACTCTCCTCCCGTTAGCTCCCTCACTCCGGCTTTAATTCCCTCCTCCCCCTCATGGTTTATATTTCTCCGATGCCATGGATTTTCCTCCCCGCTCAACTGCTACCCAGCTCTCGAATGATTTGGGCAGTGTAACCTACCTATAACTTGAAACATTTTATGTTTTGGAAAACATTACATTAAAAGTTATTGTAAAGTTTTATGTTATTGACCAAGGGTGGTCAAGGATGACTGTAATTTATTATTTTTATTATTTAATAAATTAAAATAGGAGACACTCATCCAAAGAGGACTGTTGAAGAGTGTTCACTGACCCACCAGGAGGAATGAATTGGTGTAGAAGGCAATTGACAAGTGGCAGCATTTGCACTCACTTACTAGCTGTTGCAGAAGGCAACATCCCTAAAAATGTGGTCATGTTCCCCAAGGAAGGTGGAACTGATCAGGTGGCTCATTAAATGATTTTAACTGGCTCAAATACCTAGGCAGACCTATATCCATCGAATTGAGCAGGAGACTCACTAGTTTTTCCTTGTGTTTTTGCTGGAAACTGTAATGTTGAGCACACAAGAGATTCGATGAGGGGAATGCTAGAATGAGTTGCAGTGTAAGGACTGTAATATTTATTTTGCTGAGTTGCAGAGAGTGTTCTGTATCCATGTCTTCATGATTGCTGAGGTACAAAGAGATTGTTACATGCTTCTACACAATATCTTCATCCTGGTGGTTCAGTAAACAGGCTCGGGGGTTCTGAAGCAAGTAATTTGGATGCTTCTAGGAGACGATTGGGAGGAATGGTCTTCTTTGGGTGTTTGTCCACCTACACAGTTAAACAGGTTCTGCATATGTTTTGGTTTAGTATTTTAGTTTATTTCTACGTATTTCTGCAAGTTTGTTATCAAGTTGTAATGGTACCTAGATATCTAATAGTTGTTAAATAGTAGTATATTGAACGGATAATTTATTTCTACTTAAATGAATGAATGATAAGATTCGAAAATTAGAATGATGAATATAAATCTTCTCTGTATTTTTCCTTTCACATTTGTGATGTACTCTAGTATAAAGAAGTTTGTTAAAACATATAGATTTGAAATGACCTCAATAATGCAAGTAGAATATTGTTCTTTACAAGATATTAAAATAGATATATAGGCTGGTAGAATCTCAATGTTTTCGTGAATGAATAATGCTAAGTACAAATTCAGTATTTATATAGCTGTAGATTATATCATAATCATCATCCTTAATTAGTATTTATATTACAATTAGAGTGCTCAAGGCAATAACATATTAATCATTATCGGCATAGTAGAATAAAAAGCCGATTTGCTTATAAACTTAGTATTATATAATAGAGCAGTACTTATATAATTAATATAAAAATACTACTATTTTCTGGTTTACAGAGTAACTCTGTAATTCCTTAAATCAAATATTATCTATGCCCTATCAGCTGCAATACATTTTGTTAAAACACTATTCAACACTATAACCCTAAGACAACTCAGCTATCATCGAAAAATATTTAACAAAGGTTTATAGTATTGTTTTTTCTAAACAATGCAGACGAGAGACTGTAGTAACCAGAATATAAAATCTTTATATACATAGAATTTTAAAAGAAATCAATAGAACTGTAATGGAATAAAATACTAGTATTCATTATATAGTTGATTCCAATATTAAAACCATTTGATACAAGTACTACGAAACCCTAGAGCGAATTCTGGAAATAATCATAGAACTATTTTCGGCATTGTACCCATCTAATCTTTTAATTTACAAAGTTAGCATAACTATGGCTAAGGTATAACCCAAAAACATAAATATCGTTTATTCCTCAATCTTAGTTTTGTCTTTTCATAAAACTGTGCGATTATACAGTGATTTCTGTGTGTTGCCCAGTTTCCAAACTTAATACACAAATTCTCGATTTTTCTAAACATAAACCACTAACAATTTACAATAGAGTGTTTATCTGTTCCTGGTTTATCATATCGGGATCGAATCCCGTAACCATAGCCATAATTACATTTAGGGCATTACCCTATACATAAATATACAATTATATTATCATTACAACAAAAACATCTTCCAGCAACGTGGAGAAAGGCTTATGCCAACACAGTCGAAAGACTGATGATAGAGATGTTTTTATAACATTAAGTTGTCCAAATATAATTCATCAATAATAAACAGAGCCTCAGTTCATACTTTCGCCGTAGCATAAAAACGCTAACACAGTAGTAATAATAGCATCGAAGTATTTATAAAAACAAAACGAATATCATCACAATAGAGCCAGCAATGACAACGATTCTTTAACCAAAAACCATAGTAGTATTTAGGGTTCATCCCAGAGCTCTTTATATGAAATTATGAAGCTAGGAATAGAACAAAACCACATTCACCAAAGGATTAAATGGAAGATAGAGAATATATAATACCTCTAAAACCTTGAAGGTTAAAACCATGAAGATACATTAAACAAATACAAACTTCACCGAATACTGTAATTTCCTTTTTATTCATAAGTTGAGCAAAACTCAAAATAAGGGCTTTTTAGGGAGGAGCATTTTACAAATAGTAACGCGGCCCTGAAATGGCCATTTGGTCTTCGAAAGAAACAAGTTAACCCTAAAAAACAAACCAACGTTGTAAGCATACATATCAAAGAAGCACCGTGAACAAGGATGTTCCAGGAGGCTGAGGCTTACCGTGGCCTCATTTAAACCACTAGAGTTTCCACCATTAAAGCTGCCAAGATTCCACACAGTTTAAAAGACTCCTGTAAAAAACATAACATACTAAGCATTAAAATATCGAATTCATTCCTTAAAAATTAATGAAAGAATTTAAGCTAGAAACGAGCATAGCGCAGAGTCTTACCTCTGCAAGTTTCATAGCACGACCACGAGCTTTATCATCAGTCTGGAAAGCTATTCCTTGAGCCATAAACTAACCAGCAATCACCTTCTGTGTGAATAAATTCCTTAACCCTGGCGGCCGAGAGCCGAGAGCAGAGCTCTCCATATGCTTTGAAATCCAAATGACAACGATACAAACCCTTTTGAAGGTAGGGTTTATGGTTCAACTATCGAGGAGTCGAAGTAGCTAGACTTCACATGGCTTCTTAAAGCCATACAACTGTCATCCACTTTGTTTCAAATATTTTCAAGCTTTTGATATAGTCCATGTTTATATTTTCGACCAGGTTTAATACCAAGAAATCTAATTGCTTGAATACCCTTTTCCTTAGTTTAAATAACATGTATTTACATTTTGGATCATAACCATCGAGCCTTTAGTTAGGTGTTTTCACACCTTGGTTCATCACCATTGAACTTTAAGCTAGGATGACCCTTCACTCTATTTATTTATGCCTTTAATTAGCTTCGAACACGATTTTGTTATGTAACCGTAGTGAAGTAAGTTTCTACTTCTCACCGAAAACAAATTGTGGTTGCATAGGCTCTCACTCTAGATCTGTACAAGGGATTCAACATGCATTAGCTTGCGAAAGCTAAGTAAGCCCTGAACCTCACTGAAAGTACCTCCTTTATAAAAAAGAAACTCTTAAATCTTTACGACTTTTATAAATATGAAAGATAGACAACAACTATAACCATCAAATAAATGTCAACATGAATACATTAAGAAATTAACTGTCACTTAATCCAGAATAAAAATTACATAACAAACAAGAAGCAACGATCTTGTAACCTGAAGATATCAAGTGGAAAACACACTTCATAAAGTAATTCCTTTGATTACATGCGCGTTTTCAAGTAGATAGTCAAATGAAGAGTAGAACTTAAGTATATATTTGAATATTTAGATAATTATGCGTTATACAAGAATTTTATATTTTTATGAAATTTGGAGTTGTTACAGGAAGCCTCCTTCTCTCCAACCCTCTGGAATCCCTTCCTCTATCTGGTATCAACCCTCCCAGTGCTCGTCCTCTTAAGCCCTTCTCCTGTCTTGTTTCCAGTTGCAGCAGCATTGTCGGGGTGGCGGATGGGGTCGCAGGACTGAAAGCTGCCATCGCCGAATTCAAGGAGCACCTTCGCCGGGTCTTCGAGGAAATATGCACCATAATCAAACAGAACAACGAAATGGCCTCCGACATCAGGTACAATGCTCAACAACTTACTTGCCAGGATTCCAAGATTGATGACTTAGAGAGAAATCTTTTTGAATTAATGGGAAAAGTTGATCTCATCAAGGATGTAGTTTCAAACATGGCGAGAATGACCCAATGCAGCCACTACTAGGAATTCCCCACAATGAACAAGAAAATTGCAAATGATGCCTCTGTGCAGCAACATAATTATGGATAGTTTTGCCTCTTTCAACAGGACTCTTCTCCTAGTTTCAGCTTTGAATGTATTTTTGTATACTATTAAACTCTGAGTTTGTAAGGGTTTATCCCTTCTCTACTACAAAAAGAAATGGACATCAACAGAAAAGGAAACTCATAACTAATTTGGGCATGCTTATATGTCCTATTTTGTTCTCCTTCTCTAAAGAAAGACTCCCTTTTTTGTAATGAATGGTTGTGCAGAGCCTTTTTTCGAATATATATACATACCTTATTTCTGTTAAAAAAAAAGAGTTAGTTAAAATAAAGTTTAAAGTTATAAAAGTTTGACAAACTTAATTTAATAATAATTTAATAATGTATATTATATAAAGCTTAAAGTTGATGAAAATTTGACAAATTTACTTAATAATGTATATTATATAAAAAATATAATTGATGTTACAAATAAATCTGATTACTAAATGTGGAAAATTATTAATACATTTAATCAATAAAATTAATTTTATTAATACATTCACCAAATAGTCGAGTTTCAGTTTTAAAAATGAAAATAAATGTACAACAAATTGATATTTTCATACACTGCACACATCTACTTGATTTTTGGCATTCAATAATAGATTTATGGCTTTGCGAAGCTGACAAAATTCCAAATAAATCGAATTGAATTTAACTTGCATGAATTGCCAACAAAAATGAATTCAATTAGATTTAATAGAATTATATCAAAAATAGAAAAATAAAATGATGGATAGCGGACTCTTGACTACTGATCCCCTTCATAAGTTGTGCTACTAATGTTTTTTACTATAATGCTTTGAAACACAATAGATCATCGGTTCTTGATTTGTTTGACCATGATATTTAATATCATAAATTTTAATTGCAACATTAAAAGATTCTATTATTAATAAAAAATCAAAATTTATTACCCATAAAAATTGAACTTAACTATGTATAATTAAAATAAAAATTAAAAGATTTCATTATTGATTAAAAATCAAAATTCATAAAAATTAAAAATAAAATAAACTAGCATTTGCCCCTTTAGGGGCAAAAATGAACGCCGGTAGGAAAAGAGGAAAGTTAGAAGGAACAAAAACATAGGCACAGGTAGTGAAGGATACTGGTAGGAAAAGAGCAATGTTTGTAAGAATATACTGTAACATGTGTGGCAACGTGGTAGATCAATGGAACCCAATTGAGTTTATAGCTGTTTCCGTTTGGTAGGCCGAAGATTCTGTTCAACATTAGGACTATGATTCAATAGGGGGTCCTTAAGTGTTGGTTGTCATACTCCCCGCTACCTTTGGGTCTTAGTTGCTTGTCTGGTACCATCATCTTCTTTGCACATTCAAAATTATCTATATTGGCATGCCTTACCCAATCATCAGTAAGCATAACTTTGGAGGAAGGCAGCTTGTATGCGGCTGAAAGGTGTCCTGGTTGAAAGGAGGTGAGTCCTTCTCCATTGGCATTTTAAATGATCCTGGTGGTTGTATCTACATGGGGCAAAATCCACCCAATCACCTATGAGCAAGGAAACAATTATGGCCGGGTTGCTACCTTGTGAAGGGTAGACCTCTTGATGTTTTGGTAAACCATTGATTCCTCGAGGTTTGCATATGGTATTTTTCCATCTCTGATAGCTGTGTACAGGTCACCCCATTTGAATTTTGGAGTGACCCTTGAGATTGTTAACACCCAAAAAGTGCTCACTAGCTCATTCCCTTATTCACATGACCCATTTGTCCACTTTTCCACCATTTGAGCCTCTAAAGCCATCAAAAGGTCACCAAAAAGACCATAATACACCATTTTCCCCTCAAAATATATATTTTTCCTCAAAAAAACACAAAAAACCCTAAAAAAGGGTCAAGAATTCCCAAAAAATATTAAAAGGGAATAAAAATATTCAAAATATTCAAAAAAATGAAAAAAGAGGGAAAAAAGAGACCTAAACCATGTTGGTCCATACCATTGGTTTCCTTAAAACCATAATGGTATTCCCCATCACCAAAAACTATAAAAAGGTGATAGGGGCTCCTCACTTTCCATCCACATTTCATCCTATCCTTATGCTACCAAATTCCCATTGAGAGCCATTGCCTCCCATTTTGAGTTTGAAGACCCCCATTTCAGCATCTTGGAGAAAAGACTATTGGAGCTTGGAGCACTTCAACCTTGGAGCTGCTCAACAACAAACATCCTCACCTTTGAGGTAATACAAAAAATCTATTTTTTTTTTACTCTTGTTCTTCCATAGATCTCTTGTTATTGATTTAGTTCTTGTTTATTTACACATGCTTATGTTAATGTTAGATTAGATTTATAATTGTTTTTGCTTTTATTTGAAGATTTCTATTACAAGTTAATAGGTGCATCCTTGCACATGCTTGGGTGAAAAACCAAGCAACAATTTTTTGGCGACTCCACTGGGTTTCGAGCTTTAAATTTTTGCAATTTTTTGCTTTAGATCTTTGTTTTTTACTTGTTTTTACCATTCCGATTAGCAGATCTGCCATACTAGGAAGCATATTCACTGCTGTCCTAGTTGTTGGCCCTTTCTGTAGCCTTTAACAGACCGAAATTTCACTTTTCGGTTTCGTTTCCAGCGACCTTTTTTCCGTTTTCACATCGCGGCTTTTTGCCCAACAGTCGCATGGCTCATCACGACCTCACGGCCTTTTTACGCGCTGTGGCTTCGTGGCCTTTTTCCGCGCTGCACATCATGGCTTCGCGGCTTTTTGCCGCGGTGCACATCGCGACTTCGCGGCTCAAACCCGCGATGCACATCGCGGATTTTGCCCTAAAAACCGCGATGTTGTGTTTTTTCGTTCGGTCCAATTTTTAGAAATTTTTTTGCTGCATTTTTTGCCCATTTAGCCTATTTTCCAACATTATTTTTTCTGCATTATTGTAGCAATAGTGAATCATTTTTTATTACATATGCTCCATTAAAATATTTTAAAAAATTTTCAGTAAGTGAAAGAAAGGTTTTTAGCACTATGTTTAGATCATACATTTCACTTTAGATTTGCTCAATAGTTTGCCCAAGCAAGTTCTTAAGAAATCCATTTATTTCTTGCACTTTTTCAGATATTTTCTTTCCTTTAAAAATTATTTCAAAAATCCACAGTTTTTGAATTATTTTTGTTAAAGCATTTACATTTCAGAAAAAGCCTTTATTTTTTGCAAATTGGAATCGTCTTATTTTTCATTCGTAATCAATCGTCCAAGCGAGGCAAATTCATTTTCAGTTAAATAATCACACTTGCACCCAATCTGCCACATTTTTAATTAACTGAGCCTTAAAATCTACCTAAACTCAACCAACACTTTAACCCCACTTGGGGAACACTTGAAGAATCTTGTAGCTAGGTAGGATTCGGGGGGATAGGTGTTCCAATAACACCCCTCAATTATTTACATCTGAGACATAGTGGTTGTCTTTTAGGGTCCCAAAAATCCCTTATTATTTGTTGACACGGTTATATACCAATTTATCAGGAAGGCCTCTCCCTTAGGAGGGTTGAAGTAGCCAGACTGGTTCCGGAAGCCTGAGTGGAATACCGCTATCCATTAAGTAACTGAAGGATACCTTTCGCAGTTCTTGGTGTACCACCCATATGGGAGTACATCGGTGATAGAACCAAACTGCAGATTCACCCAATCGAACGTGTCATGAACGGGGTATCTTAGTGACCAATTTTTAGGATTGTCTACCCGGTGTCCCTCCTGATAGGGGGATATCTAGCCTTTGATTCCACTACCCATATTGTCTGAATTGGATTTCATCACCTTGCAAAGGATATGTTTAGTTGAGTCATAATACTACTCTTAGTTAGGCGTTTGCATGCTCTGCTACCCCCCTTGGTCTAGTAAGCACCACTTTTTCTAGGAACCATTTGATTTTTGGTATTCTGACCATTTTTCTTGATTCCTCCACTTATTATAGCACAACTATTATAATAAGTGCTTTTGAGGTTGGTTGTTGGCCTGAGAGCCATTATTTTTTTCACACTCCCCTCCTGCACACATTGTGGCATTAGGGTCTTGAGTTTTTTATCTCACCACCATCCATTGGCATTTATAGACATTTCTCACCATTGAGAACTTAAGACGATCCCGCCGTTTTCAGGGTGAACCCCCTCAGTTCGGTACACTTGAATCTACACGTCATAGACGTAGAGCGTTATCCCTTGACTCCACACATCATCGGCAGAGAACCCAGTCATCCGATTCTAACGCGCCTCATTTCACATCTGATTCTAATGTTGAATCCGAACACCCTACCGAGACATCACCAACCAACCCCATGGCTGGATCACAATATGACCCCCTTTTCACCAGTGCTATTTGAGCTACATCAACAAACCCCACCAATACCGTGACAACCACGGTAGCCACACCCCCTCTAGGCATGCCTAACATAGGGGCCACACCCCCTCTAGGCATGCCCAACATGGGACCACCACCTATTTTGGGTATGCCCAAATGGGGGTCACCCCCCCTCTCATTACCACTACCCAAATCCCAGTTATTCCTAGAACCATTCCTAAACCATCTGCAACCTATGTTGTACTTGGGAGCGCAGGTCCCTCCCACACCACATCAGCTGGATGAAACATCCCTTTCACACCTAGCATACCTTTAGGGGGCACTAGACCACTCCATAATGCTACCATTAATAGTTATGCCCCAGTGACCATGCCACACCCATCTGCCAGTCTGCCATACATGGCTAGTCTAAAATTACCAGACCTGGAAAGGTTAACCAACGACCCTATTAGACACAACCCTACATGGCCACCCATGCCCACAAAACTCCCCTAAGATGTCCCAAAATTTGAAGGAAAAGTTGGGGAAGATCCCCAAAACCACATAATGTCGTTTCACTTATGGTGTTCCTCTAACTCCATAGTAGATGATTCCATTAGATTGAGACTTTTACAAAGAACTTTCACCGGCTCTGCAGCCAAATGGTACATTGAGAAACCACATGGGACTCACAACACATTTACATCCCTCGCCTCAACTTTCCTCCAGTTCTTTCAACTACCTGTACGCTATGATGTAGGAGTGGAAATACTTTTGTCTTGTAGACAGAACACCGCTACACACATCACCGATCATATCCATGAGTGGCGTAAGCGCTGTAGCCTCTACAAGATAAAGCTTGACGACCGTATCTTTTTGGATTGGTTCCTCAAATCACTCCTCCCCCTCATAGCCAAAGATGTAGCTTTTGAACGACCCCAGTAAGAAGAAGAAGCCATCTTAAAAGCTCAGCAGTTCGACCTCATATATGCCCAGTCTGGATATCTATACACCATTTTACCTGACGCCCCGCGCGGCGATCCATCCCGTACTGACACGTCGGGGGCATCCCATGCCGCCGATAGTATTATCGGCCAGGTTATGGTGCAAAACAAACCTTTTACCATGATGAGTACAAATAACAGCCCCAATCTTTCGCGGGACACATCTCACTCCGGAGCTACAACTTCGTATGCTCCAATGGCCCACCCCCACCACACTCATGGACCCTCATGCCCACCACAGTGTTATGGTCACACACCTTCAGCGTATCCACCTCTGTTTGCACCCCCTACGTATTACCATCAGCAGGCCACACATGCTCCTGTTCGCTCAAAAGCCCCAACGGCTTATTACCCACCACAGGCAATGCTTGCTGCACCACAACCTCGAGTCACTCAGACTTATCCTCCAAACAACAACAACGCTGCCCCCGCCAACCAAAACCCTGATCGACCACCAAAATAGGGTAAGAACCCCAATTTATGAACAAACCACCCATGTTCCATATGTGGGGTATACGGCCATTACACACACACTTGCCCCCATTTGGAGTGAGTGCGCCAACTGTGGTCTGATGACGCCCAACGCCAAGGGCACGTGGCACAACCAGCACCACCTCCTCAACCAAAACCCATGGTGCTGCAGAATCCTTTTCCCACACAAGGAGTGGCGAACACTCATCCGTTGGATCCTCCTCAAGGAACCACAACACCACAACAACAAATCACATACGTTGCACACACAAACCAACTGATGGATTCAAGTACTCATCATCTCCTTATGATGTCATTGTCCGACATGAATCCCCAAATGCGTCGAAACCAATACGCCCCCGCTGCACCTAAAAATGTTCTCCCTATGATTGAACAGCCAGTTCAGAACGCACCTACATCATTCATCTCTACAGTCAGACCCGGATTATACTCGGAATCACCTATGACTTCCGCATTCCAATCCATCCCACCCCCTTTGAATATAACCGAGATATTTGATTTGTGCACCCTCTCGCATAACCCACAGGTACCAAACCAACAACCCCCTTTACTCCCGCAACCACCCTCAGTGCCAACTCACGTAGGAGCCACACCAATTCATACTATCCCATTTTTATTTCCTCTTTCAGGTGCCATCAACACACCAGTCATGGCTACACTTAATCTCCTAGGATAAACATTAGGACTACCTGTGTGGTACCTACCTACCCCAACCCCTCCCCCGACATCGAATGTCATTTTACAACTGGTGCAACCCCTCAACACTTCTAACCGTCCACCCCCTGGTGTAGCAAACATCTAGAACCGACCACCTCCAACAGGGGCCACTGCATCAACATCTAGTAATGCTCCCTCTAAACTCCACTACAATGGGGGCATAGGCCCACAAACCTACACCACTGGACCCACAACCCGCACCGCCCCACCGACTCCCAAGTTGGCAAAGAATCCCCCAACAATCCGTGCTCCCCCCAAGTGCTCTTTGTGCGACGATATAGGCCATGCTACCCATCAATGTCCACAATTACCGACACTTCAAGAACACATGCAAATGTTGGATGATGACACTAACATACCAATTGTCAAACTTGAACTGCCCCCTTAGCCTCGCGATAAATCGTTGCGTACCAATCACCCTTATGCGATATGTGGGATTTACGGCCTTTACTCACATCACTGCCCTGATCTCCGAGATTATAGAGCAGCTCTATACGAATTGAATAATGTCGACCTAGAGATATCCCCTCCTCTCATTGAGGAAATTCATCCCCCACCATCTTCATCCTCAGAAGATATTAACACAATTTACATGGTTTCCAATGGAGACCCCTTTGTCCGGTCGACCCTTTCAATTGATCCCTCCGACCCACATATTCAACCTTTTCAAATCAAAGAGGAAACCACATGTCCACAGCATGGGGGTAGGCCCAAAACCTTGCCTACTCATCATGATCGTGATTCTTGTCGGAGATACTGGGGGCATCCACCCCACAAGGGGAATCCCCCATCATCATATCATCACTTCAGTATGCCACCACGACCCATAGCCTCATGGTATACCCCCCCACCAGCAGTTGCTCAATGCCCTATTGATCCCTCTCTGAGACAACATTTGCACCACATTGACACCTCTGAGTTAGGGGGCATAATAGATTACCTCGAACCTGGGATAGGGGGCGTGATCAACCATTTTGACCCTACCCCATCACCTCTATCTCAACACCTCAATGAGCCCATCGTTCAAACCAACACATATGTGATCCACAATCACAAACCCCATGCACATTGCATGGGGGCAGGTCATTAACCCTGCTCACTTTTTCACATTAGTGATCTCAACCATTTTTGAGGTCATGTGTCACTTGTATATTTGAGTTGATTTGATACACATAGTATTTCGCCCCTGCGGGTCATCATTTATCCCCACCACTGCATCCTTGGCTTGGTGGGCTGACCTTTATTTGTAGCCATTTTTTAACCTAGTTATTTCCTTTGACCATTCCAGAGTCCTTATGACCTCCGTTTTTCGCACCATTTGCACCGCCGGATTCATATTTATGTTCCCGTGATGATGCTTGAGATCATTTCTCGCTCTCACCACCATATTTTTAAGACATTTTTTCCATGCCCCTTGTCGCCTCGATTTGCGTGCCACATCGGCCGTCATCCGTTTTTGACGAGTTTTATATCGCGAGATTCAGTTTTCCGCGCCCGTGACGATGCTTGAGATCATTCCTCGCTCTCACCACCAGATTTTTCAGGCATTTTTCCCATGCCCCTTGTTGCCTCGATTTGCGTGCCACATCGGCCATGGTCTGTCTTTGACGAGTATTATATCACCGGATTCAATTTTTCGCGCTTGTGATGATGCTTGAGATCATTTCTCGCTCTCACCACCATATTTTTCGGTCATTTTTCCTATGCCCCTCGTCGCCTTGATTTGCATGCCACATTGGCCATGGTCCGTCTTTGACGAGTCTTATATCACCGGATTCAGTTTTCCATGCTCGTGATGATGCTTGAGATCATTTCTCACTCTCACCCCCATAGTTTTTGGGCATTTCTCCAAAACACCCCGCATTGCCTCGGTTTGTGTGCCACATCGACCGTGGTCCGTTTTTGACGATCTTTTTGTTGCTGGATTTATTTTTCCACGTTCATGATGATGCTCGAGATCATTCCTCGCTCTCACCAATACCTTTTTGTTCGGTATAATTTTATCCCTTTTTCGGGTCGAGCAAGTCTTTTATGAAAAATGCACTTAGGGAGTTTCTGTTAAGCTCTTTTCTTACTCCTAAAACATTGAAAAGATCGCCGAGCAACCTTGCTTCCTTTCATGCTCGCTAAAAGTATCTGAAAGGGCGTCTACCTGGTATAAGTTTACCCCTTTTCTGGACCTTGTAGACTAATTACGAAAAAGGAATACTCTAGTCACATCGACTAGAAGAGTTCTCCATTTGCATCATTTTATGCTTTTTCGGGCCTTGGAGACTAACATATGAAAAAGAACACTAATGGAGTCTAATTACCGCTTTCAGACTCTCTAAAATTGAAAGCAACCACAAGCAATCATTGTCTTGGGCTCGTATAAATCCAAAGGACGGTACTCCACCACCAATGCAGAGTCTTCTTATCATTTTCAGACTCCTTAAAAATGAAATCACTCACGAGCATGAACAATCCTGGGCTCACATAAATTCACAGGACAGTACCATTTCAGAGCATACTTTTATCCCTTCTTGGAGCTCATTAAAACTACGAAGAAGGACCCAATGGTGCTTCTCGGTGCCACGAACAGATCATGTCTACTCATATGGCAGCTTCCCCATTTTGGTCGCCTTTGTTTAGAGTATTCTGCAATATGTCACCCTGAGAGTCCCTCTACAGCATCCATCAGCTTGTCCCCCCAGAGTCACTCCAGTCTACAGTACATACCCTTGATCCCTTAAAGCTATGATCCCCGCACCTACAAGTCAGTTTCCTACGCTGCCAAGTCAACCATGTCATCATGCTCTGAACAAAGGAAGTTTGAGTCCACCCACTCTATGACCCCAGTTATTTTCCATCCCCACAGTATGTCAATCCTATCATCAGTACTATCACACTTTGGTTGTACACCTAGCACTCCTACCAAGGAAACATCATTGCCTTGATAGTTATTGGTCTCCTTTTATCGACGGCAACCAAATTTATTCCAGAGGATAGACCTAGAGGTCCCTGTGCCTTGGACTCATCACCATTTATGATGAGTGCCTACGAATCATTTTGAAAAGAGTCCTCAGTGCCTCTCCAAATGATTGTTTCTCACATGCTCGACTTCAACACCTTGATCACGTCATTGAGACTCGTACAGGGAATCGGTCCTTTTAGTTATTTGTTGAAGCCTCGGATATCATCCGACTCTACCACATACGAGAGTCTAATTAAGGATACAACCAATTACATTTTCCTATGGATATCCGGGTTGCACTTGGCGACAATTTTCAGATGTTGGACACCTTCAGTTTTAGCAGTTCATCAACCCTTCTAATACCTTATTCAAAATGGTTGTTTCCTTTTTCCAGTGTATCAATTTCTCAGATCAGTCATGGTATGACCATGAGTATGTCCCAGCATTGTGTCCCCTCTGGACCATTATGATGTTTATGTATTTCTTCAGGCCCCCCTTCGTGGGCCTAATTGTTATATATATGTCTTGATACGAGCATGGGTATGCCCGCCTCGTCCATAGTCAGAGATTATTCCTCATTCATTTTGAGGCCATGTAATATTTTTCAGGTTTTGCAGCTTCCAAGGGGTCGTTGCTCCAGTCTCCAACCGGTCTCTTCTCTTCCCCAAACCCCAGGAAAAAGACAAAAGAACTATGATGTCTGTCGGCCATACGATGAACTCCTGCCCTCACACATCAGGGGGTAATCTGTTAACACCCAAAAAGTGCTCACTAGCTCATTCCCTTATTCACATGACCCATTTGTCCACTTTTCCACCATTTGAGCCTCTAAAGCCATCACAAGGTCACCAAAAAGACCATAATACACCTTTTTCCCCTCAAAATATATATTTTTCCTCAAAAAACACAAAAAACCCTCAAAAAGGGTCCAGAATTCCCAAAAAATATTAAAAGGGAATAAAAATATTCAAAATATTCAAAAAAAAGAAAAAAGAGAGAAAAAGAGACCTAAACCATGTTGGTCCATACCATTGGTTTCCTTAAAACCATAATGGTATTCCCCATCACCAAAAACTATAAAAAGGTGATAGGGGCTCCTCACTTTCCATCCACATTTCATCCTATCCTTATGCTGCCAAATTCCCATTGAGAGCCATTGCCTCCCATTTTGAATTTGAAGACCCCCATTTCAGCATCTTGGAGAAGAGACCATTGGAGCTTGGAGCACCTCAACCTTAGAGCTGCTCAACACCAAACATCTTCACCTTTGAGGTAATACAAAAAATCTATTATTTTTTTTACTCTTGTTCTTCCATAGATCTCTTGTTATTGATTTAGTTCTTGTTTATTTACACATGCTTATGTTAATGTTAGATTAGATTTATAGTTGTTTTTTCTTTTATTCGAAGACTGCTATTACAAGTTAATAGGTGCATCCTTGCACATGCTTGGTTGAAAAACCAAGCAACAGTGATGGGTTCGGTGTCTTCAAACATTATTTCAATTGGTATAATTGGAGTTGTTTCTACGTTAGGCTCAATCTGCTTGCCTTTCTTCTTGTTGGATTTTTTAATCATACCTAATGTGAAAACATAAAGGGTGAATAGTGAGGAACTTGACATGTGTATAAGGGATATAATATTGAAGATTGAGCAACTAAGAATTGGTTAAACAACAATTGAAAGTTTATGTTGTTCATCATAGGTATGGCGTGCAAGGCAAGGCACATGGCCCTTGGCAGGTTCTATTAGTGTTATAATGTCTATGCTAGAATCTTCTTTACATAGAAAAAGCAAGTTGAGAAGATTGAATGCCAAATACAATTTGGCCTACACTTAAGTGTTTGCATTGCTGAATTGCCTAAAATTTTGTTGTTGTTCTAACTATTTTTTGCTTGCTCTCCTAATCACTCTTATTTAATCAATTGGAATTAATTCAGGTTGTATTGGACAATCTGAATCACTGCATTGGCACAAAGTTGCCAAAGTGTCGATGCGTCATTGTGTTTTGGCAAGTTTGTGCTGATCATGATCGACACAAACGAGAATCAGGAACTCGTAAAGCTTAAATCATTGATCATTAGGATTTATTTTTATTTACTACATAGAGGCATTAATAGCATATCCTCAGCTCGAATTCTGCGGCCTCTTATGGGTTTGGAGTAGTTGGTTGTAGTTATATCTCTGGATAGTTACCTATAAATCTCGCAAAATGTCTTTGTTCTGCTTCACTGCAAACTGAAACTTAGGTTCACTTAGAATCCTTGCAATGTGTTCTCTTTTGCAGGAAACTACATGTGTCATGCTCGAAGGCAATGTCATAAGATTTGGCATTCAATCTTATGGGTTGTGGCTTGCACTCTTATTTATTCAATGTCTATTAATTTAGGTTACCTATTGGAGAGAAATGTAGTGGCACAACAATTTGCTTGGAAGACATGTATAAAGTGTGTGTTATGTTAAGCAGTTTAAAGTTGAATTTTTGTGTGTTATGTTACAACTTACAACAAAATTGCGTGTTATGCTTCTAGAACTAAAATGCATCTCTACCAATATTAAGTATATGAAAATGGAGAATTTTCTAACTGCTGCATCTTTTTGGCGAGTTGCAAAATGAGCATGCGTCAAGCATGCTTGATATTTGTCGCATATTTTTTTGCAAGAATGTGATATGTCTCCAATATTAAATCCAACTCGTGAATATTAAATATATGTGTGTGTTTTGTTGCACACTAACATTATTTTCTTCACATGAGATGAGAATCTCATGTGTAGTTAGTTAACTTAGGCTCATGGTGAAGTTACTTAACTTACCCTCTGGTTTAGTGAAGCGTGTAAAAGAGATGGAAAGTTGGAGTACTCTGTTACTCATGGGAGCTAAAAAAGATACTGAACCAGCATTAGAGAAATGTGACCATGCATCATTACCATGGATGATGAACATGAATAGTTGCAGTGAAAATGATTTTCCTAAGTCAGCAGGGAGAATAGATCATAAACAGAAGGAAATGAATATATGAAAATGCTTGTTTCGCAGTATACTAAACATAAATATTCTTTCACAGCAAAGCCATTTAATATCTGAGGAAAAGTACAAAGTTCTATGAAAGCACAAGCATTACAAAATAAAAAAGTAATATTATGGGTATACCAAGATGCTATTGAAACACAAACATTATACAGGCAGAGGAGTAGCATGGGCCTAGACATATAAATAAGATATCCCCATAACCTACCACAAAATGTTTTTGAAACACATTGAACTAAATAAGGTAAAGTAGTACAAAAAGAATGTATATATGAAATTAAATATCCAAGAAGGCAATGTTTCTTTGTATTTGCTTGTATCCTGTAGGAAAATATTCAATGACGATAGCAATAGGAATACAAGATCTAAAGAAAAATATACAAGTTGTATTGATTTAAATGAGAAGGTAGTAAAGTAATAGCTATGGAAAGTATAGGTTCTAAGGAGCAGGAATGTAAGTATATGGAACAGGTGGTTGCAAATATTTTGAAGCAAGTAAGGTCTCCTCTTGTATCCTGCATTGCACATAGGGGCTGTCTTGCATTCGAGAATATCTAGAAAATGAAAAAGGTTGAGATATGCGGAGGCCTGACAAATATTTAACTCTAGATATTGCAGTGAATGTAAGGCCTTGTCATTCAATGTTGCCAATATCTATGGTTGCATTTTGCAGGGTCATCCCTTGTGGTTTATGGATTGTTAAGCCCCATGCCATTTGAAGTGGTACTTGCCTTCGTGAACCTCTTGTTATAGGACTGATGAGGAAAAAATTTGGATTGCAAGAATCCCATGGGGGGCCTTTGTAGTGGAGAAATTGGATTACAACATAAGATGGCAAGGTAGGTGGTCGATCGTTGGAGCTGTACACAATTGTAATAACTTTTCCAAGTGAGCTGTTAACAAGGCCTGACGAGACATATAAGTTGACTGTCAACATGACCTGTTGACCAACTTATAGTAGAACCTTGAATGGAAGTTGCTCATCATCGATTGAGGTTTGAAGATGTTGTTTCTTTCTCTCTGCAAGGCAATGTGCAACTGGCATGTTAAGGAGTTTTAGCATTTGTTTGTTGTGTAATGCAACATAGTTATTAGTTGCGTACAAATGGGTGCATCGCTCAAATGTATTGTTCTCTTATTGTGAAAGGGAGGAGGTTGTTCTTGACATGAGAAGGGTCCAATCTTCAAGTGTTGGTGTTGCATTTCGAAGATTGAGTAGGAGTTGACGAAAGGAAACTTGGGAAGGGGTGTTGCCTTGTTGTCGAAAGATGGTTGAAAGAGTGATAAAAGTGTCAAAAGTACGCTAGAGAGCATTACCTCGTGATGTCCCAACATACATGGGGATGTCTTTTACAGGGAGCAATTGTCCAAAATCACCAAGGAAGATGATGGAGCAGCCACCAAAGGGGGTTGTATGTTGGGAAGGAAAGCCTTCACGTAAACGGTCATCTATACGGGTTAACATTTTTGGGCCAAGGAAACTCATTTCATCAATGATGATGTATCAGATATGGCGAAATTGTTCTTGGAAGCTTGAAAGGGAATGGCCTTCAAGAGGGTGCATCTCAACAATGGGTATGCGAAGGGAAGAATGTATTGTAAGTGCATCTATGTTAAAAGTAGCAATACCAGTTGGAGCAAGGAGGAGCAAGGGGGAAGGTTTGTCGCTAGAGGCATGTTGGAGTGCAAATTTAAAGCAAGAAATTAAGTAAGACTTTTTAGTTCATGCAGTGCCTTGAATGACCATTTTTAGTGGGGGAGGGCTTGTATCATTTGTGGAGTGTGTGAAGACAAGATCAAAGTCCATGCGTTGTGTGGGAGACAATGAGGCAGGAGAATAGGAAGATGAAGAGGTGTCTGGCTGTATTTGGGGGGACAATTGAGTGAGGTCAATGAATGATATAGTTGTTGCATGCATGTGTGAAGGAATATGGTTTTCTGTCCAATTGTGCTCTTTGTCAAAGTCATGATGCTCAAGCATGTCAAGGTCATCGATGCAGAGGTTGTTTCCAGGGAGGAGTTCCCATTCATCCATCGTAGGGGGTAAGGGAAAGTGGTTTGGAGTAGTAGGAGAGGCATCGGACGGAGGTGTATTGGGGGATTTTGGAAAACGATCATCATGCCATGCAGTGTATGTGTCTTTAATGTGAATCCAATTAGAAGTTATGGAAAATGATGTGGATCCAATGTCATCGGGGAGGGTGCGAAAGGTTTTGTATAGGAGGAGCTCGCTCCAGCATAATGAAACAAAGGAATCTGCAGTAAAGGGTGGAATGGTAGTGAAGCGAGGAAAGACACGGACAATTTTGGGAGGCTATATTGGTTTCAATTGGGAGTGCTTTATACGAGGAGAGAATGACCAAGAACGTGCAGCTTCAAGAAGGGTAAGGTGTTCGAGTGCAGGGGGTCGCTGCATGTATGCAAAAATGAAGGTGGGTGTTGGCGAGGTGTCAGGAGAGTCATTGGAAACACGTCGAAAAATGCTTTGGCTAACATTCAAGGATACAAAGGAGCAATTGCAAAGGGAAAGAGGGATTTTTTGGAGCATGTGGCAAGTCTCTTATGCACCAATGTCACGATCTGCAACAGTTTCTAACAGGAATCGTCTAATTGGTTGAAGGATGGGGATATCATTTGGAGTTGCATGTGCAAGACGAGAAAGAATTGCATGGTAGATTTCTGATTTGGGCTCTTCCTTTGCTGCATATTTTGAAATGTATTTGAGGACAACATGTCTAGAGAGAACAGGTTGGCAATCAACATTAGCTCTCCAAATTGAGAGCATGGTAGGGTTGTGAATGTTTAGGAGGGCATCGTTCCTTGCAGGGTTATATGTTTTGTGGCCATTTGCATCAATGAACAAACAAGAAGTAGGTTGTAGATCAAAGGGGAAGCTGTAGCGACATTGAAGAGATGATCCTTTTTTCCAGAGGCAAGAAGATTCTGAACATTTTTTGTGCCTTTGAACACAATTAACAAGGTCTTCATAATCAACCAAGTGGTTAGCTGCAAGTATGGAATGTGATCCAATGGTGCATGGATCATTTGTAGTAGAGGGTTGGAAGCATGGGGTTGTAGAATGGTTGGGTCGAGGATTCCATGCAGTAACATATTTGTCAAATTATTTTTTTGCATCTTCGACCTTGGTAGCATCCACCCAATCTAACGTATCCATATTGGGTCCATTTTCAAGCCATAAGAATCCATGTATATGCGCAGAGCCCCTATGTTTCCATTCACACCTACATGGAAATTATAAATATTAGGAAGGTACATTTGAGGTTCTGATCAATATAGGCAACTTTGATGAGAATGTGATTTGTTACCAACCTGCACTGTAGCCTTTTGTAGAAAGACCTTTTGGAAGAACCTCTTTAGGGAATATTTTGAATCTATTGTGCATGTATTGAGATGCAACATGTGGATTGGAAATAAGGTTGCGAATGCTCCATTGGTGTTGTTGATTTGAAGTGGTTGGAGTTTGTCCAGGCATCAGAGAATGCAAATCCAACCACTTGGTATTAGCTGCACTGAGAGTGAAGAAGAATGTTGCTGTCCCTTGTTGATTGATCATGTCAGCTAGTTGACCCTGGATTTTATTCCAATAGGAACGTGTCCCACAAAGGGTGGAGCCAAAGCGCATGACTCGTTCAACGATCTTAGCATCGGGCATGTCTTGTAATTGATGTACAAGTTCTGAGATGGTTGGAGGCAATGTCTCTTCAATGTTTCGTTTGACAAATACGAAAGCAGTAGAATGGCTATGGTGGCGCATCATGAGGTTATATATGTAATAACGAAACCGAGGATGTTGGCCAAATCTATTGTCATGGTATCGAAGAAGGTGCAGTGCATAATTGTCCATCCCAACCTTTTAAATGTGTGGTTGTTTAGGCATGGCAACTCCAGTGGGAAACGAGGTTGGGAAGGCCATGGAGAGGAGGCCTATTGTGTTGTACTCATTGATAGGGGAAGCATCTATTGGCATCCAGTCAATGCAAGGTGGAGTTGGTGCATTGCTTGTGGCTAAGAAGCTTTTGATTTCATCAACCTCAGTTCCACAATTTGTTTGTGTAGATATAAAGGGGGAGGACTGTACTTCATGGGGTTCAAGGAAGCTGGGTGGTTGAACTGTAGAAGATGAGTTATGTTAAGAAAATGGGGTTTCATCAGGTGTGACATGATGAAGGAGGGATGAAATATGTACTTTGTATGGAAAATGGCAGTTTGTCTACATTGATAGAGTTGTCTTTTTATCTTATTCTACAAATGCCAATGAAATGTAATTATAACAAGTAGAAGATCTGTTGCATGAGGGTTTAACCTTCTCTTTCTATTGATTTGATTAATGTATATGCACTCAACCATTTAATTGTTTTTATCAGATTGATTAAAAAAATGGGTTATTTTTTAGTTTTCATCCATTATTCAGAAACTAAAGCTAAATGATATTCTTTTGTTTGCTTATGATATTGTAGGTAGATTACCTCTTGTGATAGTTGTTATTCTTTTGAAACATATCTTTTTTGGGTGGCGGGTGTGGTGCCTACATATTGTATTCAACTTAGGCACTCTTACAGCATCAAACATGGATTTGGGGCCCTTTTCTTCATGAAAAGGGGGTGTAAACAACCTTTTAAAATCAATTATGGACATGAACAACAATGTTAGAGCCCTAAAATTCAAATCTGGGCACATGAGAAGGCGTCCTGCGCAGTTCTGGGAGAAATCTAGTAAGCTGGATGATGTAAACAACAAGAACAACCTCATATCCACCTGGGCAAAACCTTGCTCCCTATACCTATCTAATTTTCCATTCCATTCATATATATGTTTTATTTGTTTAATTATGACTTCATTTACGAAAATACATAGTATGACGAGCCTTTATTTAAAATAAAATCTTAATTTTAAATAAAAAATTTTAAAACTATTTATACAATAAAATATTAATTTTAAATAAAGTTTTGTTTTAACTATTTATACAAAGATGGAGTATATATGGGATATTTTATATAATAATTATAAGGTAATGAATAGTAAACAGGTTAAGTAATGCGAATATTTTAAGCGTACACCAGGGAAAATTTAAGTAATTAATATTTTAAGCTAAAATACTTGAGGTAAGTTCAAAGTATTATGAAACGTGGTAAGCAACATGCAAGTTAAGTTACAATTTGTAACGTGGGTCCAACAACATGAAACACAATTTTCATCGCTTGCCACTACGTTAATTATCTGAAATAACAATGATTTTGAGGTAACGTGGATAGCAACATGCAGCCTGTACCTTTCTAGTACGGATTGACATATTTTTGGGTTAGATGCCTTGCACATCCATAGGGCTGCATTCCTTCGAAGCAATCCTTTTACAACCATTGAAGCAACACTGGGCTAGATGACGTGTGAGAAGTTGCAGGTGTGAGGAAGGCAACTGATATCCTATATTCTTGTTGAAAGAAGCCTCCCTCAGCTACAACCTGTTCTCAGCCTTGGAGGAGGCCGCATATGCATATAAGAAGGGATTGAAGCAATTGCAGTCAAAGGGATATTTGTAGGCAGACTAGAAGATAGGCTGCATCTACAATCTTAATGCCCATCCTAAGTGCCTCATTTCAGTGCTTTAATGAGGTCGGTGGCCTTGGTTGAAGTTCCTCTTTCTTTGCTAAAACATTTCCACTATTGTGCTCGGTGATAGATATGCTAGAGATGGGACTCTCCATGTGGAAAAGCATCCCATGACAAAACAAACACATTTCAGTCCTCACAATGAAGGAGCTTTGCAACTTCCCATAGTGGGAGACAATTTTTGGAGTTCTGTCAGACTCTAGACGGCATGGGAATCATTATCAAAATGAAGAGATATATATGGGAAATGATGGAAACCTAGCGGGAGGGTCAAAGACAACACCAGGTAAATTTAATTGCACAGGAAGCTTATGGGGAATGTTACAAATCAAAGACATTATGATTGAATTTGAAGTCCCTCATTGAGAATATATTTTGCTCAGTTAAGAGAGATTTAGAGACAGTTTCCAAAGATTGATCTACTTATCCAAAAGGTTTTTTTTGTTAATTTATCGACAATAAAGCTAGCAGGGCTACGCACAGTGCAGCAGACGCTAACCTCGGAGGCAGAGAGCATCTTGAATCATGCCATAGTAGAAGCTTGTGGCCGCGGGCATGGCCAAACGATTCCTCTACATGTTGCTACGACGTTTTTGGAAGCCCCTGGTAGCCATTTGCGCCCGGCTTGCTTAGCTGTGACTTTAAAGTTTAGGGTTGGTTTCTTCTGCTCTTCTTCTTAACCTTTAGAAGGATTTCTTGATAAGCTGCAACTTCAAAGTTTAGGGCATAGCGATGTCCTTGCCGCAATGAAAAGATTGAATTTGTTATATTGATAGTAAACATTAGCATTATAACTAAGCTAAAACATGTCTTTACTACAATGACATCAACGTCGATGTTGCTTTCTAACTTACAGCACAATAAATAATTGGAAAGAATGGATCTAATGCATCCAGGTATATTGAATCGATCAAAAGTGGCAACTGCATGCTCCACCATATAACCAAATGTAGTCCTAGGTAGCAATTACAAGCATGTAGACATAATGTGATGAATTTGGTTTACTTTGTGTAATCTGTTTTTTGTTTGTTGTACTTGAATTTTAGTATCACAAATAGATGAAAAAATAAATAACCGAATATGCATTGGGATTTGTACAATATATATTAATTTTAATAATAAAAATGGTTCGCTAACAAGAAGAGCTTGTAGTTCAAAGGCATTATATGAGATGGTACTGTAAAAGAGCTCAATATCTTACTCAATAATAGATTGGAATTACTTAATATCGAATATGTCCTAAGAAAAGGGATCGAACATGCCCTCTAGAAGCTGGTACTCAATAAGCAAGCATTGCATTAGTTATTTTAGACATCTCTTACCGGAAGTTAGTAAGCCACTAAAAAATAAGCTTAAAGCATGAACGCTATCCAACACTCAAAGTAAGCCACTTAGAATAGGATTAAAGCATGAATGCTATCCAACACACAAGTAAGCCACTAAAAAATAGGCTTAAAGCATGAACACTATCCAACACTCAAAGGCCTTTGGTATCATCAATTTTGTTAGTGGTCAATCCACCCAAAACCTATTGGAAACTGAGAAATAAATCTAAAAAGGAAATTGCAATTTAAGTTGTATCAAATGGAGTTTAAATTACACTGAATTTTGGGCCTTGCAATTTATGTTACATATCAAATGGAGTTTAAATTACACTGAATTTTGGGCCTTTTTAAAGGATGCACAAGCATGCTTGACCAAATGGAGAGGGGAGTTGACTTATATTTATTTGGTGTACACGAGCACATAAAAGTACAACACAAAGGGGTAATTTCATATCAGAGATCAGTGCATGGAAAAAGGTAGGTATGATCGCTAGTGTTTTGGATAAAACTATTTATGAACATGCAATTTCAGCAAACTGGATGGGTATCTAATCTCAAAATTGCCTCCATATATCGTTGAATAATAACTAGTTAACTATTATGAAAATAGTGTTCCGCTTCGTATGTAGCCTGAATTCGATGCAAATACTCCTCCGAAGTCAGTCCTTAATGCATATGAAATAAATGATGCTCCCAAATTCATTACCCTTGAGTTGTTTTCCTTTTATAACTAAGAAATTGCTTTGTCTCTATTTTAAAAATATATCTAATAAAAAATTTTCCAATTTTAATTGTAAGTTAACTTTTTTAATAAAAAATTATTCAAAGTGGTTATTTATTATATTGAAGTTTAGATTACCAACAGCTAAAATATGTTGATATTATTCAAAGTGGTTATTCATTGTTTTGAAATATTCCTGCCATCATCTATTCCAAGCCCACTATTAACGAATGAAACTAATGCACGATGACTTATTCCTTCCATGAAATTCAATGATTCTAATTTTGCAACCTTCTTTCATTTTATTTGGTTAATTATGCATTTTTAAAAATCTATTGCTTTGCATAATGAGTGTCTTTCCAAACAAGATAATTATCAACCTTCATATAATGGTAAAAATTGAAAAAATAATGAATAGAAATAATACAACATTTAGATTACACACTCAATGGTTCTTTTTCTTAAAATATACTAAAAATAAAATTATTTATATATATAAAAACACCAACATTGACTATAAAGTATAAACTTTAAAGTAGCAAATTAAAAAAAAAGACAAAATACAAATGCAATATAAATTTGGACTAAGTCCATTCTACCAAGTCTCATCATAGCTCAAATTGAATAACTACGTTTTAAGGTTTATACTCACTGTAACATTCTAGACCCTCCTTCGCTTGAGTACGTATTGTATAGATATATTTTCACTTCGCATTGGGTTGCAAATTGTAATTTTAGAATAAAATTGAATAACCAAATGGATCATTGGGTTGCAAACTGCAATTTTAGAATAAAATTTGGATAACCAAATGGATTTTTAATTAAAATGTGTTTTGTTGCATCATGCATGTTTGGTAGACTATTGCCACTAATGCAAAAACAAAATCAAGCTAAAGAGCTTCATACTCACTTTGTTATTGTAGTTGTTGTAGAATATTCCAAAGACAATCTTGAAATGGATTTTTTTTATTTCAATAATATTTATATTTATTATATTTAAACTTAAAAATTATATATTTTTATATTTATATATTTATTTATAAAGTATAAACATATAGATAATACCCATATGATATTGAATATCTACTTGCTTTATATATAATGTTGCCATGGATATGTTGCTCCTAGACTCTAATTCCATTACTATATTACTATATGATGTAAGCATTTAGACTTAGTGGAAAGCCTTGGTGAAAGCCAATAGATCTAAATACCTATAATTTGCATCGATACATTTTACCTAAAAGCTATGAATAACTCAAAAAGTCTCCATTTCGTCAGAACAACAAACAAATAGTAACTCTAGTCTCTATCGTTTTAACCTATGATATCGCTATCTCTAACTAAGCGGCTAAGCATAGCTAGCTCTCTCTAGTAACTCTAGTCTCTATCGTTTTAACCTATGATATCGCTATCTCTAACTAAGCGGCTAAGCATAGCTAGCTCTCTCTAGCACTATAGCAGAATCCTAGCTCTACTCGGTGGTATCCATAGAGCTCTCACCTTGGGTTGAATAATGTGCTGCCAAGGAAGGCCATAGAAAAGTAGTCATTTCCACCTAGCTCCCGACCTAATTCAGCGAGCCATATCCTGAGACCTATGAAACTTAACCTGCAAACCTCACTATAGCAGCAGCTGGATCCACTAATACAAACCATGACTATACTATAAAGGTGAAAGATGAAAAGCTTCTTGAAGTCGAAAGGTGAAAGGCACATGGCTTCTTAAAGGAGAAGGGTAAGGGCACATGGATGGCCTAAGGCGGGCGTATAGGCGGCTTCTGTCATATACATAAAATACTATATCACACATAGCCAGTCAGACCCAGACCCAATAAAAAAGAAGCAACAACCGAGGCACTAAATAAAATAGATTTTATTATTATTTAGGGTTGCCATTCCAGGATTTATCTCTATGATCAGACAGAAGATAGAAGCAAGCTTTTGCTTTGACGTTTAGCGCCTTCATGCTTGCTGGCTTTCATATGAACCGAGGCAATTTTAAAAGAGTCGAGATTGATAACGAAACATTAAGTAATGTCAAGGCATATTCTTCGAATGGTCGTGTCCTCATTACCGTGACACGTGCATGCCAATGTTGAAATAAGCAATGTTGCGCCATCTTGCATGCATGCAAGGTGGTAAAGCTAAGGTGGAAATAGGACTAGGACGTTCTACACCGCACCACGTCATGCAGAATGAGGAAATAGTCTGGTAAAACAATAGATTGCGATACACCCTAATTGTCAAGTGAAGAAGAAGGTTGAACGCTCTCCTCAAGGACAAATAACAGAGATTGTATACAAAAGCAATTACAGGACCATCAGGATCAGCATACTTTGCCAAACTTTATGTAATGGTGTTTCACTTATGGCTTTTCAGAGATATATTTTATGGATTTGGCTTTTCAGAGATATATTTTATAGCTTATTTCAGACCGGGGTCACTGGAAATCCGGATTTCTTCATGCCCAGTCCTCTTGCAATGGGTACAACGCATGCACACAATGGGCAAGTTGATGAAGCCCTGAAGCTCTGTCGGAAAATTCCCACGCAGAAAACAGTCTATTGGTCTGCAATGTGAAATTCCAAGAAGAGTCTCTACTTGCTAAACATTTGAATAAGAGGAAATATCTGGGAAGTACAGTATCCGGTTTTCCAGGAGAAATCCACATAAGTACCAGGAAAAGGAAAGTTCTACACCGTAGGGTACTGATGCAGTCGGAGTAGTCTGGCCTAGCTCTGACCCCCCTCGAGTGACAGAAATTTAGGCAGCCCGATATGCTTAATGCAAAACAGGTAAATCTCACAGGCATTAACATCAATATACTAATTGAAGGCATTAACATCAATATACTAATTGAATCAAACATAAAGCTCAACAATTTTAATTTCCAACAACCAATATTTGCTTTGAAAGCATATCTTCATACATGTTTTGAAATATATCCAGATTTACAAATTGTATGGGTATATAAAACTATAAAGAAAACTGAATCAGTAAACGCTGTTTAATACAGTCTTCGCATTATCTTCTTGGGTGTGACATGATGAAGGAGGGATGAAATATGTACTTTGTATGGAAAATGGCAGTTTGTCTGCATATGTTCAAAGTGTTTCATTTAGCCCCACTTTGTACAAGTGACAGCCAACGCCCTTCTCTTTTCGCTGGTTTAAGTGCGAATGTCATCTGAAATACGAAAAGCATACATTTTCTCAGCTAGCTCCAAGCATTACTGAAGGCATCCCTTGTATGTTGGCTTAGCTATTCCAATATGGAAATCAAGTATTATGAGCTTCTCAATCTGTTGCCATCCTGCGCTTGTTCAGTTGTATTTATAATATTGGTTTTGCGGGATGTCTATAAAGCGCTCAAGTGGAAGGCACCGTGGATTCCGCCACAGAGTCTGGTTCTCGGCGCCCTTACTATCCAGATGCTCGGTATGAATCATGATTGATTATTCCCATATAAGTTATATGGCTGACAAAGATGTAAAAGAAGATGGAGTGAGAGATTTGCTGTATAAAAATCAGTTGGTAATTGATTGCTCAAGGCTCACTGTCTGTGTCTTCGTTAGCTATTTGATTCCCCAAGTGGTCCGTTCTCGCTGGAGTAGTGTGTGGAGCGATGTTGGAGCACTGGTATTGCCTATAATGTTCTATATGGGTGTTGAGTTTTACTTCGTTTGGAAACTAAAGAAGGCACCTAGCCAATCAATATGGTTCATGGTGTCCTCCATTACCCTATTCATAGCTAGTATTTTGTTGCTTCTGCTCTTGAGCTGCGCCGTCTTTGCTGGTAAAAGCATCAGTAAGGTCGTCTCTCAAAAGGTTCCTCTACCACTCTCCTGTTGTGAATCAGCTAATACTGAGAATTACGTCTTGACATGTTGGATTGTCACTCGTGCCTCCCAAACCGACTACATTATGGCCAGATCAGTTTTAAGTGCATTGGCAGGCCTACTGTCTTAGTTTCGGTTCTGATCTTAGTCATTAAATGGACATTCATTCATCTTGAATCAGAGCTTGAAATCAAAATCACTGTTGTTATTGAGTTTGCCTTCGTCCTAGTAGGATCGATGGTAGTCTTACTCAGATGGTTCAGATCAGTTATGTATTTTCCAAAAAATGTGAAGGTCTTGTTTTACATGGAAGATTTTTGGACCAGAAGTATTGCTGATCTGAAGGAGGATCTCGATGCACAGTCCACAAGCAATTTGTATATGAAGAAAATAAGTCGTGGAAGAAGGTTACTACAAAAAGTTATAGTCACTTTTGTCGCAACAATTCGGCTACATACCTGCTTTATGCCCATGCGGATTTTGCTGCAGAAACTCATGGTGTACCTCAGCAAAGCCTGTTGGTTATTCTCTGAGTTTGTAACTGGAATGATCAGGCATTTGATAATGAGCCGTGAAAATATTCAGTTGTTATCTGGATCTACAGAAGCAACAAGAGACGGCCATGATTTTTTGAAATACAAAAAATCTTTGGACTTCATACGAATGCCAGGAGAATCGGCATATAGCTTGTGGTTAGCCATCCACGTGGCAGGATTCCATTCGGACGTGGAATCTAACGGACGTGGACCTGGATGGTTATGCAACTCCGTGGTGAAACTCCTACGGTTTAAATAATATGACACAGAAATTTGAGATAACTCGTAGCGTATGCTCTTGACATCAAAGAGAACTTTCAGATTTGAAGAATATTTGAAATAAAAGACCAAAACATGCATTTGTCGATCATATGCTTTTGATATCAACTACAAACACCATGAAACTTAAATTTAAAAATGCACATTATAAAACCAATCTAAGAGCTCAGCTTGAGCGGCCTGCCGCCGAACGTATGCCCAATAAAAGCACAATATTCAAAACAAACCAAGAAAAGCCAAGCAACATTTAATTCAGTGGCCAGTAAAAGTAATTAACACGCTCTAGAGTACTAACTTGAAAATTTGCCAATTAAAGTCATTGGCACGCTGTAGAGTACTCATCTGACAAAAATAAAAGTTTTGCGGTGGAATGAAGCTCATTCATGTCTTCCTCTCAATGTATCATGTACGCTTTGATTTACCATTTATCACTCTCGGGAGATTATGTATTTACCATTTATCACTCCTTATCACGAGGGACACTTGTAGTCACGTGAAATAGAACTTCTCCAGTCAACATTTTAATACATCACGTCCTGTAATGTATATTACTAATTTACTATATACATTTATCAGCAGCGAGTCATGTGATGAGTGATATAAATTTATGCGCAGAGAGGCAAAGTACAAGAATGATATGTATATTTATAACATGACAACTTTTACAGCAATTAACTTGCATTAAAGGGCAAAGTACAAATCTTAGGTTCCATCTTTTCCAAAACTAAAATATTTATTTTACATGGATCATGGCCAAGTGAGGATTTATGATTTGCCATTGTAATGAAAACCCATCCCCTTCTAATATATGCTCAAAGAGTTTTATAATCAATGGCAATTCAATGTTAAATTATGCAAATAGACAATGTGTTTTGCACATCAAACAATAAATTTGAGTATCATGCATGAGTATATCTGAGAAGGGATTCAAAAGGCACGCATCATGTTCTTTTTTTTTCCAATAATAACAATCAAAATAAAAAATAAAAAAATCAATTTTAATTATTTTTTTAACTTAAGATAAACCTTGCCAACAAAAAAACTTAAGCACGATCAAAAGATAGATTAATGCAGCTGAGGGATTTATATATATACTCTGTGGGGACATAATAATAATTACTTCATCGCCTCAAAAGAAAAAGAATACAATAATAATTACTTCATCACCTCAAAAGAAAAAGAAAAATATAGAAAAGAAACAAAAATACAGGAATATACACACGCATTTACGTCTTCTTTGATTAAGCTAAAACATTGAAAAATCAATCCAATGCCGTTTGCATCTCTGTGGAGTACTCGCCGGGAATTCATGTCTTCCTCTCAATGTATCATGTACGCTTTGATTTACAATTACCATCACTCACGAGAGATTATGTCCTGTCAGTAATTTTTGAAATACAGTTATAGACTCTTATCACGAGGGACACTTGATAATAGACTCTTATCACGAGGGACACTTGATAATAATGCCCATACTCACGTGAAATACAGTTTCTCAAGTGAACAATTTAATACATCACGTCCTATAATGTACATTACTATATAAATTTGTCAGCAAGGAGTCATGTGATCAGTTACACAAATTTATCAGCACAGAGTCATGTGTGGCTTCTCACTCTGTAGCGAATCGAACTGTGGTCGTTTTCATGCTGAACCCACGTCACAGATCCCTCAGATAACGGAGGCATTAACGGTTTTTCAATATCTATGAATGTTATAATGTATGCCAGCTTCTGGTTTTGGTTGAGTAAATTTCAATTTGGGTTTCATCTTTATTTAATACATTTTTTGGGGGGGAGCTAAACTGGTATAGATTCATTTTAAAAGGGATCCTGGATCTACCAAATATAGGGATCTAACAAGTGTCCACAGAAATCAAATTTCTAAAAATACAAACCCTTTTTTAAACTACAAATGTTGAAGAAAAAGTTGCACATCCCCATCTTTATATGACTGTTTTTAAACCCTTTTATATGACTGTTTATCTTTTTTTCTATTTTAGTAGCTGTCATTTAGTGATATGAACTTAGGCTTTAGCATTTTAAGACAGACAAGACTTTTTCATGTCCTATGGGCAATTTACAGAATGCAAGTTCTTAACCTAAATGGGTTTTGGGTTAATTCCCTAAATTGTTATGAGAAGTAATAGTGAAATTAAATGACAGGCTGCAGTGACATTTTTAAAAACCCTCTCTTCTTTGATATTATCGAGTGTCAAACATTTTAAATTTAGTTAAATACTACAAAATCTTTTGTTTTTATCTCTGTAGTAAATACAATATGATATACATTATGGGGTATGCTACTAAAGAAAATTCTTGACAAGGTTGTGGGATGTATTATCATAAACAAGTGCCTTCAGGAATTCTGTCAATTCTTCATTTTTGCCAATCCAACCCTTGATTGTTGTTATTTTTAGCAATTTTAGAGGTGAACTTGACTTTGCTAGTCTTCCTTTTTGAATCATTTTGGGCTAACATATCTCAAAATTAAATGCATTGTCTGTGATTATGCCTATGGCGGTCATTAAAAAAAAACAACTAAGAAAAGCCTCAAATTGTAGATTCCAGTTGGACCTGATGATGTTCCATTAATGGATTGTGTGTTTTGCATGCTACACTACTGAAGATTCAAGCATAAGTTGTTTCAAGATGCTGCAATACACATTCATTGTCCACCTTTTTAAACATATCCTCTTCTTTTAAGCACATCTCATTATTCACATGGAATAAAAACTCAAGTCTGTTCCTTTTTTTCAGGGAGAAAAAATAAAATAATTTATATTCATGGCTGAATTGACGATTACATTTTTTAGGTGCTCATAGCACTTGAGATAGACGATACAGTCCTTCAGGACTCCCCCAAAAAAGGCCTCTACATAACTATGACAATATATTTTTCCCTCAGCAATTAACTAAAAAAAAATCTAAATGTTCTTTCATAAAGTTCTGTCTAGTTATGGCAGAAACCTGTTATCATGATATTGGCAAAAACCTGTTATCATGATATTCTATATAAATGTTCAATATACAATCTGCAAGCTACCTCCACCGTAAAGCATGGAAGCATCAGTTTTACCAAAGGAACGGATATCTATGATATGATTCTGTCATTAATTAAATATATGAGTCTAATCCTTGGGTATTGTTCCACCAATTGAGTATGTGTTTGCGAGGTGATAGGTGGATAAAGGTATAATTAATACATTAGTAGAGTTTTCCAGTGGTGGTTTTTTCCACAATGTACAGGAAATAATGAAAAAGAAACCTATCATAAAAGAGGTGCAAAGGAATGTGCATATTTATCCATGTGTGAGGTATCTATTTTATTTTTTTCTAAAGCCATGGATGTTGGATATTCGAACGTGGAGCATGGCTCTTTAAATTTTGAAAAAGTTGAAGAAAGACAGTAAAATTGCTGAATAATCTATAAGATAATTACTATTCCAGTATGTCATATTTTGCAAACCATAAATTGAAGGCTTGAATAATACCATATTTAGATTGTTTTCTGAATACCTTCATTAAGGCGGTTTCAGACAAGTAGCAACGTTGATGAGTTGCTACTTTGATGTGTGAAACACTTTGCATGCCCGTTAAAAAGATTGAAAACAAATAGTTCAAGTTTTAATTGAGGCAACTATGCATTGAATGTCAGATATGTCCAGGATTTGCCATACTTATAATAAATTTAGGCAAATTAAGCTTTATACCCATAGAAGAGATATATTCGACCCAAAAAAACTTTCAACACTTACAAACCGTTTACTTGGAATATAAGTTGAGGTAGATTCAGCCCTTGCTTTGAATTACACAAATAGGAATGTATTCCAGCTTTTGCTTTTACAATAGGTGTTGTTGATGGTTAATATGAAGTAAAGTTTCTTTCACTGGAAAACAAACCCCTACGTGTTTACCAGTAGACAAAGTATTTCTGACCAGCATAAAATTGATTCCTGTACAGAAAATGTTAATTCATGCAAAGCGAGAGCTTCTGTAGAGAATGTGGCTTCTAGAATCTGGGTATTGTTTTCTTGGTTGATAGTCCTAGGTACCTATAGAAGAAATGCACAAAGTGGGATTACTGATGGGTTGATTCTCTGTCTTCCTAAACTCAAGTAAATTTTAATTCATTTTATCTCTACAGAAATCATTGCAAAGTTCAAGTTTTAATTTCTGGAGAAATTAAATAAAATATCCACTCTTAAAGTAGTGAAAGGACAATGCAGGAACTCTAGTTATTCTGTCTGTACAAGATACTTTGAAGTATATTCTGATTTCAAATCCTGAAAGATGTAATATCTGAACAATAGGATCAGAAAACATTTTCAATAAGCTAGGATGATGAAATTCAAATGAGACTGAAGAATTAGATTAGACTAAGTTCTCAAATATGGTTGTTGGACCATACCCATTGATTGCAAATAATATGTGAATGTTATTTTCTCATTTGGTCCTCCTATATTTGGACAGGTTTTATATGCATAGCTGCTCTGACATAAGCAAAGGCAGGGCAGTAGAGTTCGACCTTGACGTATAGATTTTGTTGGACTCCACTATTGACAGGATATTCGCAGACACAAAAGCTATGACGGGAGGCTCTTCGGAGTTTTCATGGAATGAGCTATATAGAGCTATAAGGGACACATATTTCCCAAATGCGACTATTGAGGACTTATTGGTCCATCATAATATAACCAAGTCTCACCTCCACAGAGTAGCAACGCGCCCTGAGCTTTTTCCATGCTCAGAAGTCATAGGGTGGATTATACCCCAAACCGATGCAACCTCTAGGATCATTTAAGACACCAATGGTGAAGGTCTTGCATCCTTCCAGCCAGATCACATAGTTGCACCATACAACCTTCCTCATCCTGATGTTTTGATGACTACTGAATGGGTAAAGGAGACAAATGTTAATCATTTTGAATTTGCAAAGAAGATGACAATCCCTGAAAAAGAGCTGAGGACAAGAAGTAGTGGGGAGTATGAAACTGAACACCTAAAAACCCCCTACCGGCTAATAGCTCTGATGCTGAGCTGAATTTTCGGATTAGCAAATAGGAATATTTACAAACTCATTTGGGTACAAGTGATGTACTATGTCGCCACGCATGGTACACTATTCAACTAGTCCGCGATCATCTCAGACAACATATCATCACACATTGTTGCGGCTAAAGGACAATTTACCCAGAAGAAAGTTGAGTTCTATATGTCTGCATATCTGTTGGATTGTATGTTTCTTAGACATCCTTTTCCTGCTCTAGGATGTGTTTGGAACACCAATGGGCCCCCTCTGCATGCAGCCTATCAAATGCATTGGGCCCACAGGTACAAAAGCCACTATAAGAGAATCTGTGAAGGATTCATCATACCACCGTATTGGCTGATCTTTAAGGAAGAACCAAGTTGCATGTGGGGATTATTACTTATCCATGGAAGGTTTGTATATCCGAATGTTTGGTGGAACCAAACTGCCTTCCCTGTTGCCCCAATATGTTACTGATTTTGTGGTACACAAAGAAGCTGTTAGGTAGGTTTATTTAGATGGAGTTGGGAATTTTCTAGCTGAAAAGAAGAAGTTAGTTTACCCACCAATTCCATTCGTAATAGGAGCATATAAACTTGCAAAAGCTAAGGAAGGTGAAGGGTTTGTTGAAGATTTGGAAGGATTCCATTTTGGCACAAAGAGTTTCAGAAGGAACGATCCCCATGGAAAGGTACATGCACACTGTGCCTCTTTTAGGATAACCTTTGAGTACGCGCACCTATTTTGGAAGGATGAGGAGTTGTATCGAAGCACAAAGAACATGATTGAATTGAACAACCGCTATCGTCTTAAAAGTGGAACGAGTTCCAATTCCAAGGTTGACACTGACAAGGATGCTGAGGTAGAAAGGCAATGTGAAGAAGCATTAGCTTTCCAGATAGCAGAGGTCAAGAAGAAGAAGAAGGAAGCTGAAGCTGCCAAAATCCAACCGGAGGACAATGAGAAAATGCTAAAAGAAGAAGTAGATAGACTCTTGAGAGAAGAAACTGAAAGGATGAATAAGGAATAAGCTGAAAGGGTGTGGGAGATGAAAGAAAAGGCTGACAAAGAGGTAGCGGAACAACAGAGGGTAAGAGAAGAAGAGGAAAAATCTAAGCAAGAAGAGGAGCTAAAGAGCCCTGATGTACAGAATATGGAAGCAAGTCCCTTAGAAAATATAACTGGAGGGCATCGACCACTACCAGGGATTGCTCTCATCCCTTTCACTCCTTCAAAACAGCACGAAGTGGAAAATCTAGATTCAATCTTTTTCGATTCTCATAGAAAAGTTATCATTAAGAAGTCAGAGAAAAGAATGAAGTGTCTGAATTATGAAGATGTTGTCACAATAATAAAAAGTCCAATTTTCGAGGGAACTAACAAATATCCCCAGTTTCTAGCTACAGCAAATGTAGCCACATGCCAAGAAAATGCTGACAATGTCAACCAGCTTTTAGAAAATGTTGAAAATACGAAGGCAAGGCTGTTCAAAGTAAGAGAAAATCTGCAAAGAGAAGTACATCAAGGGAAAGAATTGAACAGGAAACATAGCGACTTGTTGTCTGAAAAGGAGAAGATGGCTGAAGATATTCGAAGGTTGGATGAGGAAAAAGAGGCCTTGGCGGTCCAGGTAATGATTTTGGAAGGAGAAAAGAATGATCTTGAAGCTGAAACTACTCAGTTAAAATCAAACCAATTAGTTGTTGACCAACAAGTCCAAGAGTGAAAGGTCAAGATTGAATAGTTGGAGAAAGAAATTCGAGCTTTGACAGAACGTCTTGAAACAACAGACAATAGAAAGGTAGATATGTATGCGTTCTGTGATCAAGCTTGCAAAGTCCTAGAGGAGGTGTATCATTCCCAGGTGGCTCTTACAAAGAAAATGTACAAGATGAAGCAAATGATGGCATGAATGGATGAAATATACGTAGAGTCACAAGCGGTTAGACAAAGGAAGTTTGAGGTAGAGGAGAAGGTTAAAAGGCAGATGGTCTAGAGAGAAACAAACTCCGAATACCCTGAACAATTATTGCCTAAAACACTAGTGGATTTGAAGTCGGAGATGCAACTTCTAGAGTTTTGCAGAAAGGCATCCATAAAGCTGAATAATGACATTATAAGGACTATTCAGGCATGTTTGAGTTTCTACAAGAGGATCCAGCAGGTTTATGAGAAGTGTCATCTCTCTCTGCTCCCACCTATAGATGAGCTGCCTCTAGAGCATCTACAAATGACAGAGCTGTAGAGTGGGTTGCAAGAAGAATTAGAATACATTAGAAAATTGGATACTCTGAGTGAAGAAGACGTACACCATATGGTGGGGCAGGCATCCATACATGCATATTTAATAGAAGATAGTTGTACAACAACAGAAGAAGGAAGGGTATACGTTGAGACTCAACTATCATATCACGAAGTCTCTTTGCAAGTTTTGGAACCAAGCAGGCTTACTACCATTGCGGAAGAAGCTAATGCCTGGGAGAAATATTTCTTTAGTTAGTTTGGGCCGACATAGTTTTGAATTTGTAATTACTTTTACGGGTTGGGTAATTTTTTGTTGGGTTCAGAAAATCCAGCCGGAGGGTTTTTATTCTACAAACAGTTGGAAACTATATTTTTGGTATTTGATAGGCAGTAGAAGAGAATTTTTTTGTGACTTGTGAATCCAGTTTTCAATTATTTTTGACACTATTTTAATAAGAGAGACAGGAAAAAATAGTCAAAGATGTATATTCGACTTGCCATATAGCAATTATGTAGTGACTAGTGATTATATATTGGGACAAAATGAGTCCACAAATTATGTGGATAGTAAAAAGGGTTTTTTGCTGGTGTGATTCACATCTATTTAACTTTGCAAGCGTTTGTTATGTACTGAATTTTCAGAAATAAGAACAGTAGGCAAAATTTGTATTTCAGTGCTCTACATTTGAGAAGATACAAATGAAATTTTGAACAAGTTTATATGATCAAGTATTATGAAAAAAAGGGTTGTTTGCTGGTGTGCTTCACATCTATTTAGCTTTGCAAGAGTTTGTTATGTAATGAATTTTCAGAAATAAGAACAGTAGGAAAAATTTGTATTTCAGTGGTCTACATTTGAGAAGATAAATTTATTTTGTTCATTTGTACTGAATTTTCAGAAATAAGAACACATGAAAGTGCTCTACATTTCGCACAAAATTTGTATTTCAGTGCTTCACATGCACCAAAATGAAAAGTAGCCATGCCATGCACATAAGTATGCTTGTTTCCAAGGTTCAATATAAGTATATAACATGTGACAAAGAAGTTGTCATAGTTACAAATCTGTAAATTTTAAAACAAGCCAGCTTTAGAATTACAACAATTTACATAGAGAAAATGCAATAGATTTCATTTATATGGAAACATATGTCTCTAGAAATTTGGAATGCACACTGCAGACAATTTTGTTCTGTTGTTGAGACAGTAAAACTATAACCTCTATTAAACTTTCAAAGTTTCTATCAAAACTTAGTAGCAGAGTGTCTAGTAGCAAACCTAAGTGCTAGTATTGTGAACAATTTCATCAATGAGCACATTGCCTTGAAACTTAGGGGCACTTGAAAGAATATCAGACTTAGTCCTAAGATAGTCTAAATACAGACGCAGACCAGAGAGATAGTCTCTTGGTTGACCAATGTCCATCCAAAAACCAGCCAAAACCATTGCATAAAGCTGATTTTTCTCAGCAATTCTGGGGAAAATATCTTTTTCAATTGATGTGGGTTTCAGTTCTATTCTGTCAAAAACACTTGGGTTCAAAAGGTAAATCCTTGCATTGATCTTGTTTCCTACACACATCTGGGGCTTCTCAACAAATCTCTTCACTCTTCTAGTCTCCTCATCAAACACCACTACACCATATTTAGATGGCTCATCCACCTGTACAAGTAATGAAATTGAAGTACATGAGATATAATCATATATAAGATACAAAAGGAATAATGGGAACCATAGTGAGCTTGACCTCCTCAACATGATATGAGATGCAAGATGTTATTCTCAGCTTCATCCACCCATTGGTGTTAGGGCATACAAAATTAAAAAAAGTTGCAGAAACCTCTTGTTTAAAGAAAGATGCATTAAATATTTTCATCATGAATCTAATAGAAACAAATTTTTTAATGAAATACAAAGGGAAGAATCAATGGATATTATCAGATCTTGTATTGGTCACAAAGTGGTGGATGATGGCACGGTCATTCCTTTCACTTCCACTTCAAGCATTGATACAAATATGTGACAGTGCTAGTCCCTTCTCTTGGTTTCTAACATTGTTCTTCATGTTTCCTAGAAGGCAATTTGTACATGTACATGGGTCTTATAGTTTGTATTTACCCGCTACCACTATTCTACAATGTTTACCATGTTTACATTGTTTTGGCATCTGTATTTAGCTACGGTTTCAGTCCCTGGGGTTCTGTGTAGCCTAGTTTCTTTCTATTCTATTGGATGCAATGCAAGTCCCAATGACCTACTTTGGCCATTTGTGGGCATTGATACAATTTATTATTTCTTTCTTTCCTCTAAGTCATTTTTTGTTGTGGCTGCTGTCAGTTATCCAATGAATTGGCTTACAGTTCATAAAATTTTGAGACAGAAGTCATAGGTTCAAGTATCAACGACAATGGATAGAGTGTGGTATGAACGTTTGTTCACAGAAAAAAAAAAAGAGAGGTGTGTTTAGAAGAGTGAAATTCAAAATCAAACATGTATAGAGATATTATTTTTGTTTTCATTTAATGTTGGGAAGTTAACATTCAAAGTTCTAGCAATACTCCTTGTGCATTTTGACACTTTAATTAGGTAGAGAATGCACTATTGTGAATTTAATTTGTGCACAAAAAGCATGATTAATAATTTAGTTGAAGGCCTTCGGCATATTTGGGATAGTTTCTTGGTTGTCATGATGGAATTGAGCTGAGAAATATCACTACAAAAAGCATTGTTGTAAAGAATGATTAATTATCAAATTAGACACATTGCCTTTTCTGTCGTATTTTACAAATAGTTTAGTTGCAAAGTGAAAGGGTGCTTGACTGGTATATATTCATTTCCTTGTGTTTACCAATATAGTGTTTTCCATTTTTATTTTGGGAGTATTTTCTTCTTCAAGCTTGATCTGTTGGGCCTTCCTTTTGCTGGTGTTTTTAGACATACGTGATTTGACATTCCTTTGCACAAGGGTAAAGTACAGTTCCCTAGTTGTTGCTAGTACAATGGGGAACGTAATCCCTGCTTTCACCTTTATATTGTCCATTGTTTTCAGGTATTGATTTAATCTAAATTTAATATTGTCTATACTATTTTTTTTTTAGATTTGTCTTCGTATTCCGAACTTGCATATTGTCTATACCTTAATCTTTGGCAGTCTTTGTTGGTGGTCAAATGGATAAGAGACAAAGACCCCATTGATGAAACTCAACATTTTATGAACAATCCATAGGCTGTTTTTGTAAAAGCTATCAGAATTTTATTTTGTTTTGACATGTATACAACTTTATATATTATGCTAGCATAAATGCTCTTGTATTTTTCCTATGGATTGATACTTTGATAAACCATTTGACATTTCATCCTTTTACTGTGGTAGATCCAACTTGTAAGAATTCAAACTAGAGCATTTACAAGTTGTGGATCCTTTTATGTCTAAAGGGGTTTGGGCATATCTTGGTTATGGTAAAAGATAATATGTTCATTTTGCTCCATTTCTAGATCTGGCAAAACAAATTTTGTATCAGGTATATAACCCAAGAATTTCATTTGCTGGCTTAATTCTTCGAATGCCAGCTTTCTGTGGTCCCAATTCAAAAAGATTCTCAGCTGCACACTTGTCTAGATCCACATTAGTATGAACTCTGCAGGCACCAAGCAAGGCTACCCACACAACTGCAGGTGGTTCCAGTGACATTTTATTGATAAAGTCATATGTCTGATTGATCATTCCAGAATGACCTAGAAGGCTAGAATATAAACCATGCAAGCATAGTGGCTGGGCACCGGTGTGATGTGATAACCCAAAATCATGGACTGAAAGCAATTTTAGCCTTCATCTATCAGGCCAGTTTGGCTACATGCAAACACAACACTAAGAAAGGTGATTTCATTTGGAATGGTGCCCATCTTTTTCATTTAGTGTAAGAGTTGGAGAGCTTCCTTTGCATGCCCATGTTGAGCATATCCTGGCAGCATTGCATTCCATGAAACCACATCCCTTTTAGGCATTTTTTCAAACAGCTGAAAAGTATCTTCACTTCCACATTTAACATACATTGTAATGACTAATGAGAGAATTCCCCACAAAGAAGTCATTCTCAAAACTTGCTTTGATCACTTGGGCTTGAATCTGCTTTATTTGTTTCAGTGTTTCCAGGTCAACACATGAACTAAGAACACTGGTGAAGGTGGACTGGTTTAGTTTCTCACCTTCCTACAACATATGAGTGAATAGTTTTAGAGCCTACTTGCCATTCGCAGTACATAACTTCTTTCCTCTCTTGAATTTATTTTAAAGTTTAAAGAGTTGGAAATATTAATATTCCCATTGTGTGGCAGGTGGCTGCACAATAATGGCTACTAAGAAAATGAACAAGAAAAGATGCATGGATGCAGAATTCTCTAATGTGCCCAAAAGTAAAAGAAAGACTGCCAAGAAAATGTCAAAGGAATTCAATTCACGTCACGAAGATGAAAAGGAGAAGAAAATACCAATCCAAAGAGAAATCTTTCATGTAGCTGACCTGAAGAAGAATACCAAAAGAGAAGATTGTTCAAATTGTTCCTTAATGTCCAAGAAAACAGTTACCTGCGAGTCCTTAAGGAAAATAGTTAATAAATTATACTGCCAAGTGTCTAATGGCCATTATCGCCCTTGCCTCCTTATGCATAAACTGGGCAAAGGCTATGAATTATATGAAGAGGCTCTTGACTCTGTAAGAATTGAAAATTTGAGTGAAATTGCTTCCTTTTATAGAATTTTAGGTGCAGTGAATTGGGTATGGGGAAAAGTTGTATGGGAGATATATATGCGTGAAGAAGAGGAAGGAAACGAGGCTTTGAAACTAATGGATAATTATTTGATGGTTGTTCAATACAGAAACTTTAAGCCAGCAGTGTGGTTAAGACAGGTAGAAGATAACCTTATGAGAATCATTGACAGGGTCAATGAGTAGCTCTGTACTTATACCACATGCTTCAAGCCCATTTTGGTTGAGATGTGTGAATTGAATCGAAAATGGTTTGTATTTGTAAATGTTGTAAAAGAATTGGAACATGGGGTGTTTGTTCATGTCAAGATAGTTCATTCCCCCTTAGTTCTCACATTGAAGCAACATTTGCACTATTATCCTATATGTTCAATTTAAATTCAACCCAAACACTGTAACATGGAGATAGAGAACCATTAAAGCTTTGGGTGATAATTTTGAAAGGTGACATCCTTGCAACCAAAAATGATGATGTTCTTAGTTACATCTTTACATTTCCTATTGTATTTAATGTCATGCAGTTTTTATATTTCATTCATGTTTATGTTCCATTACATTGGATAATTTTCATTGAACATCAAAGCTTATACTCAATTTACATAATGGATTCAATATTGGCATAATTAAAATGACAAAGTTTATGCGGTAGACAACACCTTGCATATGTCTTGAGGTAAAGTTTATTGTGACATTGGATAAAAGCGTGTCATTACATTCAATGATGCTCTGCCTTGGGATGAGTGTGAAGTCTATCTAGCACATGTAGTTTCCCTAATGAAAACGATCTTTGATGTAATGTGTTGTCTCTTTGGAGTTGGTATAATTAAAATGACATTTTCACCTGGTAACTTCTCTGTAGAGTTGCTGAGTAGAAAATGGTTAGCTAAAGTCACTTTAGAGTTTTGTGAAAGTTGAATGTTAAGTAATTATTTTGACATTAGTGTTGAGATGTAGTCCATATAAATGACCATAAATGGCAAGAGTGTAATTGTGTCATACATTTAAAAGTTGCAATATAATTAAATTGTCTCTCTACAGTTGGTAGGTAGAAAGTAGTGAATATTATCATATGTTATCACTCTTACCATTATGAATCAGACAGACCTCATAATGGTCTCTCTAATTAAATTCATATTTTGCATTACAAAAGGGAGATTTGTAGGAAATATAGTTTGAGAATGTGGGTTTTCATAGTTCATCATAATAGTAATTAATCTTTTGGAATAACCTTGTTCAAGTTTTTGTTCCCAAAGTTTCAAGTGAAACTCCACCCAACATAATGCAGGTAATTACATGGTTAATCCACCTTCTACTAACAAAATATATGTAATAAGTTTTGGGAAAATAAATTTTGCAGTATCCATACTGGATTATGTTGCACTTTTGATACCATAAATTTTGCAATATCCATACTGCATTATGTTCCACTTTTGATACCTTAAATTTTGCAATATACATATTGGATTAGTTACAGAATGTAAATAATTTCAACAATACATTAAGCTTTGGAATCATCTAAGAAAATAGTTTTAGGACATTGAAAATCATGTGATATGGGATTCAATTGTGCAATTCCATGTAGATGATCCCATTAGAACTGACAACACATTGATCCATCGACTGCTTTGAATTTTATCACAAACATTGGCTTCTAGATTAGAGTCATTGAGGGACAATAACCATATTTCTCAAGTGCAAAAAAACCACAAGAAGCATTGCAACTATATTTTGTCATATTTTCAAGAGTGTTTAGGAATTTCCAAGGTGAGTGCTAAGTTTTCATGCTTTTGAAGCATACATTTAATAGTTTGACATTACAATGCATTTTTTATATTACCTATGATTAGCCAAAATCACAGTTTTCAGAATTATTTGATAAAACAATTTTAGGGTAGTAAGAATCCTACGAGATGGGAATCAGTGGTTCTATTCCATGTACAAATTCCAATGAAACTAACATCTCATTGATCCATCCACGATTTTTCATTTTATCATATGACCTAGCTCACAGCCTAGAGTCATTGCAAACAATGGGCATTTTTCTCTTTGGGATGAAACAATCACACAGAGCATTGAAATTACATTTTGTCAACTGTCTAAAGTGTTTATGGGGATAAATAAGGTGAGAACACTATCTACATGCTTTTAGGGTGTACATTCCATACTTTAACCTTCTAGCCCAATTTTCATAGTGACTCTCACTTGAAGTTATATTTTTTAAAATTATTTGAGAAAACATTTAGAGCAGTGGAACTCATGTGATATGGAATCCCTAGTGAAATTCCATGTAGAGATCTCCACATTTTTTTTTAAATATTTGTTGTTGTTTTCATTTTATTGCAATCTGTGGTACGTGGCTTAGAGATACTAAGGGATAATGGCCATTTTTCTCCGAAGAGTGAAAGAACCACACCAAGCATGACAATTACATCATGTTATCTTTATCAAGTGTTTTTGAGTGCATTTTAACTGATGAAATTATCTTCAGACTTTAAAGGAAATCATTACATAAATTGGCTTTCTAATGCAATTTTTGCTTTTACTATCATTGTGCAAAATGTGAGTTTTTGAAACTATCCAAGAAAATAGTTTTAGGTACTGTAACTCATGTGAGATGGATATCTATAGATATTACATGTATATGAGACCAATGGAACAAAAAATCCATTGACCTATCCATCGGTTTGCATTTTATCACAAGCCGTAGCTCGTGGCCCAAATCCATTGAGGGATAGTGGCCATTTTTCTCTTGAGGGTGAAAAAATTACACCAAGAATTACATTTGTGTTCTCTCAAATACATAAAGTGTGCTTGAGTGTAGTTTATGTGAGAATATTTCCTACAGGATTTTGAGGCAGGATTTATGTGAGATTGCTTGAGTATAGTACATTGATTGATGATAATAATGGTAAGCACATTGGAAATATTCACTACTATAAAAGGAACGAGGTCTATCTGATTCATATTCTCATATGATATCATCCTTCACCGTATTTTCATGGCTACTTCACCTCCTTGTGATTTTGGAACATAATTTCATTAAATATTTGGTAAAATGAATTTGGTTGTGTAAAGTAATGGGAAACTTGACTTGAAGACACGTTAAAGATGTGAAGTTCTAGAATGGATTGGTTTAGGAGTTCTTCCATGACTACTCATGTAAATTTTAATAAGAGTTAAAGATGCCAACATTGAAAATGTTTGGTGTATGTGTTTTTTCAAATAATACTTATATCTATATATAGTCAATGGTTTATCTGTATATGGTTTGTTCTCTATATATAAGAAACTCTAAGATGAATAAAATTTTATGTATCGGTTTGATAAGCATCATGTCCTTTACAAAAGATCGCCAATCCACCTCTGTCTAAATTCTAAGTTTGTTTACTGAGTGCGATAATACATTATATGTAAATAAAATTCAATAATGCCAAGAAATACACCTCTTGTTCATTGGATTACACTGAATTGAGTTTGACATTGAATTAATAGTATCTTGACTTAATAGCTATCTTGGCTCCTTAATTAGCTTCCCTACTATTTACAAGACCTGATTTTGATTTTTTTTGTAGTTGGAGATTTAAATCACTTGATCTCTGAAACCATGAGTGGAGTGACCTGTTTCCTGAGGTTCCTTGGTTAGCTGAACTCAGTTCTCTGGAATGTTGCTGTAAACCTCATTCCATTCCCTCGTCTTCACTTCATCATGGTTGGTTTTGCTCCATTGACCTTCCAAGGCTCCCAACGATAAAGAGCACTCACTGTTTCCTGAGCTTACTCAGTAAATGTGGGATGCCAAGAACATCATGAGGAGGGTGAGTTGGATGACAAGGAATCACTTAAAATACAAACTTAACTCGTATTTTTTTTCCTTATTGCGTTTCACATAATGTTGTGATTTTACATGAAGGAAAACAAACTTATTTTGTGCAAATTGACGAAAATAAGTTCTTAAAATTGCAAACACAATAGAAGTATGACCATAAAAAGCTTGATCAACTATTGCAATTGAAACATAGAGTAGATTGGCAAAGCAATTCGACATTTGAATGAAGATGGCAAGTGGATTTCAATAATGTTTTGTAAACTTCATCTATTATTCATAGGGTTGTTGCTACTAAAACAATATGGAGTTTTTTTGACTTATTTCTATATATAGAGGACAACCAACTAACCATGTCCATTTCCATGTATTTTATATAGTACGCTCTTTTAATTTGACTCTTAATTCTTAGGAAAATTTTGCATTTAGCTACTCACTGGTGTAGTGAAAGTTCTACTTGATATCCAAAAAACAACGGAGAGAATTTTTGTGATGTTAAGATAAAAGTAATCTAGTCAAGGATAATCCTAATAGTTGTTTATCTTGAAACAAAATCAACAGTCATCCATGTCATTGAATTCCACAACCAATATAACTCCAAATATTACTCTGTCAAAAGTTATTTAGTCCTAAAACATTATAGTGAGAATGTGTTGTGTTCAATCTATGCAGTCCAAAATAGGTTTGAATGATATGTCAGATACTGCAATATAATCCCAAAGCCAGATATTGCAATATAATTTGGCCAAACTACTTTTCATTGTGCTCTTTTTCTCTTGGCGTTTTTTTTCTTCCCAATATAGAGTAGTACAAGAAAAGTGTAGATATGAAGATTACATTTATTGCCTTCTTTATAGAATAGTATTTTCTTGTCTTCTATAGCCAAATATTCAATGATGGTAGGAATAGGAATACAATAACTGAAAAAAATAGACAATCCATTTTGGAAAAAGGAGAAGGTAGTAAAGTAATAGCTATACAAAGTAGAGCTGTAAAGGAGCTGGAATGTAACTTTATGGAGTATGTGGCTGCAAAGACTTTGAATAAAGCAAGGTCTCTTCTTGTATTCTACGTTGCACATAGGGACTATCTTTCATTCGAGAATACCTACAAAAGGAAAAAGGTGGAGATATGCGAAGGCCTGACAAAGATTTGCAGTGAATGTAAGGCCTTGTCGGTCAATGTTGCCAATATCTATTGTTTCATTTTGCAGAGTCATCCCTTGTGCTTTATGGATTGTTAAACCCCATGCCATTCGAAGTGGTACTTGCCTTCGTGTACCCCTTGTGATAGGAGGGATGGGGACATAATTTGGATTGGAAGAATCCCATGGGGGGCCTTTGTAGTGGAGAAAGTCAATTACAACATAAGATGGCAATGTAGGCGGTTGATCGTTGGAGTTGTAGACAATTGCAATAACTTTCCCAAGTGAGCTGTTTACAAGGCCTGCGAAGACACACAAATTGGCTGTCAACATGACTTGTTGACCAATTGCTAGTAGAACCTTGAATGGAAGTTGTTCATCATCTACTGAGGTTTTCACATGTTGTTTATTTTGCTCTGCAAAGCAATGCGCAATTGGCATGTTAAGGTGTTTTAGCATTTTCTTGTTGTGCAATTCAACAGAGCCATTAGTTGCGTACAAATGAGTGCAATTGTCAAATGTATGATTCTCTTCATGTGAAAGGGATGAGGTTGTCCTTGACATGAGGAGAGTCCAATCTTCAAGAGTCGGTGTTGCATTTCGGAGATTGATGAGGAGTTGACGGATGGAAGCTTGAGAAGGGGTGTTGCCTTGTTATCGAAAGATGGTTGAAAGAGTGACAAAAGTGTCAAATGTGTGCCAGAGAGAATTCCCTCGAGATGTACCAACATACATGGGGATGTCCTTTACAGGGGGAAGTTGTCCAAAATCACCAAGGAAGATGATGGAGCAACCACCAAAGGGGGTTGTACGTTGGTAAGGGAATGCTTGACGTAATCGATCATCCATTCGGGATAGCATTTTTGGGCCAACGAAACTCATTTCGTCAATGGTGATGTGTCGAATATGGCGGAATTGTTCTTGGAAGGTCGAAAGGGATTTCCCTTCAAGAGGGTGCATCTCAACAATGGGAATGCTAAGAGAAGAATGTATTGTCAGCGCATGTATGTTAAATGTAGCAATACCAGTGGGATCAAGGAGAAGCAAGGGGGAAGGGTTGTCGCCAGAGACATGTTGGAGTGCGGATCTAATGCAAGAAATCAGGAAAGACTTTCCTATTCCTGCTGTGCCTTGAATGACCATTCTGAGTGGGGGAGGCCTTGTAGCATTTTTGGAGTGTGCGAGGATAAGGTCAAAGGCCATGCGTTGTGTGGGAGACAAGGAGGCAGGAGAACATGAAGATGAAAAGGTTTCTTGGTGTACTTGGGAGGACAATCGCGTGAGGTCAGTGAATGATATGGCTGTTGCATGCATGTGTGAAGCAATATGGTTTTCGGTCCAATTATGTTCTTTATCAAAGTCACGATGACCAAGCATGTCAAGGTCATCAACATAGAGGTTGTTTCCAGGGCGGAGTTGAGAAAGGAGTTCCCATTCATCCATGGTAGGGGCTAAGGGAAAGTGGTTGGAAGCAGAAGTAGAGTCATCAGAGGGAGGTGTATTGGGGTCTTCTGGCAAACGATCAACATGCCATGCAATGTATGTGTCTTTAATGCAAATCCAATTAGAAGTTATGGCCAATTCTGTGGATCCAATGTCATCGTGGAGGGTGTGAAAAGGTTTGTATAGGAGGAGCTCAATCCAACAAAAGGAAACAAAGGAATCTTCAGTAAAGGGTGGACTGGTAGTGAAGCGAGGAAAGACACGAACAATTTTGGGAGGGTAGTTTGGTTTCCATTGAGAGTGATTTATACAAGATGAGTATGACCAAGAGCGTGCAACTTCAAGAAGGTTAAGATGTTCGAGTGTAGGGGGTTGTTTTATGTATGCAAAAATGAATGTGGGTATTGGTGGGGTGTCAAGAGAGTCATTGGAAATACGTTGGAAAACACTTTGGCTAACATTCAAGGATAGAAAGGAACAACTGCAAAGACAAAGAGGTAGATTTTGGAGCATGTGGCAAGTTTCTTGTGCTCCAATGTATCGATCTGCAACAGTTTCTGACAAGAAGCGTCTTATTGGTTGAAGGACAGGGACATCATGTGGAGTTGCAGATGCAAGATGAGAAAGAAGTGCATGGTAGGTCTCTGATTTGGGCTCTACCTTTGCTGCATATTTTGAAATATATTTGAGTACAACATGTCTAGAGAGAACAGGTTGGAAATCAACATTAGCTCGCCAAATTGAGAGCATGGTATGGTTGTGAATATTTAGGAGGGCATCGTTCCTTGCAGGGTTGTATGTTTTCGGCCATTTGCATCAATGAATAAGGAAGAGGTAGGTTGTAGATAAAATGGAAATCCATAACGGCATTGAAGAGATGATCCTTTTTTGCGGAGGCAAGAATATTCTGAACATTTTGTGTGCCTTTGGACACAATTAACAAGGTCTTCATAGTCATGCAAGTGATCAGTTGCAAGTATGGAATGTGATCCAATGGTGCATGGATCATTTATAGTAGAGGCTTGGAAGGATGGGGTTTGAAGATGGTTGACACGAGGATTCCATGATGTAACAAACTTGTCAAAGTATTGTTTTGTATCTTCAACCTTGGCAGCATCTCCCCAGTCTAATGTGTCCACATTGGGTGCATTGTCCAGCCATAAGAATCCATGTATATGCACAGATCCCCTGTGTTGCCATTGTTAGGAACCCATGTTTTTACTTTATTAGTGTATTGTTGTTGGACGCATATGCTTTGTAAGTCGTCCCGTAGTATTTGTTGATCCATAGTTTGTGTTATTGTTGTTTGGCGCATATGCTTTGTAAGTCTCCCGTAGTATTTTTGATCCATAGTTTGTATTGGCCCATGGTTTTGACCCATAGTATTGGTGCCTAGACTTAGTATATAAGTGTGTGTTGAGGCCTATGAAGGCACCGTGAAGTTATTTGTATTGAGCTTGCTCAAAGGAGGCTGCCCCCTCGAAGTGGCCTGTGATCAATATAAAAGTGGTTCTGAGTTATGTTATTTTTGCTATTTCATGTGTTTACATTAATTACTTATTGCAGGATCATCACATCTGGTATCAGAGCACTTTCTTGGGCTCGTTGGGTGGAATTTCTGCTAAATTTTTTTTCACATTTGTTGCAAGTTCGGATCTGGGAATAATCTCTATCCACTTAACTGTGAAAAGTACTTGGGCATAAGCCCTAAAAATCATTGTGAGGAGTACCACAGGAACCCCAAAGTAGCTATCCCATTGAGAGGAACTGCCAGCGAAAAGGGAAACGACCCCTATTTGATTGACTAGTTCCCACCTGTGAGGTAAACCAAGAGCTGTCGTTTTTGGCAAAGCATTTATCAGTTTTACCTGAGCCGTGGAGTGAGGGTTACTTCCCCAATACGCAAGTCGTCAGACAACATTGGTGGCCGAGTGAAACCCTTGAACTGTTAGGAAGCCGCACATACCTGGGGTCCATATCTATTTTCAGCTGAACTGTTGCCGATCACTGTTGTGCCGTTTCAGATCCAGCCGTTTTCGATCCATTCTAAAATCCATTCCAGATCCAGTCGTTTCAGATCTATTTCAGATCCAGCTGTTTTCGATCCATTCGGAACCGTTTCAGATCCCTTTGTTTCTGATCACTTCCGCGTTGTTGCAGATCTATCTATTTCAGATCCCTTCCGCGCCGCAGCCACTCCATTTTGAAAAAAAAAAAAAAACCAGTTTTTTCTCCATATCTCCCTTGTTTTCACTCTGTTTCCCTTGAAACTTTTCGGGAACCCCTGTAATCCCATTCTACATATTTCATTCCTGAGAACCCTATCCCAAATTCCACTTCTTAAAGACCAAAATCCCACATTTGTCTATTTTTAGGGTTTGCCATAAATTTTTCAAATTTCAACCAATTGCCTTCAAATTTTACCACCAAGTTCCTTTCCTAATTTTGCTTCTTTGTCCCTCTCTGCCGAATTTTCTCATTCTTTCACCCCGCTTCTGAAATCCCCATTTTTTACTTCCCTATCCATCAGAAAGTGTCCAAAACTTACTCAAACCCCAATTACCCATCCAAGTTTTTCCCAAATCCAAATTTTCCTTTACTAAAGCATCTTTTGTTTGTGTTTTTCTATCCATTCCCCCCCCCCCCCAAAAAAAAAAATCGCATGGTTATGGTTGTCACCCGCGCAGGAGCAAAAACCATGGAGGAAGCACTTGTAGCCATCCAAACCAAAGTCCAAGATCTGGATGAAAAATTTCTCAGCCTCCATCTTCAGCATTCAGCCATGAACAATAATCGACAACAAGAATCTCCTGCAGCCAATGGGTTCTCTTCTTCCAATAATTTTCGTGGTCCAAAGCTTGAATTTCCTCGCTTCAACGGTACTGATCCGATTGGATGGATATATCGTGCAGATCAGTATTTCAACCTTCATAATACTTTTGATGTTCAAAAAGTTCCACTTGCATCCTTTCATTTGGAATGGGAAGCCCTTCAATGGTACCGTTGGTACATCAAGGCTCATCATGAGCCAAAATGGACAGGTTTTTTCCAACTCATTTTGCAACGATTTGGTCCTAGTGCTTTTGATGACTTCACTGGAGCACTCACTAAACTTCGTCAAAGTGACACTGTGAGGGAGTATCGAAAATAATTTGAGAAACTAGCCAATCAAACAGAAGGATTGTCTGATGAATTCTACCAGAGTTGTTTTACCAGTGGTCTTAAGGATGAAATCCGGTCAGAGGTCAAAATGTTATGTCCCAACATAATGATGGAAGCCCTCGGGTTGGCTAAGTTGGCAGAAGACAAGATTGTAGCCCAACAATGCTCCAAACCCTCTTTTATTCCCTTCCAAAATATGGCTTCTCAACGACTTCCCATCCCACCAGCTCCTCGACCAACTGCTATCAAGCATTTGTCTGAAACAGAGATGCAGGCATGCAGAGAAAAAGGGATCTGTTATAATTGTGATGAGAAATTCACTCGGGGACATAAATGTGTTAAGCAAAAGCTCTATCTCTTGGATATGGATTCTCTGCCTGCCTCTAAAATTGGTGAAGAAGGTCCAAATACAATGGATGATCAGGTTGACATTCCAGAGTTTCCTATTGACCCCCCATCTCAGGACGACCAACCAGAGATATCTATCAATGCTTTATCCGGCGTCACCACCCCCCAAACAATGCGGGTCAGGGGTTACTTCAAGAAGATTCCTCTTACAATACTCATTGATTATGGTAGCACACATAACTTCATTGACCCTCGAATCGCCAAACAGGCTTATTGTTTTATCCATCCTTGCTCCAACTTTGAAGTCATGGTTGCCAATGGGGGCACCTTACCTTGCAAGGGAAAGTGTCACAATGTGAGTATCTCTTTGGAAGATTATAACCTACGCTTTGACATGTTTGCCTTGTCTTTAGGCGGATGTGATGTGGTTTTGGGAGTTCAATGGTTATGCACACTTGGCCCCATCTTATGGGATTTCGCTGAACTTTGGATGCAGTTTTCCGTTAATGAGACACAACACAAATTTACAGGCTTACAACCAGGGTCTGTCCGCATCATCAGTTCACATTGCCTGGAAGATATCCTTAAGAGGAATTCACATGGTGTCATCGCTCATATCCATTCCATTCAGATGCACCCACCAACTTCCTCCACTACTTCCTTGGATATGTAGGTGTCTTTGCTGCACCAGTGGGCTTGCCGCCTTCACGAGACCCTTTTGGTAAGCATTTCGCTGCATCTACATCTTAGCAGGACATGATGGCTATTTTGCATGCAGTACAGAAGTGGTAGCCATCCCTATTGGGGAATTATTTCTGCATCAAGACTGATCTCCCGAGTTTGGAAAATTTCCTGGAACAGTGGGTCTCCTCCCCAACACACCTGAAGATGATGATGATGATGGAGATGTTGATGAGGAAGGGGGAGATGAAAATGATGATGAAGATGTTGTTGATGATGATGATGGTGATGATGATGAAGATGTTGATGATGATGGTGAGGGTGATGAAGATGATGATGATGATGATGATGAATAAGAAGATGGTGATGATGGAGATGTTGATGAGGAACCTAGAGATGACAATGATGATGAAGATAGTGATGCTGATGATGATGGTCATGGTGATGAAGATGATGATGATGATGATGATGAAGATGATGATGATGGAGATGTTGATGAGGAAGGGGGAGATGACAATGATGATGAAGATATTGTTGAAGATGATGATGATGGATATGTTGATGAGGAAGGGGGAGATGACAATGATGATGAAGATGTTGTTGTTGATGACGATGGTTATGATGATGATGGCAATGATGATGAAGATGTTGATAATGATGGTGAGGGTGATGAAGATGATGATGATGATGTTGATGAAGAAGAAGATGATGATGATGGAGATGTTGATGAGGTATCTAGAGATGACAATGATGATGAAGATGTTGATGATGATGGTGATGTTGATGATGATGTTGATGATGATGGTCATGGTGATGAAGATGATGATAATTATGATGATGATGATGATGATGATGAAGATGATGATGATGGATATGTTGATGAGGAAGCGGGAGATGACAATGATGATGAAGATATTGTTGAAGCTAATGATGCTGGAGATGTTGATGAGGAAGGGGGAAATGACAATGATGATGAAGATGTTGTTGATGATGATGATGGTGATGATGATGAAGATGTTGATGATGATGGTGAGGGTGATGAAGATGATGATGATGATGCTGATAAAGAAGAAGATGATGATGATGGAGATGTTGATGATGATCTTAGAAATGACAATGATGATGAAGATGTTGATGATGATGAAGATGTTGATGATGATGGTGATGCTGATGATTATGTTGATGATGATGGTCATGGTGATGATGATGATGATGATGATGATGATGAGGAAGGGGGAGATGACAATGATGATGAAGATATTGTTGAAGATGATGATGATGGTGATGGTGATGAAGATGATGATGATGATGATGATGATGATGAAGATGATGATTATGATGGAGATGTTGATGAGGAACATAGATATGATAATGATGATGAAGATGTTGATGTTGATGACGATGGTGATGATGAAGATGTTGATGATGATGGTGATGGTGATGAAGATGATGATGATGATGATGAAGATGGAGATGCTGATGAGGAGCCTAGAGATGACAATGATGATGAAGATGTTGATGATGATGATGATGATGAAGATGTTGATGATGATGGTGATGGTGATGAATATGAGGAGGAGGAGGAGGGTATCCACCTTCTCTTTATCTTCACAATTATCCAGGTCCCTATAGCACTTTCTCCCTTCGTTCACCCTTAATCACTACCCCTATGTGCCTTTATCCATCCCCCTTTCCCTCTCCCTCTCACCTTGTAACCCTCCATCTGTATCTCTATCCCTAGATCTATCCCTCAGGCCCTTTACCTCCCTCCCTCTATGTCTCCCTCTCTCCTTTACACCATCTTCGTCCCTGCTACCCCACTAATTCCTCCTTCCCTATCACACACACACACACACACACAACCTCCCACTTTCTTTGTCGCTCACACCTCCCTCTAGTCTAGATCTCTCCCCAACCATCAATCTCTCTCTCTCTCTCTCTCTCTCTCACACACACACACACACACATTATGTCCCTTTCCATTCTCAAACCCATTCCCCCTCCATCCATATATGTCTCCACCTTTCTCCATCCATCCCTCACCCTACCTTCTCTCTCTCTCACCTTCTATCCCTCCATCATGTTATCTTTCCCTCTCCCTATTCTAATCTCCCCATCACTCCCTCTCTCTCTCTCACTTTATGTCCCTTCCCCCTCCTCTCATATTATCTCTCTCTCTCTCTCTCTCTCTCTCTCTCTCTCTCTCTCTCGTCACCACTCCCTGCATGTCTCCCACCAACACTTTTTGTCCCTCCCTTCCTATCTCTTTATTTTTTTCTATCCCCGTATATCTCTCGCTCCCTCTAAATCCATTCCTCCCCATTGTCCCTCTCCCTCCCTCACTCTATGTCTCTCCCCCCCTTGTATTCTTTCTTTCTCTATCACATGCCCCTTGCCTCCATCCATCCCCCCTTGTCACTCAAGTCTCACTTTCAACTTCTAACCCTATACCTCTTCGGAACCTCTTCTACTCCTAATAGTGCTCTCAAGCTCCATTTCCCTTCACCCCTATAGCCCATCATATTCTCATTCCCTTCATCTCTCCGCACTCAAGCTTCCAATATCCTTCTATTCCCTTGACCCTTTCCCACCCCTATTAAAAATATTAACCATAGATTCCCTTTACCCTTTTCCACCCCTTCTCAAATATTAACCAAAAATGCCCTTGAGTCTTCCCCGCCCCCTTTCAAGTACTAAACATATATTTTATAGTTTACATAATGCGCATGCATTATGTAGTTATATAACGCGCACGCGTTATGTAGTTATATAACGCTCATGCATTATGTAGTTATATAATGCGATCGCGTTATTAAATTCTGAAAGCGCGGAAATATTTTTTGAATTTAAAAAAAACGCGTACGTGTTTGTTAGAGCCTAAACCAACCCTACTCACTTGCCCGCATGTCAACCATAATCCTATGTGTATGCTTTGGAGTTTGCTTCGGTAATAGCAAACCTATGCTATGATAATGATAAACCAAAGCTAATTGGGTGTATTTATTCTAGTTTCTGGAGAAGCCTGTGCTTAGCCACCCGTTACAGTATGCTACACACAGTCATTTTTTACAAAATCTTAAACACAAATAGCATTTTTTCCACAGATTCCAAATATGTAACTTTTATTTAAAAATATTATTTTTTCCTATTTTCTTTCAATTTCTTTTGTGTCCTACGTCCTTAACTCGTGAAACACACTGTTAGTGTTTCTTCCATAACTTTTTCAATTCTTGATCATTTCAAAAAAAAAATTGTATGGTGCACAAGTAGACACTAACCTCCACGTTCTATCAAAAACCCATTTCATGATTTTTGCATTAAGACCTTCAAAGTCTGCACCCACAAAAGATGTACTATTTTCGAGGTTTGATCACTTAGACAATTATAAAAAAGTTATAACATTACTAATTTAATTTTTGAAAAATAATGGCGCACTAGTGCTATATGTTCTCTACATGCATGTCGATTTTTGTAGCTTGAATCCATCATTTAGGCCCTCAAAGGCTGCACCCACAAAAACATATACCTTATCATTTGCCTAAAAAATAAAAAATGTCTGTTAGGAAAAATGGAACTTGACATAGCTATGCAAATTTTCAATACATAAAAGTTATATATTCCGAAACGTGATCCAATTTCCTACATTTCATCTTTTTTACTCAATGCAAGATATTTTGCGTAAGTATCTCAAAAAATCCAAGTAAGTTGATGGATGCTTGATTTTTCAATTTTCTATTGCATCTAACGCGCCAAAAGTGGCCCTCATTAGCTTGCACTGACCTATTAACACAAAGATTCTTCATTTAACATTGAAGAAAAAAAAATACTTATCTATATCCAACTCATTTTGGATGATGTCCAACGAGTTAGTGTAAACCAATCTTCAATTCCAATGGAAGTTGTAGGGGAATTACAAATTATAAGGACTATTTTCCTCCCAACCAATCCAAACAGTAAGCAATGTGTGATACCCCTATGCGGAGCCCCAACTCAATTGAAATATGCAATGGTTCACTCACCTAAGGGTATACGTATCAAGAATACACTCTTCCCAAGCTATGATAGTGATTGTTCAAAATCTTGAACTTATACAAGAAATTGTGTGGTAAAGAGGCCTTTTGCTACAATAATACCTTTCCTCCCAGGGTTCCAGTGTGCAATAAATCCACTCCCTTTTGCTCTTTGTACTGTATTACCTCCATTAATGGGGTTCTTCTTAAATAATGTCAAGAAAAATTGGGATCAATACCTCTCACATGTAAGGTGCACCTCAAACCCCATGTTATGCCGCTTAGAAAGTGTTGCAAGTAGTCTTCAACTTCTCTAATCACGTTCATTTCATGGATGACAACTTGACAACTTCACCCTTCCCTAGCTAAGTAAAACAAAGTCCACCATCATAAAAACTCAAGTCTCTAAATAGATTTTTTTTTTTCATGCTAGAATGTGAAACCCTAAGAGTACTTTATTTTTCCTCTAGTAACCAAGATACTTAAATTGATTTCCTTTCACATTAATAACCAAAAACATCACATCAATTTACTTCCGTTTGACACTAATATACAAAAGAAACAATTTATTTTTCTTAATAATTAAGGATAGAAGTTTCCTTTCTCATTATTGTTTTTTCCAAAAAAGTAATTAGAATCCATAAATACATTTATGTAGAAATTAAGGTTAGAGAAATATAATTTAAGTCATGTGATAAACATTCATTAAATCATTTTTATTATCCCCTTTGGATGTTAACCTTTAATAGATTCATTCATTTTTTTCCTCACAAAGCCCTAAGACTTCAAGACTTCATAGCTAGTTTATAGAGCCCCTTTTTAATAGTATGATTAAACAGTGGTAAACTCTCTTTTTTTTAATCACAACGCCTTAGAACTAATAATAATAAAGTCATTTCTTATAATATGAACTTAGACAATGAAATATCTAACCTAAGTCAATGGAGTGGGGTTGTTCTTAATAAAGTCATTTCTTATAATATGAAATTAGACAATGAAATATCTAACCTAAGTCAATGGAGTGGGGTTGTTCTTGACATCTAACCTGATCAATGTGGGTATCATAGAAAAGGGAGAGCAACATTGTATAATTTAATTTTGCATTATCCTATTATTAAACCAACGAATTCAAAGATCATTTTAAGCATGCATATAAATCTACGCATCTATAAAATGTCACAATATACATTAAATAGTTACTGCGTGGAAGGGGTGTTATAAAAGTAAATGTTTTTTAGATCAAATGGATATAGGTATTTTTTTATAAGCCCGAGAAGCTTTTAAATTGATTGTATTTTTTTATTTTTTAAAATAATTAAAAATTAGAAATTATATATATATATATTAAATTTATAAAATTAATAAATATAAATTAAATATATTTTTTATTGTATTAACAAAATACTTTATATTATAATATACAAAAATTATACATCATATTAAAATATAAAAAATTATGTAACATATTAAAATACAATGAATCTAAAAACATGACAAAAACCAAATTTTAAACTTATATAAAACCTTTCAAATTTAATAAACATACATTATATAAAGTATAAAAACCCAGAAAACATTCTGATATTATGCTATGGCATCTCATTTTAGAGCACTATCCTAATTACCATATAAGTAAGACATGTATTACTCATTTAGTATGGTGTAAATAATATCATCAAATCGGCACCGGGTCAAAAAGAACTTTGCGTAGTTGATCCTTGACCTCCTTGGTCGTAATGGGGAAACCATCTCCGCCTTTGTACATCAGTTGGACGCCTTGTGCTAACGTATTGAAGGTATACTTCTTGCAAGGCAGTGGCACACTGTCATGCTTTAATAAGAACTCCATATTAATTTCCTGAAGGGAAATGTCAAGGAGGCCATTCACATGATTTAAGGCATCTTCCACCGTACACTCAGGATGGTCTTTCAAATAACATTCTATACACGATAAATCCCCTCCATCCGTCTCGCGCTCGGTCTTCATAGTCGAAAGTGAAAAACAAATGGGAGAGCGTGAGTGATATTATATCCAAATCCTTTTACTTTATTAAAAGCTAAGAAAAAGCTTCAGTTGAAAGCCACAATTATACCTGGAAATCTCTTGCGTCGTCGACAAGTCTTCCGACGAATTCTAAGAGTTGGTGGAACCTGGAGGGAGAGTATATCTGCTCCAGGATGTCTTGTGGTAAAAGTTGACCCATTAACAGAAGCGGAATCAAATTCAGTATGCACATCCCTGTGCTCGCTGTGCCGTTCTTCATGTATTCATCAAACGTGGGGACATGTCCACTTGCTAGCCATTCAGCATCTTGCAGATAAGATCCAAGGAATTGCTCCCACTAAACAAAAATGCAAAGCAACCAGTAATGAAGAATGAGAATCTTTGGACTGATTTCAATAAGTAGAAATAAAAATGTTAATAAACAAACAGTACATACGCCATTTTTTCGTATGTAGGCTGCCATATCCCGCCCTTGCACTTTCTCGACTTCAGCAATCAATTCATTCGATGTCTTGAAGAAAAACTCGAATGTAGTTTTCATGGAGTCTGGGAGGCTCTTTATCAACGACAGATCCCATCTAAAAATGGCTTAAACAATAATAAGTAAGAGCATAAAAGGGCGTTGCGGTGCATGAGATGATTTGAATATATATCTAGCTGCTAATTTCAACAAAGTCTGTAATATATAATTTGAATTTACCTTCTCACTCCCTCTGTAAAGATTTTGAGTTGCTCCAACTTTCCGTGAGTATCGTAGAGATCATCTAGAATAGTCATCAGTGTAGTAAGTTTTGTGAAGGCGATTCTACTTCCACAAAACTCGGGCTCGAAGATTCCTGTAACTACCCAAAAATAAATTTCCACGTGAAGCTTCCGATAGAAATTCAGGTGGGCTATACCTGAGTCTGTGAACCACCTGTAGAATAGTACGGCACAAGGTGAGCTCTAATCATCCCCAATCAATATCATTCTCAAACTCTTGATATTAAGAGGATTAAAATGTTCCTTGAGATAATCTGTATCTCTTTCTGATGTGTGAACTGCAGAATATTGAAGTCCAATTTGGCCAACTCTAGAAGAAATTTGTTCATATTTGACCTTGAAGATAAAAACTAAAGTAATTAGTGTATATGCATAACAAATATTGAAGTTAATTGAAATCTTATTGACAAGGTAAGTACTTGAGCCATGAATCGTTTTGTCCATATATTTCGATCAAATTCCTTGCGTCCAATCTCGGCGGAGTGCAATGCCACGGAAACTCCAATGTGTACTTCACCTGGATCAGGCCGGAGTGAATCAAATAAATTCAAATCGAGCGTACATACAATACAATACAGTTTAATTACCTCTTCCAAAAGGCTTTGATCGACGGGCCCGATAGCCTTCCGTCCTGCTAAAACTTGCTTTAGATAATTTGTTGCGAATGACTTGGCCTCTTCCATCACTGTTTCTCCGGGATATGAAATGTTTGAAGCTCGCAATAATGACAACATGCATCTCACGTATTTATTATATCCTTCTGCTCCTTCTCCTTCTTCAATAGCCGAGCTAGAGAAGAACTTTCCGTTTTCATCCTTGAAATTCTCAAACACGGCTGTTCACAATGTGTCAAATAAATTAAAGTCATACTCTGAAACCACTATTTAGGGTTATATATTATAGCTACCGCAACAAAAAATCAATTGCAGCCACCACCTGAGGATACGTTATATCGATGGAGTCGGAGAGCCCGGAATCCCAAAGCTGTAGTGTTGAGATCATTGATGAGGGAATCTGGTGATCCCACTCCGATGCCTCTTTCGTTCCAATATCTGCTCATCATCAGTGAGGTGTTAATGCAGGTCGAGCAATGGGTAGCTATCGGCCAGAACTGCATGCCATCAATGAATCCTATTAAAGGTAAAAATAAATCAAATTTATGTATGATTATATATAAATGCTTAAAACCTGTAAACGTAATCAATAGCTAATTTCATTTCAGGTTGAAAATGTCGATCAATTCCCAAACATTCGATACTATTCACAATCTGAAGACGTTTGATTAAATCATCGTCACTATAACTGCAGCTACGTTCCAGCTCACTCGCAAGTAGAAGTTTGATATCTTCAATAAGCGTTTCTGCCCTTTGACGATATTCTGGTGCCTGATTACGGTGCATTTCAATGCAATATAATGTTAATGAATGATGGATTTTAACATATGAAAGTGCAGAGATTAAACCAATTAATCCATTCATTCAAGGGAATTTGTAGAAGAATAAAATAAGATGATTGGAAGGCAAATACCCCATAAGACGTTGAGAGACATTGTACGACATCATCATGGTTCCCAATGCGTCTTTGTGCATCATCAGCTGCAACGGTGAACATCATGCTCGTAGTTATTGGCGTGACAGATTGCTTTGTGCTTAACCTTTGGCCAATAGTTGAAAGTGGTTTACAGAAAGCCGTAAGATCTTTCGTGGAGCTGATAATTGATATGTTGAGGCCCCATCTGGAAACCAATGGCGCTACAGAAACGAGAGCCATTACTACTTGTTTCTTGCTTCTTTTACTCGGAAAATACTTGCTTGGTCACGTAGCTATAGCTTTTCGCTGTCCTTCCTCGCCCATAAATAAAGCCCTCTAACTGTATCAATATTATAATTTTTAAAGAAAGCTCTAAATAAATGGAATTTTTAATTTCCTTATTACATAAAAATAATCTAACTTTCCAAAAAAAGGTATCTTTTCAATTTCGCACAAACTTCCAAATTAATCGAATCTTTAATGAAGGACTCAAAGAAACGCGTCTTCTCAAATAATTACAAATCCTTTTGTCCAATAGAGGTTTACCAGCGAAGTTAATGATGACAATTTCTAGCGAAGGTTCCAGGCAGTGGGTCTTAATTTCAATGGGAAGGTCATTTGTTGGTGGATCTTTACAAAGATGAAGAGAAATATAAATAAGTGAAGTATAAACTAAGTAAACTCTTTTTCAAAAAATGTATAAAACAAATATTTTTCATTTAATTTTTTATAATCATCCACTCTTTAATATATATATATAAATAGTATCTTTTTAATAAAACTTAATTTGATGTTATATATGTAACATTAATTTTACAATTTATTAAAATAACAACTATTATATTGTATTTTTCTGGGTTGGAGTACATTTCATTATACATAAAACTACTTAGACTATGCAATAACAATATTGAGGCATCCACATGATTTTATGAATAGTCTAGGACATTGTAACTACATATAGTCTTAAAATAAAACTAGAACTATGAGAAAATTACTTACTATTAATTATATACAAAAGGAAGCCACTAATCAAAGATATGTTATAATAAACCTACAACCAAAAAATACATATAAAACCAATCAAAAACTTAATTCAAACTAGAGACAGGGCATCCCCATTCAAGCCTGAGAGATGTAAGAATCATGGGCATTGGGTGCCTAGGAAAAAACAATGCATATCTCATAAAAATTTTAAAAAAATCTTCCATACCAAGGAAGTTAGCAACACTAGCATCAGAGGGGTTGGGGCGTCAAATTTTGTTGTTCAACACTTGTCGCCACAGCATACAAGTATGGGATGGAGGGGAAATGGAATCAAGCCTAACTCAACTAGAGCCTTGCAACTCGTTGCATGTTTGAGTCTCAACAATCTGCCTTTTAAATTGAACCAAAACACCAAAAGAAGTTTGTTAATGGTTGGATTTGAGAAAATTCTTTATGTGAGTAATTAAGAGATCAAAGGTCTAAAATTTGTTGTGTTTAGTACCAATCCACAATTCGACGAATTCATAATCATTGGCATGAAATTTAAATTATTTAATGAAAATAATTAATGTATCTACCTCTATGTCGAAACCATCTTCAATGTTGATGCCAATATCCTCCTTATTGTCTTACCAAATGGCATGAGTCGAATGAGCAAGAAGACTTAAAATTGTGGACTTCACCTTCAAAGAGTGCCTTACAATCACATTGATAAGGAGTGATAAGAAGATCACAACAATATAATGTGTACAATCTTAGTTGATAGTGTTAATTAAATACTTATATGGTAAATTTAATATAAGACTTCTTTATAGTTGTCTCTTACTCTTTGCATCTTGACACATTTGATATTTTATGCTTGTCTCTGAGCCCAAAACCCAATTGATATTATATGGTGAAGATGTGCATGCATCATAATCCTTAGTTATGACTATGAGATGAGGATTTAAAGAGAAAAGGATGTAAAGACATGTATTTTGATATGTATTTTGGTGGTGAGCGCCAAAGACAAATGTGATGAGAATAATCCTTAGTTATCACTATGCGATGAGGATTTAAAGAGAAGAGGATGTAAAGACATGTAATTTTTATATGTATTTTGGTGGCGAGCATCGAAGACAAATGTGGTGAGAAACCGCATATGTTTGGAAGGACGGAGGGAGATTACATCATGATCATTCTGCCCATCAAATTCAGACTATTCCTGAGCCAATTTTTTATTTTATTTTATTAATAACCATTGTGGGGATTTGGTCCAAATGTTTTTTCTAACTCATTGTTTCTCCATATCATGTTCCCAATGCCACTTCTCTATATCAATGCATAAATCGACCTCTGCATGGTTTGTGGTCCTAGTTGCATGCCATTATTTGTAGTTGCATTCCATTGAGTGTTGTTTAGAGTTTCCATGAGTATGTGACATTCATTCAAGAAATGGATTATTGTAGGGGAGGAATCAACAAACTAGCCATTTGAATTTCATTTTGATGGAAAACGAGATGAAATTAGTAACCAGCTTCACATAGGTAGTAGGTACAAAGTTTCAGTTTTGTTTTGGGCCTAGTAGTAGACTAATAGTGGTTCTTTGTTGTTCTAGCTATAGTCATTGACACATTGTCACACCTTAGATCTTAGTCCGAAGTGACTCGAGAGTCAGAGTCAAATCTCGGTGGAAAATGCCTCGTATTCGTTAGTCATCACTTACCATCTTGCGTAGCTGAGCAGTGAGTGCATGCGTGAGTGAGTGATTATAATTTATGATATTTCCAATATTTTGAATGACGAATCAAATTTTATAGCATAGGGATTTCAACATAGAAATTGAAATTTATACGGATGGATAATTTCAAATGTTGCCCTTCTTTTGAAATGTTGATATAAATTATGTGCTTCTTAATTGGAAGGGTAAAATTCAAATTTTAAATTTTCTTTGAAGGGCAATTTTATTATGATGTAAAGTCATTGAGGTAAAACCTCCCATGTAAGTCGGCATTAGTTCCCCTAGAGTCAATTGTAATGGGTTGTTTAAGTCCCCTCGATGAGTCATCCCAATTAACATTATGTTGAGTGGTTAAGTAGTTGGAGCCGACCTAGTTAGGGTTAAAATTCAAGTGAATTAAAGTATAAATAGAGGAGGTGTGTTCCTCATTTAACACACACACTCACTTGTGAACTCGCATAGGAGAAAGAGAGATCTGCAAAGGAGGAGAAGGAGCTCTTGTTTAGGGATTTCATCTTTGTACTTGTTGATCATATATATTGAGAAATTTTTGTTGGGTTTTCTACCCCATGAGGGTTTTCTAGGATAAATCTGTGTCTCTTGTGTTTATGCTGTGCTTGTTATTCTTTCAATGATCCTGTATATGCTATTGTTGTGAAATTGAATTGAATACCGATGTTATCTATCTTAGCATATTGAATCTTAACATGGTTTCAAAGCTAGCTCGAAGGAAGGCAATGTAGGCACTTACGACACTTGTTTCATTTGCGATAATTTGAAAGTTAGGCCTTTGTATAGCAAAACCTAGGCATCGTGGAACTTTTGCTATAAATCACTTTTGGCGAAGTTTCAAGATCTAAAAACTAGACAGGCCGAAGATGAAATTTTCCAGTACCATGTGTCCGAGTTTTAGCCTCATATTCATTGTACTTTCTGGGATATGATCCATACAAATTAGGGTTTTTTCCTCTTCCAGAATGAAGCCCTGAATAGGTGACCTAGGTAAAAAGGTCATATCTCGGGCTAGAAAGCTCCAAATGGAATTCCATAAAAAGTGACAGTTAGGGTATGGACTGTAGTTTCACAGGTCTGAGTTTCAGATGCCTAAGTTGAAACAGTGACACGTGGAACTCCGTACAAGTTTTCTATGCTGTTTAATCCCTTAAACAGGTCATGTTGGGAAACTGAGCATATCTCTCTGATGGGAATCCAATGAAGCTCAAACCTGTGGGGTTGGAAATATGACAGGTCAGGCTAACACAGGCCGAGTTTTCAGACCCGGAAGATCCAAAATTGCAGAGATACACCAGAAACAACACGACACATATGAAATGGCTCAATGGAGGAAATCAAGGAAGAGGAGGAAGAAGCTCTCACTTAATTTTTTCAGTTTTTAGGTATGGCATGACCTGATAGAATGTTGGAGACACCTGATGCAACATTGGAAACTTTGAAAATGGATTTGGAATCCATTGATCATATATAATAATCCTCCATCAAAATGTTGTGGGAGGAAGGAGATTTAAAATTAGGGTTTCCAAGTAAGAAGAAACCCTAGCAAAGTTGGGAGACTCATAGGAAAGCAATGGAGGAGGTTTAAATGGCACTGATATTCTATCATCCTAGCACCATGAACCTACATAAGATGTTTACAAGTGATCTACCTTGGATGGTTAGGGTTTTACCCTTATAAAGAAGACTACAAGCAATCTCGACAGGTACATCAAGAAAGGAAAATCAAGTTCTAGATCAAGAATATATGACCATGATGAAATGAAGACAAAGACTCATCCATAGTCTTTTATCACATAGAACCTCTACTTACGAGGTATGTATGCTTTGTTTTTACTATGCTGAACTTATGGGATATGTAGGTTACTAGCACAAGGTCTCTAAATCATTGAAGAGAACAAAGAAGATATTGTTTTAGACATAACTAGCAAGCATGCTAATCCAGGTATGTTTTTCCTATATCGAGTTAGAATCCTACTTTGTGTTAGGATCTTAGATAAGTATAAGTCTGTACGAAATGATCATGACCATACATGTTTAAGATTATTTAGAATCATAATTTTTTGATAGTATTAAGATTATACTAATGAATGTATGATTATGTATGAGATTTTGAGGATGACACAATGATGAAACTAGTTCACACTTAAGCATGCATAGTGGTCTAGGATGGATAGAAGTTCAAAGACATATAATCATGATGCTATCATAAAGGGAAAATATAGATCAAGAGGGAGGCAACGACACAAGCATAAAAGATAAGTATTTGAGTTGTTATTTGAATCTTTGAATAGTTAATGATATTGCCATATGCATATTTGTATTCCTAGAATCAGGAAATATATCATGCATAGTGTAAGAATTCATATAGCATTGAACAATATACTACTAATATGCATATGATGGGTAAGTTGGAAAAACATTCCATTGTTGCTTATCTAGAATGAAACCTCTTTGCTAACATGTTGAGAGCTGTGCACGCTCTTGATAGTATGTTCTAGTAGAGATGGAAGGCATCTAGATAGCTATTGTATGCATACAAGATATGGAAAAGTGTTGTGCCAAAGTATTGGTCAAGATAGTTGCATAACTATGTGAATCATATCAATATGCATAATAGGTTATCATTGAAATATCAATATGATTTGATTATTATGAAGTTTTTCTATTCATGTAATGACAATTGATTTGTAGGAAAGATCATGTGCTATGAACACCTGTTCCAAAGAAGGATACAAAAGAAGGATGATGAACACCTGTTCCAAAGAACAAGTGATGGATGTTCAACAAGAAGACCTACAAATCGAACGTACTATAGAAGGCTCATGGCTAGAGGATTCTCTTAGAAAGAGGGAGAGGTTCATGACAAAATGTTTGCTCCAAGTGGCTAGACACACTTCCAGAGATAGATTACACCCATGGATGACAAGACTGTTATATTGAATGGTGTAATTGAAGAAGAAGTGCAAATTGAGAAAACTCTCAGGATTCGATAGAGAATCAAATGATTGAAGAAGGCTCTGTACAGGTTCAATGGGTACCCAGGATCGATAGTCATTTGATGAGCTTGATGATCACCACGGCTGATGCGGATTTCAACCTTTGCTACACGATTAAAAATGGTTTCTATATACAGATGACATTCTTCTCTTAGATGGATGCAAGAGGGGACTCACCATAGAGTTTGAGTAATCTTGAGGCTCATATCAGTAGACCCATTGGATGAGAGATGGAACTGATAGATATGTAGAAGATCACTGAATGCAAAGTGTGCATGATGTTTAGTCACAGAGGGAGGACAATACTCCACTTCAGAGGGAGTAGAAATCAGAGTTGAAGAATCTTGGCATGATTTTTGTGATTAGATGTGTGACTGCGATTAGATGAGATTTTTCCTTAGCCAAGGAAAATGTGAAGTAGAGATTTGGGATGATGGACAGTGGTTTCTACATTTTACAGATAGATGACTAGTTCGTTGATGTAGTTAATGAATACCAGGCCATATATATGCTTTGTTGTGAACACCCTGAGTTAGTATCTAGTTGAGCCTATATGTGTTCACCTAGTAGCTGCAAAGCATGTGATGAGGTACCTGAGAGGTACAATAGAATTTAGTCTATACTATGTTGGAGATCATGGCTTCAATATTGTATGGTTATACATATGCAGATTGGGCTGGAAGTGTCTCAGACAGAAAGAGCACATCGGGCATGGGGGATTCACTAGTTGACCAATATTCTAGCACGTGAGTTCATATGTGGGTTTCAAATTTGTAAAAAATCAGGCTAATATATTGCATGTATTGGGGGGGATGAGGGGCTTAGGTTGGAGGGTATGGGGATTTATAAGGATTGGGGTATAAAAATGGGCGCAGAGGAGGTTTTAGGTTTGGGAGGGGGTTTCAAAAAAATGATTTTGGGTCAATATATACAAAAATTAAGGGTATTCTTTAATACCCCATGATTACATGTGTTATGTGAGAGGCTCATTGAGTGAATCCCCCGTGACATCGGGTGGATGTTATTGTCTGGGATCTGCTATGATCTCATGGTTTAGTAGGAAGCAATCCAGTGTGGCTCTCAGCACAACTGAAGCGAAATATATAGGATCTTGCTCTGCTAGTTGTGAAGGCATATGGCTTCGGAAGCTGTTGTCATGACTATTTGACTTAGAGATGGAGTCCACTGTGATCCTGTTTGACAACTAAAGTTGTATCAACATGACGGAGAATCCCGTGTTCCATGATAAGTCAAAACACATAGAGATCCAATATTTCTATATACAGGATATGGTGCAGAAAGGAGCTATAAAGCTCAAGTATGTGAGCACTAATGAGCAAGTTGTTTATGTATTGACCAAACCTTTGTCTTGAGTAAAGTTGAGTATTTTCGAGACAAGCTTGGTGTATTTCAAAAGAACCCTCCTCGAAAGGGGGAGTGATATGGTCGATGATGTGGATACCTGTATCGATGATGAGGATACCTATATCGATGATGAGGATGCTTGTACCGAAAATGAGGTCGATGATGAGGATGCTTGTATCGACAATGAGGTTGATGATGAGGATAATTGTATCGATGATGAAGATACTTGTATCGATGATGAGGTTACCTATTTCGATGATGAGGTCGATGATGAGGATACCTGTTCCGATGATGAGGTCGATGATGATGATACCTGTACTGACAATGAGGTTTATGAAGTGGTCCTTAGACTTTGTCTAAGAGGACGAGAGGAGTGCATCGTCCTTGAACTTATGTCCTAAAGTGATAGGGATTGATCATCCCATAAGTGGATCATGATTGCATTGTCCTTGGACTTATGTCCTAAAGTGATAGGGATTGATCATCCCGTAAGTGGATCAGAATTGCATTGTCCTTGGACTTATGTCCTAAAGTGATAGGAACTTATCATCCCATAAGTGGATCAGGGTTGCATCGTCCTTGGAATTATGTCCTAAAGTGATAGGGATTGATCATCCCGTAAGTGGATCAGGATTGCATCGTCCTTGGACTTATGTCCTAAAGTGATAAGGATTGATCATACTGTAAGTAGATCTAGATTGCATCGTCCCTAGACATATTGTGGTGTCTTAAAGTGATAAGGATTGATCATCCTGTTAGTAGATCTGGATTGCATCATCCCTAGACATGTTGTGGTGTCTTAAAGTGATAAGGATTGATCATCGTGTAAGTAGATATGGATTGCATCATCCCTAGACATGATGTAGTGTCTTAAAGTGATAAGGATTAATCATCATGTAAGTAGATATAGATTGCATCATCCCTAGACATGTTGTGGTGTCTTAAATTGATAAGGATTGATCATCCTGTAAGTAGATCTATATTGCATCGTCCTTAGACATGGTATGGTGTGTTAAATTGATAGGGATTGATCATCCGGTAAGTGGATCAGGATTGCATCGTCCTTGGCTTTATGTCCTAAATTGATAGGGATTGACCATCCCGTAATTGGATCATATGTGTTGCAGATTATGATGTTGTTGATCAAGAGATCCAGATGATGAGGCTGGGTGATTCCACGAAGGTGGTTCACCATTTTTGGTGGATGAAAGCTAAAAAAATTGCTTTTCGAACCCTCGATCGAGGTATTTTCAAGCCCTCGATAGAGGTTTTTAAAGATTGATCGAGGGTTTTAAATGCTCGATCGAGGGTTTTAAAATACCCCGATCGAGGGTTTTAAAACCCTCGATCGAGCTTTTGAAAATACCTCGATCGAGGGTTTTAAAACCCTCGATCGAGGTTTTGAAAAGATCACAAAAGCTCGATCTAGCTTTTGAAAAACATAAAAAGGTTCATTTTAGGCCCTCGATCAAGGGTTTTAAAATACCTCGATTGAGGTATTGTTAGACCCTCGATCGAGATGTTGTCAAACCCTCGATCGAGGGCTTAAAAAACAGGCCGAGAGCCCTTTTCACTGCAGAATGAAAGTTTTGTCTGCCTTCCATAGAGTTAAACCATGTCATTAAATGCTCATTAATGAGCGGACTTGATACCATTGGATTCATCAACGAATCCTCTATCCAGATATATAAAATTTATGAATTTTTATCTTCATATGTCTATTGTTTTTAAATTTCTACTAAAACTTGCCCTGAAAAACCATGCCGACAAATTCGATTGAGCTCAAAGATAAATCCAGAACATTCAAAATACACATCCAAAAAATTGGAAAAAATACACAAGCCCCAGATAAACACATCCTCTTTAAAAGGGTGTTTTTAGTTTTGCAAATTATGTAAAAAATCAAAATATTTTGTGCACACATATGTGTGCAAAATGCGACTTAAATATTCATTGGTAAGTTTCAAAAAATAATAATAAATATAATTTTTCAAGAAAAATTAAAAGAACAATATGTAAGCCCCAGTGCACTCTGTCTAGATCATGTTCACATATTTCATTTTTTTAAATTATTACTTTAACATTAATTTATTGTGCACGCACACAAACTACTTGTTAATTGCTCTTCAAATTTTTAAGTACACACGTTTCATTTAATGAAAATTCAACACGATATATAGCATTGGTATATTTCGAAAAAAATATCATTGGAAAGCCAACATAATTATCTACATTTCGTTTTTCAACCGCATGTCAAAATTCATGTGGCAAGTATGAGTTTCGAGGGCTTCAATTTAATACATGGGTAAATTTCTGTTTTTCACCGTTATATTTGGCCAAAAAGAGTTACCCATCTTCATGGAATCACCCGGTTGTTGATCAGAATATCTAGATGTTGATGTTGTTGATCGAGAGATCCAAATGATGATGTTGTTGATCGAGAGATCCATATGAAGATGTTGTTGATCGAGAGATCCAGATGATGATGCTTTTGATCGAGAGATCCATATGATGCTTTTGCTTGACTCAACATACATTTGGTGCTGCATATGGCTACCGACTATCAACATGGATGCCAGGTGTTGTTACGATAATACTAGGTTGGCCTGTTGGGCCGTTGCAGAAACTTGTAATAAGATTGTCTCAAGTGATGTCCAATTTTTGTTGATCCACCTGTTCGTTTCAAAGAGAAATACTATATCCAACTCTTTCAATGAATCTGAAGCAGAGTCACTATTCTTCATATAATAATATGATATGTACATAAAATTTAACCACTGAATAACCTGCACAGTACATAAAATCAAGCAGAATTCAGGATGACTTCACTGGACATCTGATAAAAGCGAAAATTTACAATAAATATTTCAAATCGTTGAGAAGAAATTAAACAAAGTAATGGACAAATTAAAAAGTTGCATCATTAGGACAAATTATTTGTGCACTACATCCTCTAGAGGTTTTGGAACGTTGTTGAAGATCTTTGACCTAAAATATAGGTTGAAGTCTCTTGTTTAATAAAATGTGTTTGTTGTTTGACATAATTTAAAGGTTGAGAATGGATTTTTGTACTTACAAGATCGTGTGGCTTCTTATTGAGATAATTGGTTTCAACAATGATCCATTTGTCTAGTAATAAACGCTGGTGACCAAATCTGGCAAGCAATAATGGTCTCGGTTGTTGAACTTAATGATGCAGGATGGCAGTTGCAAAATAATCCGATAAAATTACTACTCTGCACCGTATATAACTGTATTCAAAACTTTTAAAGATTCAACTACATACACATTGATGTCTTCTCGATGGAAAATTATGTGTGGTCATGCAATACAGAATATGTGTAGAAAACTCCATAAAGAGCCATAGTGGTGCAAGAGAAACCATGGCTTGTTGCCACTATTTCTTCAGATCAGGGATCCACTGCTGCATAACGAGCTTATTTCAATCATACAAATATAACATGATAGCATGATTTGCACCATAATACAAAGACATTAGAGTAAAGCATGGTGAGCGACACTATTATAAAATACATAATAACAGAGAAGACACTAAGTACTTTCAGAATTTTTTAACATACCTAAACAGCAGAAAATGCTGTGTAAAATCATTAGAACAATATAACGAACCCAATTTGACTAAAGATTAACAAGATGTAACTCATAGAGAGCACGTCCAGGAAACAACTGGATTTAGTGATCTTGCAATTTATTGTAATGTAATAATTATCTTTCTGGATGGCATAAAGCAAGAAATAATTGCTTAAAAAAACACTAATTCAGGAATGATTCTCAACTGCACAAAGCACATGACGACACTACCCTAATTTATGATGCACTGACTCAAGTTTTCCTTCTAATAACCACCATTCATGTCCGTACTATATTTGTTTGGAGAAAAACATGCAACAACATATAAAGAGTCTGAAAACCATACATACAAAAGCATACATGCCATCCCTAACATTCCATGTCGCTGGCTCAATTTCCTGGCCCCGTGTTTTTTACCTGACAAATGGAACATGCAGTTACAATTATAAAATGCACCAAGTCAACTCAGGTCAAAGTCATTAAAATACAGGCCACAGAGAGTAGGTTGGCAGACCTGAGAATATGCAAGTGAAAGGGAGAATGAGAGAGAAGAGGCTACTGAGGAGAGGATACCATTGATGCACAAAGAGAATAGTAGAAGACTAGCATACGAAATTTGCCTAGCCGAACTCAAAAGCGCCCACATCCATAGGAAGCCAGACCAGACATGGTAGCCACGCACATAAGAGAGAAACCCTAATGGCTAAACGCTGAGACCAAGCGAAAATGAAAATAAAAAAATGACAACAAGAAGAAGAACTCCGCAACCGAGACCTTAACATACTCTGCAACCGAAACCTTAACGTGCACGTCGTCTCCTGTTCAATCGCGCAGAACTCCGCATCCCTCGGAAGCATCACAGAAGTCTTGAACAAGAGTCTACATCAAATGCACAGAGCAACTGCTGCCATTAATGATTAGATTAGATTATTCTGGATCGAGATGAACGGGACCTCCACCTCTGGTTCAGATCGCGAGCAGGCCCTGGCCTGAAGAAGCAGCAAACAGAAGTCACAACTAACAATGCCTTAATCAGTACAGGTGGGGTTTCGTTCCGTTTCGTTGCTTCCACTATAGTGCATTTCCCTGTCGGAGGGTTTCTTCTTATATTCTATTGTAGCCTTGTGTGTGCAGTAAATTATCAGAAGAAGAATGAAGCAGATGGGAAAGTGCATGGCTCAAGGCCACGTGCCTTCCTGCATTAATGTCGGTTACCAGGTGTCCAGGTTAGCTTACTTAATTCTAGACGCTTAAGAAAGGCCAAATAAGTCTCTCGAACCGTTAATTGGTCAAAACAAAAAGAATCCCCCAAAACTTTGGTTAAAATAAGGAAATACTCTTGTAAATAGTAACTCTCTTGTAAAGGCAATGTCATTGTAAATTGTAATTCTTAGGAAACTGCACATTGTTACGTTCAAGCTGACAGCAATAAATAGATATTCAAGGTTTTTTTGCCAACGAAGTATCAATTTGCAATAGCAAGAGGAAAACCCCAAAAAATAATCTGAAGCCACTTTGGAAACTGATCGAGGATCCAATAAAATGAAAACCATATTTCACAGATGACCGTAGTGAGCCATATTCCATATGCATCACTCACAGGATGCATTACATGATAATGAAAGAAGAAGCCAATAACTACAAGCCGGAGTATGATCACCATCCGGTGTGGATTTATCCTGCTTGAAGGAATTGAAAACTTTCTTGATGAGGGCTTCCTTGATTCATTCTGTTCAATTCAACCCATTATCAAATTACCATGGATTCTTGCCTCATTTTCCAATTTTCTACTCTCTCCTTCCACGATATAGTTCCATATCCATAAAATGCCAAGTCCTTGGTTGGATCCATCGACATGGCTTGGACTGCAGAGAAGCAGTGGTAGAAATGTCAAGAAAAATACCAAAGGTAATACATTAAAGTTCATATAAACATGTGAAATCAATCTACCAAAAATCCAATGTCGAAATAGTATTTTGGAATCACAAACTTGGAAGATTAGAATCTGAATAAGGGAATGGATGAATTCTTTTCCCCCACCCATAAATGAAGGGACTAGAGCATGGTGTTTTGGATAGATATTGTTATACCCTCTCACCAGTTTTTCTTCTTTTGTAATTGCTGCTATGTACGATTATTTATGTACAGTCCCTAAACTTGGAAAAACTATATAAGCAACAAGTCTCCATGAATTGAACGGATTGTTATCCCAGGTGGAAACTTTCCTCAAGTTCCTTTTGCACTACTCATCCTTGTTTATCCAGCCTTAAGAATTCCTCATAAACTTTGTCCAAAACATTAAGTCACAGGTTCCCTGCCTTCAACCTTCCACATTTGCAAGCTTTTGGACAAGGAAGTTGTAACTCAATTTTTCAGATGGGATTTATGAGGAATGCATAATTTTTGAGCTCATGATTCCACCATGCACGTTACTTCGATGGGTTCTCTGAAAGGGATCTTTCTCCCCTACGACAACCAGATTCTTCTTCCTAACCTTAAGAAGTATTTCTATGAGTCTTCTAATCTCATCATTTCTATTGCCAGTGGCTTCAGCACCAACCCCTAAACTTTGAAGTCGCAGCCCTATCAAGGTACCCTCATGCTCGGATCCATATTTAGATCTGTCAGTTCCATATCCCGACCCCATTTACACAGACATTAACCAAAGTTGATCCAGTAATTTACCTCGTTGCTCGCGAACCAGAACCTATAGTGCAGAAACGGTTGTGTACTGAAGTTCAGTATTATTTACCTAAAGATGTGGGTGGGAATTGTAGTGTTGTAGGTGGGGAATTGCTCTAATTAATCCTATGATTTTGAGTCAGAACTTGCCCCGGTCTACTACTAATAAGAACTTGCTACCTACACTTTCACCTCAACAACAACAACGACCATTTCACCGGTGAATATGTAAGTTTCACCACCATTAGTTTAATTCCTTGATCCAACAGGTTAACCCGCAGTATACTGAAAGTGAGATCAAGAGTTTGTTCATGCATCTGAGCTAGTTTAACCGAAACCAGTTGATCTGCCTGAAACACCGGGTAGCAGTGGTTTACTTGGAACCTATTGATACACCCATTGAAGTTGATGACCTACCCCAATTTCAGATTCCTTTGTAGATCGGGACCCAACGAATTCGGATTCAGGGCCACCGAATGTGCCAATTGATCGCCACCGATGACCCATGCACTACAATGATAATGAGTCAAAAGCAAGGGCATGAATCATACCTTGTCGCTTACCCTTATCTGGTTAGAACTCCCTTGGATATGTTTTTGGATCTGAAATGACTAGTACTGAAACTAGTAGTGCTTAACCTCCTGCTTCTGGAATTGGAACTGCTCTTCCTTCCGTGCCTGGTTGAACACGCAGCCCTAAGTTATATTTTCAGTTGATTATTTATTTAACCATAGAAAACACTGGTATACTAGTACTTGTACTAGTGTACTAATAAACCAGTGAATTAATACCTACCATCTAACCTTTCATGGGTCATATATAGCCAAATATAAGTGAATACAGTTTCAAGTGGGTATACTAGGCCAGTTCATGATTCGTTTCATATAAATTCTAGTAGCAAAGGAATAACCATTACCCTTTTAATAACCATATTATGAATAATTTATATGTAGCCTATACTTAACTAGCAACAACCACATTTAAATTGAATGTGGTTAATGTTCACTGATCGATTTATATCAATCATGGCCACACATTTAAAAACTGGTTGATATAGGCCGATTCAACCACATTCAATTTAAATATGGTTGTTGCCAGTGGCTAGCCAACGCACCCAAGAAATAACTAAATTAAAATAATAATAATAATAAAAATATTGTTTGAAAAATAAAATAAAATAAATACATTAAGTTAAAAATATATATATATATATATTAAAACATATTAAATATTAAATGAAATAAAATAAATAATTTAATATAATTTAACTTATGTTTTATTTAATTTAATTTGTAATATGTTTAAAATATTTAATTTAATTTAATTTAATTAATTAATTAAACTTAACTTAATTTAATTTAAATTTATTCAATTTTATTTTATTTTATTAAATAAAATTAAACAAAATCAAATAAATTTAAAATAATTAAAAACAAATGTAAATTAAATAATTAAAACATATTAAAAATTAAATTAAATAAAACATATTAAACCATATTAAAAAGTAAATTTAAATCAAATTAAGTTAAATTAAATTAAATTAAATTAAGTTAAATTAAATTAAATTAAGTTAAGTTAAATTAAGTTAAATTAAAATTAAATTAATTATTAAATAAAAGAAAATAAAAGAAAAATAAATTAAATAAAGTAAAAAAATAAAATAATGTTAAATAAAGAATAAAAAAAATGGAAATAAACAAAGTCAAATAAAGAATTAAAAAAAGAATAATAAAAAAAAATAAACAAGTGGAAACAAAATAAAATAAAAATAAAGGAAATTAAAAAAAAGAGTAAATTAAAAAAATAAAAGTAAATTAAAAAAATAAAGCAAAATAAATAAAGCAAAATAAATAAATAAAACAATAAATTAAATTAATTATTAAATAAAAGGAAATAAAATTAAATAAAAGGAAAGTAAATTAAATAAAGTAAAAAAAATGGAAATAAAGAAAGTCAAATAAAGAATAAAAAATAAAAATAAAAACAAGTGGAAACAAAATAAAATAAAAATAAAGAAATACAAATAAAGGAAATTAAAAAAAAGTAAAGTAAATAAAAGTAAATTAAAAAAACAAAGAAAATAAATAGAGCAAAATAAATAAGTAAAACATAAATAATAAATAAATATAACTGAAAAAAAAAATTAAATAAAAAAATATATATATAAAAAAAAATAGTAAAATACAGTAAAAAAATTTATAAAATAAATTAAAAAATTAAAGAAAAGCAAAACAAAATAGAAGGTAAGTATTTGATGCAAAAAAAAGACAAGGTAAGTTGAGAATAAAATATTTCATTGATATTAAAGAAAATTTAAATAATGATTAATAAAAAGATAAAAGCAAAAAAAAATATTAAATGTAAATAAAAAATAAAAGCAGTCATATTAAAAACAATTGAAAAAAAATATATATAAATAAAAAAATAATAATTGATATTAAAATTAATGAAATAAAAATAAGTAAAGAAAAATGTAGTTTACATTAAATTATAAAATATGAAATATGGAAGACAGTGGCCTTTAAATGTTATTATCCTTAAGGGTTTTTTTGGCAATGTAGGTTATGGTACCCTAAATGTTTTACGAATTAATTTTTTTTATAGTAGTAAGGATAATTTTTTTTATAGTAGTAAGAAAAACAACTATTATTTAACTTTCTATGAAATAGTTTTGTATAGACCGTCATAAAAGTATGGGAACTTACCATTTTTTAATTAAACAATTACTTTGAATTTAATGAAATTGTAAATATGCATAATAACAATGCAAAATTAAATTATATAATATAAAAAAATATTTTATATTCTTGTAGTATTAAATTTACTTAAATTAAAAAAAAAGTAAAATAAATAAATATTATTTTGAAAAACATTATAATCATGAAATAATTAAAAATAAAAAATACTAATATTTATGGAAAATATGGGGAAGGTATCCATGAATGTAAGATGTGAAATGACATTTGTAAATGTATTTGATATTGTGAAAGAATGGAAGTAAAAAACATATAGTGTACAATGCAAAAACATATAGGAATAAATTTGATTTGGAAGGAAATTGTACAATACAAAAACATTAATAAACACTGCATGTAGAAGTTTTTATTCAGAAAATTATTTTTATAGGGAGAGCAACTTAAACCTCAGTAACCACATCATCCATTGAATCCATATTAGGATAAACCGGGAAGAGCAAAATATCTTGAATGAGGTCATGCACATTTGTAGGTGTTGGAATATTAAGTCCAAAATGACTCGATTGTAATACTTCACCATCAGGCACATCACCATAAATAGTCGTACTCAAGTCATAGAAGGAAAAGTGAAGTCCATTGTACTTGCACATAAGCAAGTACTTATGAATTGAAGAAACAACAAAATATCCAGGGTAGTTCATATTCATGGCCGAGCTCAACCCAAATAAAAACTTCCATCGCAAACCATGTCCATGCTGCAAAAAGCTGGTTGACAAATTACCTGGCACCAGTGGAGTAGTTGCATAGGTAGTATCTTCTAATAACCAAACTGTAGTGGAGCCTTGATTCATGAAACAAAGCAGTTGATTGAAATGAGTCGCTAAGCAAATAGACCATGCACTAGGTGATTGTTGAATCAAATCGAAGTCCCATTTGTTGTTGGCAACATCTATCCAATATATCTTGTGTGAACATATGGGGCCGACTAAAGAAACAACATGAGTATGCACGCAATACATTTTTCCATTATACATAATGGGATTTTTTAGAGGAAAAACATCACCATCTGGAGGAATTGTCAATCTCCAATGCATGTGGAGGCTACTGAAAATGAAATATTTGGATTGAAATGTGCTATAAACATGTTTGAGAGCCACCCAATCATATTTTGGCTGCTGCACATTTCCTTCCACATTTTTTAGCAGTATAAAAAAACCAAAATCACCAAGATCTTGGCACCCTATATAAGCAGAAGTCATTCTAAACGGATTAATTATGTAGTACTTCCTTCTTCTATATGAGGTCGTGGGTAAGGAAACCAAAACAAGTGAACCACATGTAGATTCAACTTTATATCTATTACTAAAAAAAGGCATAGATACGGTTGAAAACTTTCCCACTTCATTTATGTAATCTGCTTGGAAATTACTATCATATTCAGAAGGAAAGTGAACCAAAACTCCAAGTTCTTTTCGTCCACATTGTTTCCATGACGACCTAAAATTGTCATCTGATAATCTTTGATTCCAATCCTTGCAAACACTTTTCAAACGGAAAATAACGGATAAAGGCAACCATAAAAATATCATTTCAAATATTTATGTTGGTAAGGAGCTCCATATGGCTAGCAACAAATCCATTTCTATAACATAACATAAGAAAATACATTAGTATAGACAATAACATAGAAAACAATTTGCTTTAGAAATTAGAAGAACTTTTGTAAATGAGGGAATGAAAAAAAAAACATGATATATAAATTTGTACTATAAAAAATGTATGATGAAATGGTATACAAAAGTAGATCATAATATTGATTAATATTATTATTTATTAAAGGGAAAAATCTACTATCTCATATATATTCAAACATAAGATGTTTAAATTTCAAAATCAATATCGAACCAACATAGGTGAAAAAATCATTGCGAGAAAAAGAAATACAATCTAGTGTAAAATAAAACTATGTAGAACATAAATATATTGGAAAAAGTAGAATGTGTTATGCACATTCAAAATATGAATACATGAAGGCTTTAAATCTATAAAAGTGTATATTAAAAAGTACTATAAAACTTCCAAAAAGCATACAAAAATTATTTGAATGCAAAAATGAAAGAAATATTTAAAAACTATATCCATGACGAATGCACGACCAATAGATGTTAACACCAAGACTTAGACATGTATGTTCAAGATGGGCGATCGATGACTTAAGCCTAGAAAAAAAAGAAAGTGTATAGTCAGAAAGATGTGCCGGAGTAGCAAGCAAGCTAGAGATTGTATTGTGTATATGATTGAAAATTTTTTCTTGTTTGGAAATCTCTGAAGAGATCCAAGTAAATTTAGAAAAATCTCTGTTTTCAGGAACTCTGCATCAAGAGAAAGACAAGAAATAAATATAGTTGTTGTTATATAAATAATAGAGGAAAAAAAGAAATATTAAAAATATAATAAAAGGCAAAATACATACCTAGAAGAAGAAACAGTGCTTCTACAAGAAAAGTTTCTTAATATCTCGTCATTTTCGAATCTACAACCAGATTCACGACACAAGCAACACCAATACAAATCTACTTTGACATCTCGACCCCATTGCCTATACAACCACTCTATTCTAACCTTTCTGGCAGCCTCTCTTTGACATATATGTTCAAATTGTTGAAGTATTGATTTAATCTTAGATAAAAAATAAAGGAAATAGGAAAGAAAATCCTCTTGCAAAGTTGTCTCATGGATCGCGAAGACAAATCTAGAAAGAAGAGCATTGTCCATAACTGTGGAGAAACAAAACAAACAATATGTTCTGTAATAAAATAAAATAAAAAAAGTTATGTGAAATTATGAAAGAAAATATAAAATAAAGTAAATTTTAATAAAATGTAAAAAAAAGTTGTGGAGAATTATGAAAGTAAAAATAATGTCTAATCGAAACAATGTAAGAAAATTTAAATTGCAATCATTCCAGCGGAGAGAAAACATAAAATCGAAACTCCATTTCATTCAATCAAATGAAAGCAAGGCATAAGCATGTAGATGAATATGCAACTAAAAATATGAAAAGTTGGGATACATAGCAATGAGATGTTTTTTTTCAAGAGGAATGAAGTATGTACATAATGGTCATGGTTGTGCATGGTGTGAATTTTTATGTCGTATAGGTTTATTTGGAACAAAATTTTGTTAAGTTGCAAAATGTTCAGGATTGTCGATGCTATGTACATGGAGATGGAATTCCTTATAGAAAATGTTGCCATAGTTATGAACAAATAGTTGTCATATTTTATAATGGAAATACCGAGTATATGCATATTCTTCATAGATCTTCATCATTGATTTATTTGCATGAAAATGTGTATGTTATATAGCTTTACATTGCAATAATTCCAGCGGGCAGAAAACGTAAAATCGAAACTCCATTTCATTCAATCAAATGAAAGCAACGCAGAAGTATGTAGATGAATATGCAACTAAAAATATGAAAAGTTGGGATACATAGCAATGAGATATTTTTTCTTCAAGAGGAATGAAGTATGTACATAATGATCATGGTTGTGCATGGTGTCAATTTTTATGTCATAGAGGTTTATTTGGAACAAAATTTTGTTAAGTTGCAAAATGTTCATGATTGTCGATGCTATGTACATGAAGATGGAATGCCTTATATAAAATGTTGCCATAGTTATAAACAAATAGTTGTCATATTTTATAATGGAAATACGCAGTATATGCATATTCTTCATAGATCTTCATCATTGATTTATTTCCATGAAAATGTGTATGTTATATAGCTTTACATTGCAATAATTCCAGCGGGCAGAAAACGTAAAATCGAAACTCCATTTCATTCAATCAAATGAAAGCAATGTACAAGTATGTAGATGAATATGCAACTAAAAATATGAAAAGTTGGGATACATAGCAATTAGATGTTTTTTTTCAAGAGGAATGATGTACATAATGATCATGGTTGTGCATGGTGTCAATTTTTATGTCGTAGAGGTTTATTTGGAACAAAATTTTGTTAAGTTGCAAAATGTTCAGGATTGTCAATGCTATGTACATGAAGATGGAATGCCTTATATAAAATGTTGCCATAGTTATGAACAAATAGTTGTCATATTTTACAATGGAAATACTCAGTATATGCATATTCTTCATAGATCTTCATCATTGATTTATTTGCATGAAAATGTGTAAAGCTTTACATTGCAATAATTCCACCAGGTAGAAAACGTAAAATCGAAACTCCATTTCATTCAATCAAATGAAAGCAATGCAGAAGTATGTAGATGAATATGTAATTAATAATATGAAAAGTTGGGATACATAGCAATGAGATGTTTGTTTTCAAGAGGAATGAAATATGTACATAATGATCATGGTTGTGCATGGTGTGAATTTTTATGTCGTATAGGTTTATTTGGAACAAAATTTTGGTAAGTTGCAAAATGATCAGGATTGTCGATGCTATGCACATGAAGATGGAATGCCTTATACAAATTGTTGCCATAGTTATGAACAAATAGTTGTTGTATTTTATAATGGAAATACTTAGTATATGCATATTATTCATAGATCTTAATCATTGATTTATTTTCATGAAAATGTGTATGTTATATAGCTTTACTTGAATGTGAATGTTTATGTGATATAGATTTATACGGATCTGAATGTATTCTAGTTGCATAATATGAGGGGTTGTTAATGGAGTATCCATTTTCTACATCGTGCATTTAGTAGGGGATCTATGTGCCTAACACTTCATGAAAATCGATTGTTATGGATTGTACATAACCGTTACGCAGCTGTTTGGTCTTGTACTATCATACCAGATTTTGATCATCTTAAGTGCCCTCCAAAACGCAGAAATGGATATTGGGAAGATGGTACCGGATTGAGTTGGAATCTTGTGGAAGATCTCACATCTGATATTAACAACAAGTGCAGTGGATATCTTCCTTTCCCTGCAATTGGAAACATGATACTTATGTGCAATCATTATCAAATATCTTTGCTATATTATGATTTGACAAGTCGGACAACAAAATATGTTGGGGTTGATCCCTTATCACTGTCTAGACATATTCATCTTCCCATGGCCAAAGACCATACCTGTATTGATTTCATTCTTAGTGTGAATTTTTTCCCTCTATCCCTAGGTCTTGACTCTACATCTGACATTCCCTTCCTTCACATTCCCTTCATTGCTTCAGTTGAACAATTGTTCAAATTTTTTTCAACTTTGAAACATGTAAGTAAATAAATATTTTTTTAAATATTGATGCAGCATCTTTCTCTCTTACTTTCTTGGGAATAGTTTTTGATAAATTTCATTTGTGTAAAAAGCATAAATTCGAATTTAAGTCATGTAAAACATGTCATGGAAGAGATGTTGTAGCAAGAATGGAAATGAAATACAACATATTGAATAAAAAATGTGAGAACGATATCACAAGTTTATAGAAAACAATGAAAATAAATGAAAGTCATGGAAAACCACATGAAATGAGAAATGGTTCTCCTTAGTTACAATGTTAGCCCTTTCAAACGTTCTTCTTCTTGTTTGCGCAATGTCACATAAGCAGATTTTTCCATCTTCAGATATTGTTCAAAAGAAAAAGGTGGAGATATGCGCAATCCATCAATGGATTTAACACATGAAATGGCAGTGAAATTCATTCCTTGTCGTTCGGTATTGTCGATATCAATAGTTGCTCGTTCTAATGTGAGGCCCTATGACTTGTGGATAGTTAAAGCCCACGCCATCTTTAGAGGAATTTGTTTTCAGTTGCCTCTAACAACAGGAGGTATATGCACAATATTAGGGTTTCTTATGTCAAATGGAACACCAACGTACTTGTCAAAGAGAACATTTGTGTACATTGGGAGTTGAGGAGGTTTTGTTCCAGGCATATAACAAACATTTTGAATGTAACCCAATGCACCATTTACCAAACCTGCCTCAACCCACAAGTTGCAAGTCAACATAACACGTTGTTGAGGGCATAACAGAACCTCATGATCAAGTTGGTCATCATCAGATCTAAGAAATTCTGCACAACGGCCATGCTCTGCAATACACCTTGCAATAGGAGAATTCAAAGATTTCAACATCTTCCTATTATGCAAGGAGACAAGATTGTTTGAATGGAAAAGATGTACAGTTGCATCAAACAATTTCCTTTCTGGTAAAGGCAACAACTGTCGGATCGAGACATTAGAACATCCCAATCCTCTATGGAATGTTTAGCATTACGTATGTTACCCAATAATCGTCGAAAGGAATCTTGACAAGGATTATCACCCTGCTGACGAAATACTGTTTCAAGGGTGACAACAATGCCGAAGTTGTGCCATAACACTTGTGCTATTGTTTTTCCTGCATACATTGGCATATCTTTTACAGGTGGCAATTGACCCAAGTCACCAACAAGAATTACAGACCTACCACCGAAAAGAGAATCTCTTTTTATCTGGAAATGCTTCCCGCAATCGAGAATCATGCTGCATCAATGACATTGGCCCTATAAAACTCATCTCATCAATCAATACATAATGTATTTCTTCATTTCCTCTTGAAACACAGAAAGAGCTTGACCTTGCAAGGGTCGCATGTCCCGAATAGGAATTCTCAGAGCCGAATGGATTGTGCGGCCACATATATTAAATGTAGCTATCCCTGTTGGAGCAAGTAAAAGCAAATGATTTTTTCCATCTCCACTTGAAGCACCAAGCGAATGATAAATACAATTAATTAGATAGGATTTTCCTGTACCAGCTGTACCTTGAATAATCATTTTAAATGGTTCTTTCTGTTCAACCTCCATAGAATGACGCATAACCATGTCAAAAGCAAGTCGTTGCTTAGAAGACAACAAAGATGGATTTGGAATATTATCTTCTGCAACTTGTATTAGTTCACCACGTGAACGAGCATTTGTTATAAAAGTGGTTGCCTTTTCTGCAACAGCAGCATCTATCGTTAGGTCCTCCCAATTGCAACTTAAATCAAAGTCTCTTTGTCCAAGAGTGCAAAGATTTGAAATATTAATATTATGTGGAGGAACCAAACGAGACAACAACTCCCATTCATCCAAATATTCATCCACATGGACACCTTCATCATCTACATCCATATTTTCATCAACAACATCCTCCACCATTGGTGCACGATTGACATGCCAAGGACGGTAACGAAGATGCCTCCAATTTTCAATAATTGTTTCCCTCGAAAGTCCTATATCTTGCTTAATGTCTCTGAAAGGTTTGTACAAAAGCAATTCACTCCAACAAAAAGTCTCAAAATCGTTAGAATCCTCTGCAGGAATGGACAAATAACGTGGCCATACACGAGCAACAACAAATGATTTTCTAGCTTTCCAAGTCTCCTTCTTACGCTTCGCATTATAGGTCCAAGATCATGCAGTGTTAATCATGCACAAATGGGCCAAGAATGCAGGACGCATTCGATATAAATATATGAAATTAGAGGACTCAGAAATATCATTCGGGTTGGTAGACACTTTTCGTAATATCTTCTTGTCAACATTCAATGAGAATATTTGTCAACTACAAATCACAAGTGGAAGTTTCAATAGAATATGGCATGTTTCCTATGCTCCAATGTCTCGATCAACTATTGTTTCAGCGAAAAAACGTTTAAAAGCCAACATACAAGGATCTATACAGTTGGAAGTGTCTACTATTCTTGTTAGCATATCATGATAACTTTCAGACCTTTTTTCTGTTTTAGCTGCATACTTTTTGATATACTGCGAGACAACATGGGTCGAGACAACTGGCTGGAAATCCACATTTGCACGCCATATTGCAAGAATAGAAGCATTATGAACATTGAGCCTATCATCATTCCTTGCAGGCTCATATTTTTTCTCCCCTTTATCATTTTTTGATAGGATAGATTCATCGTGAACCTCCCATGGAGTATTGTAACGACATTTAAGCATGGAACCCTTTTTTCGTAAACAAGAATAGGGACTGCACTTTGAATGTCTCTGAACACTATTCACTAAATGCTCATAATCTTCGAGTGGGTTGCATTGAAAGATCTGCCTAGTGTTCAAGAGACAAGGATCATCATTCAAGGATCAAGGGATAATGGTATTTCTTCTGTGAAAATAATGAGGGTTCCAAGCATTCACATATCTATCAAAATAATGTTTTGCATCTTGCACGGTAGATGCATTAGACCAATCCAACATGTCCATGTTAGGAGCATCTTCAAGCCACAAAAATCCATGTATATGTGCAGATCCTCGATGTTGCCACTCATACCTACAAGAAACCCACATACTATAAGAATATAACTATATATGAAGACAAAAGGAAGAAAAAAACTTTCTAATAGAAGTAGGCACATAGAAGATTGCAAACCTGTTCCACATGTCTTTTGCTCCGAGATACTTTTCGAGTATTTCCTCATGGAAAATTGTAAACCTGTGGTGCATATACAATGCAACAATATGTGGGTAATCTATAACATGTTGAATCTTTGTAACATGTTCGTTAAAATATTTATGAGGTCGCTTGTATGGCATAAACGAATGCAAGTCAGGCCACTTTGTATCAGCTGCAGACAAGGTAAAGAAAAATATGGGGCATCCCAATTGAGTGACCATGTCCATTACTCACCACGACACTTATTCCAATACGATCGTGTACCTCTAAGCGAAGAACCAAACCTCATTAAACTCTCAGCCAACTTAATATCAGGAAGTTCGGTCAATTGTCGACGCAAATCTTGTATTGTCGTGGGAGAAGCATCATGCATATTATTTTGAACAAACACAGAAGTTGAAGCTTGGCTCCGATGATGCATAATCATGTTCAACAACAAATAACGGAATCGAGGGTGTCTCCCAAAGTGGTGGTCAGAGCACCTGATAAGATGCAATCCATATTCATGAAATGCAACAGTACATATTCTTGGTTGCAACCAATCAGCAGCACCTGTTGGGAACAACGTGGGGAATGCCATATCAAACAACCCTTCTATATTATATTCATTTATAGGGCCAATACCAATATCTGGCCATTGCATTTGTTGTATATCTGAACCATCTCCATTTTCAATAAAATTTCTAATCTCTTCTATCTCTGTACGTGCATTTGGTTGGCGAGCGGAAAAAGATGAAGGATGAGCATGTACGCAATGACTTTCGATGCCTTCCTCTTCCCCATCTGCAGTGTCAGCACATTGTTCTTAAATATTAGAATCAACAAACTTTAGCCTATTTGAAACATCTGTCGCAACTTCAGGAAAACAAGCTAGAGAGTCAAGGTCAATTTCAACATCCCTATAACATTTATCCATCTTGAGCTTGTACTGCAATGCATTTAACACTCGTGATCTCTTAGCATAACAATCATAAGATCTAGCTTGTGGGCCTTGTCTCCGAACAATGATGATGTCAAGGCCTTCTAAGCGACGTGGAAGTGATTTCAAAACCATAGATACATCCTGTGGAAAGCAAATAGTATGGCCACTATATTTATATTGGCCACCACGAGCATGTGAGACTTCCAATATAGGGTTTACACGGGCTATCAACATCTCCTCCACTTGTGTAAGGACCCTCAAAACATCAGGTTGTTCACCAGGATCCATTTCATTCCAACGAGAAAATCGATGCGACCCTCGCTCATTCTTACATCGTGCACAAGTAGGTCCATCTGACATTCTTTGCACTTTCATCCCAACATAGGATTCATGGCAGACATGACACATTTGCACAACTGAGAGGCTGTCAATCCTTGAACGAAACTTTTGATGGCATGCCAGCATTGCATCATCAAAATGGGGAGGAAAACGATTATAGTGACCAACATTATGGGAAGTTGGTGCACACTGTCGCTGCTGAACTACATGATTTCCAAAACGTCGCCCAACGTTGATACCATCAGCATATGTAGCAGGGACAAACAAATTTTCTGCAGGTCCTTCAAGAGGAGTGCTTTGAAGGATGGTTTCTTTACGGATGCCCAATTGATTGCATTGGACAGTGTGCTGCATGGGCATATGAAGTGAATAAAATATGAGGAATGGAGATATTTTACTATTGTTGCAGGCATGTAAGAAAAGAGGAACTCCTACGTCTATTATTGAAAATACATCTTAGAGATGGATCTCTTACGGGTAGAGAAAGAGGCCAACATAATGGGAAATCATCAAAAACACTTACAGAATCTTTAAAATGTGAAAGTTCTGCTTCAAAATTATATGTACCCTGTGTCTGAGCAAATTGAATCATCTCAATATTGTCCTATGCAACAGAAGCATAAAAGTACAACATAGCGACACTTGTCAAAGAAGTAGATAAAAGAAATGATGTTTGCAAGTCAGAAGAAGAGAATAGATATTCATATATGGGCGACTCACAACATGGATAGTATTTTATGCAGTTGATTTATGTCTAACATGTGATTCCATACAAATGGAATCGGAATGTATTTCAACAAAATTTCGATGAAGCAGTCCTTTAGATCGAGGAGTGTCCTGTGATTACAGAAAGAAGCAAAAAAGAACGAAGGCGATAAGGAAAATCAAAAGCATATGTAGAAGAGAAATAATTAGACAAATGGGTAAAATGGAGTTGTTCAATACCTTCGTTGTGCCAAGGGAAATAGTATGTGGCACAACAGACTCAACTGGTGTTGCAATATTTTGTTGACATGGTTCAACTACATTATGGTGAATACTTGCATTGTTGCCTTCTGTTTGGTTAACTTCATGAAACATTTGACGAACCACATTCGAGCCAGACATAAGAGAAGATTGTTTTTGTTCTCTTTGCAAACAACGTGGATTGAGATCAGGTATGTGCACATTTTCCCCATGTTGCAATGTTTCAAAAAGGTGCGGAGACGATTGAACGTATTCGTTGATAACAACATTTCTAGTTGCAGGACCTTACAAACAAAAAAACATCAATGCAAAGCAAAAGAAAAATTCTTTACTAATATCTTCTTAAACACAATATGGGAAAAGGACAAGGGAGTGAAAGAATGTTTGCATAAGAATATTGTACGTTTTTATACATACCATTGAAAGAAATATGAGAGGGGACTGAAGTTGTTGAACTTCTTAAACGATACAACTCTCGACATCGTGCATTGCGCACTTCCTTAGTTTGGGCATATCTTAATCGAGCAGCTGCATTTCTTTTCATTTGTGATGCTACAGAACTTGAACGTTCTGGTTTATGAACCAACGAAGGGTTTTTCTGAAGACCATGTTTGTATTCTCTACGGTGAACAATTTCGGTGTTCTCCTCCGAATGCTTAACTCCATCCAAAAATTGATGAAGCACATTGCTGGGAGATAAGACAGGAGAACCCTATCCCAAATTCCACTTCTTAAAGACCAAAATCCCACATTTGTCTATTTTTAGGGTTTGCCATAATTTTTTCAAATTTTACCACCAAGTTCCTTTCCTAATTCTGCTTCTTTGTCCCTCTCTGCCAAATTTTCTCATTCTTTCACCCCGCTTCTGAAATCCCCATTTTTTACTTCCCTATCCATCAGAAAGTGTCCAAAACTTACTCAAACCCCAATTACCCCTCCAAGGTTTTCCCAAATCCAAATTTTCCTTTACTAAAACAGCTTTTGTTTGTGTTTTTCTATCCATCCCCCCCCCCAAAAAAAACAAAAGATCTCATGGTTATGGTTGTCCCCCGCGCAGGAGCAAAAACCATGGAGGAAGCACTTGTAGCCATCCAAACCAAACTCCAAGATCTGGATGAAAAATTTCTCAGCCTCCATCTTCAACATTCAGCCATGAACAATAATCAACAGCAAGAATCTCCTGCAGCCGATGGGTTCTCTTCTTCCAACAATTTTCGTGGTCCAAAGCTTGAATTTCCTCGCTTCAACAGTACTGATCCGACTAGATGAATATATCATGCAGATCAGTATTTCAACCTTCATAATACTTTTGATGTCCAAAAATTTCCACTTGCATCCTTTCATTTGGAACGGGAAGCCCTTCAATGGTATCGTTGGTACATCAAGGCTCATTATGAGCCAAAATGGACAGGTTTTTGCCAACTCATTTTGCAATGATTTGGTCCTAGTGCTTTTGATGACTTCACCAGAGCACTCACTAAACTTCGTCAAAGTGGCATTGTGAGAGAGTATCAGACAGAATTTGAGAAACTAACCAATCAAACAGAAGGATTGTCTGATGAATTCTACTAGAGTTGTTTTTATCAGTGGTTTTAATCTCTCAATGCTTTATCCGGCGTCACCACCCCCCAAACAATGCGGGTCAGGGGTTACGTCAAGAAGCTTCCTCTTACAATACTCATTGATTCTGCCAGCACACATAACTTCATTGACCCTCGGATCGCCAAACAGGATGATTGTTTTATCCATCCTTGCTCCAACTTTGAAGTCATGGTTGCCAATGGGGGCACCTTACCTTGCAAGGGAAAGTGTCACAATGTGTGTATCTCTCTGGAAGATTATAACATACACTCTAACATGTTTGCCTTGTCTTTAGGCGGATGTGATGTGGTTTTGGGCGTTCAATGGTTATGCACACTTGGCCCCATCTTATGGGATTTTGCTAAACTTTGGATGTAGTTTTTCGTTAATGGGACACAACACAAATTTACGGGCTTACAACCAGGGTCTCTCCGCATCATTAGTTCACATTGCCTGGAAAAGATCCTTAAGAGGAATTCACATGGTGTCATCACTCATCTCCATTCCATTCAGATGCACCCACCAACTTCCTCCACTACTTCCTTGGATAGATATGCGGGTGTCTTTGCTGCACCAGTGGGCTTGCTGCCTTCACGAGACCTTTCCAGTAAGCATTTTGCCGCATCTACATCTCAGCAGGACATGATGGCTATTTTGCATGCAGTACATAAGTGGCAGCCATCCCTATTGGGGAATTATTTCTGCATCAAGACTGATCTCTCGAGTTTGGAAAATTTCCTAGAACAGTGGGTCTCCTCCCCAGCACACCTGAAGATGACGATGATGATGATGATGGAGATGTTGATGAGGAAGGGGGAGATGACAATGATGATGAAGATGTTGTTGATGATGATGATGGTGATGATGATGAAGATGTTGATGATGATGGTGAGGGTCATGAAGATGATGATGATGATGATGATGATGAATAAGAAGATGGTGATGATGGAGATGTTGATGAGGAACCTAGAGATGACAATGATGATGAAGATGGTGATGTTGATGATGATGGTCATGGTGATGAAGATGATGATGATGATGATGATGATGAAGATGATGATGATGGAGATGTTGATGAGGAAGGGGGAGATGACAATGATGATGAAGATATTGTTGAAGATGATGATGATGGAGATGTTGATGAGGAAGGGGGAGATGATAATGATGATGAAGATGTTGTTGTTGATGATGATGGTGATGATGATGATGGTGATGATGATGAAGATGTTGATAATGATGGTGAGGGTGATGAAGATGATGATGATGATGTTGATGAAGAAGAAGATGATGATGATGGAGATGTTGATGAGGTACCCAGAGATGACAAAGATGATGAAGATGTTGATAATGATGGTGATGCTGATGATGATGTTGATGATGATGGTCATGGTGATGAATATGATGATAATGATGATAATGATGATGATGAAGATGATGATGATGGAGATGTTGATGAGGAAGGGGGAGATGACAATGATGATGAAGATATTGTTGAAGATGATGATGATGGAGATGTTGATGAGGAAGGGGGAGATGACAATGATGATGAAGATGTTGTTGTTGATGATGATGGTGATGATGATGAAGATGTTGATGATGATGGTGAGGGTGATGAAGATGATGATGATGATGTTGATGACGTGGTCATGGTGATGAAGACGATGATGATGATGATGAAGATGCTGATGATGGAGATGTTGATGAGGAAGGGGGAGATGACAATGATGATGACGATATTGTTGAAGATGATGATGATGGTGATGGTGATGAAGATGATAATGATGATGATGATGATGATGAAGATGATGATTATGATGGAGATGTTGATGAGGAACATAGAGATGACAATGATGATGAAGATGTTGATGTTGATGATGATGGTGATGATGAAGATGTTGATGATGATGGTGATGGTGATGAAGATGATGATGATGATGATGTTGAAGATGATGAAGATGGAGATGCTGATGCGGAACCTAGAGATGACAACGATGATGAAGATGTTGATGATGATGATGATGGTGATTATGATGAAGATGTTGATGATGATGGTGATGGTGATGAATATGAGGAGGAGGAGGGTATCCACCTTCTCTTTATATTCACAATTATCTAGGTCCCTATAGCACTCTCTCCCTTCTTTCACCCTTAATCACTACCCCTATGTGCCTTTACCCCTCCCCCTTTCCCTCTCCCTCTCACCTTGTAACCCTCCATCTGTATCTCTATCCCTGGATCTGTCCCTCAGTCCCTTTACCTCCCTCCCTATATGTCGCTCTCTCTCCCTTACACCATCTTCGTCCTTGCTACCCCACTAATTCCTCCTTCCCTATCACACACACACACACACACACAACCTCCCACTTTCTTTGTCACTCACACCTCCCTCTAGTATAGATCTCTCCCCAACCATCAATATCTCTCTCTCTCTCTCTCTCTCACACACACACACACACACACACACACATACACACATTATGTCCCTTTCCATTCTCAAACCCATTCCCCCTCCATCCATATATGTCTCCACCTTTCTCCATCCATCCCTCACCCTACCTTCTCTCTCTCTCGCCTTCTATCCCTCCCTCACCCTATCCCAATCTCCCCATCACTCGCTCTCTCTCTCTCTCACTTTATGTCCCTTCGCCCTCCTCTCTTATTATCTCTCTCTCTCGCTCGCTCTCTCTCTCTCTCTCACGTGCACGCACGTGCCACCAGTCCCTGCATGTCTCCCACCAACACTTTTTGTCGCTCCATTCCTATCTCTTTATTTCGTTTTATCCCCGTATATCTCTCGCTCCCTCTAAATCCATTCCTCCCCATTGTCCCTCTCCCTCCCTTGCTCTATGTCTCTCACCCCCTTGTATTCTTTCTTTCTCTATCACATGCCCCTTGCCTCCATCCATCCCCCCTTGTCACTCAAGTCTCACTTTCAACTTCTAACCCTATACCTCTTCAGAACCTCTTCTACTCCTAATAGTGCTCTCAAGATCCACTGCCCTTCACCCCTATAGCCCATCATATTCTCATTCCCTTCATCTCTCCCCACTCAAGCTTCCAACATCCTTCTAATCCCTTGACCCTTTCCCACCCCTATTAAAAATATTAACCATAGATTCCCTTTACCCTTCCCCACCCCTTCTCAAATATTAACCAAAAATGCCCTTGAGTCTTCCCCACCCCCTTTCAAGTATTAAACATATATTTTATAGTTTACATAATGCACATGCATTATGTAGTTATATAATGCACATGCGTTATGTAGTTATATAACGCTCATGCGTTATGTAGTTATATAACATGATCATGTTATTAAATTCTGAAAGCGCGGAAATATTTTTTGAATTTAAACAAAATGCGTATGTGTTTGTAAGAGCCTAAACCAACCCTACTCACTTTCCCGCATGTCAACCATAATCCTATGTGTATGCTTTGGATTTTGCTTGGGTAATACCAAACCTGTGCTATGATAATGATAAACCAAAGCTAATTGGGTGTATTTCTTCTAGTTCCTGGAGAAGCCTGTGCTTAGCCCCCTTGTTACAGTATGCTACACACAGTCATTTTTTACAAAATCTTAAACACAAATAGCATTTTTTTTGCAGATTCCAAATATGTAAATTTTATTTAAAAATATTATTTTTTCCTATTTTCTTTCAATTTATTTTGTGTCCTACGTCCTTAACTCGTGAAACACACTGTTAGTGTTTCTTCCATAACTTTTTCAATTCTTGATCATTTCAAAAAAAAATTGTATGGTGCACAAGTAGACACTAACCTCCACGTTCTATCAAAAACCCATTTCATGATTTTTGCATTAAGACCTTCAAAGTCTGCACCCACAAAAGACGTACTATTTTCGAGGTTTGATCACTTAGACAATTATAATAAAGTTATAACATTACTAATTTAATTTTTGAAAAATAATGGTGCACTAGTGCTATATGTTCTCTACATGCATGTCTATTTTTGTAGCTTGATTCCATCATTTAGGCCCTCAAAGGCTGCACCCAGAAAAACATATACCTTATCATTTGCCCAAAAAATAAAAAGTCTCTGTTAGGAAAAATGGAACTTGACATAGCTATGCAAATTTTCAATACATAAAAGTTATATATTCGGAAACGTGATCCAATTTCCTACATTTCATCTTTTTTATTCAACGCAAAATATTTTGCGTAAGTATCTCAAAAAATCCAAGTAAGTTAATGGATGCCTGATTTTTCAGTTTTCTATTACATCTAACGTGCCAAAAGTGAGCCTCATTAGCTTGCACTAACCTATTAACACAAAGATTCTTCATTTAACATTGAAGAAAGAAACTAATACTTATCTATATCCAACTCATTTTGGATGATGTTCAATGAGTTAGTGTAAACCAATCTTCAATTCCAATGGAAGTTGTAAGGGAATTACAAATTATAAGGACTATTTTCCTCCCAACCAATCCAAACAGTAAGAAATGTGGGATACCCCTATGCGGAGCCCCAACTCAATTGAAATACACAATGGTTCACTCACCTAAGGGTATACGTATCAAGAATACACTCTTCCCAAGCTATGATAGTGATTGTCAAAATCATGAACTTATACAAGAAATTGTGTGGTAAAGAGGCCTTTTGCTACAATAATACCTTTCCTCCCAGGGTTCTAGTGTGCAATAAATCCACCCCCTTTTTCTCTTTGTACTATATTACCTCCATTAATGGGGTTCTTCTTAAATAATGTCAAAAAAAATTTGGGATCAATACCTCTCACATGTAAGGTGCACCTCAAACCCCATGTTATGCCGCTTAGAAAGTGTTGCAAGTAGTCTTCAACTTCTCTAACCATGTTCATTTCATGGATGACAACTTCACCCTTCCCCAGCTAAGTAAAACAAAGTCCACCATCATAAAAACTCAAGTCTCTAAATGGATTTTTTTTTTCATGCTAGAATGTTAAACCCTAAGAGTACTTTATTTTTCCTCTAATAACCAAGATACTTAAATTGATTTCCTTTCACATTAATAACCAAAAACATCACATCAATTTACTTCCGTTTGACACTAATATACAAAAGAAACAATTTATTTTTCTTAATAATTAAGGATAGAAGTTTCCTTTCTCATTATTGTTTTTTCCAAAAAAGTAATTAGAATCTATAAATACATTTATGTAGAAATTAAGGTTAGAGAAATATAATTTAAGTCATGTGATAAACATTCATTAGATTATTTCTATTATCCCCTTTGGATCTTAACCTTTAATAGATTCATTCATTTTTTTCCTCACAAAGCCCTAAGACTTCAAGACCTAAGAGCTAGTTTATAGAGCCCTTTTTAATAGTATGATTAAAGAGTGGTAAACTCTGTTTTTTTTTCTCACAACGCCTTAAGACTAATAATAATAAAGTCATTTCTTATAATATGAAATTAGAAAATCAAATATCTAACCTAATTCAATGGAGTGGGGTTGTTCTTGACATCTAATGATCAATGTGGGTATCATAGAAAAGGGAAAGCAACATTGTATAATTTAATTTTGCATTATCCTATTATTAAACCAACGAATTCAAAGATCATTTTAAGAATGCATATAAATCTACGCATCTATAAAATGTCACAATATACATTAAATAGTTACTGCTTGGAAGGGGTGTTATAAAAGTATATGTTTTTTTAGATCAAATGGATATAGATATTTTTTATAAGCCTGAGAAGCTTTTAAATTGATTGTATTTTTATTTTTATTTTTTAAGATAATTAAAAATTAAAAATTATATATATATATATATATATTTTAAATTTATGAAATTAATAAATATAAATTAAATATATTTTTTATTGTATTAACAAAATACTTTATATTATAATATACAAAAATTATACATCATATTAAAATATAAAAAATATTCAACGTAGAGGGAAGATTGGTCCAAATGTTTGTGTTCTTTGCAAAAATTCTGGTGAATCTATCGACCATCTGTTCTTTCAATGCAACTTTTCCAATAAGTTCTGGAGCACCATAGGTAAGGATTTGAATATCACTGAGATTCAGCTTCACTCATCTTTTGATGCTCTTTATGTGGTGGAAGCAAAAGGTTCCTTAGCTTATGAACATCCTAGGGCTGGCGGCGTGGTCTATATGGAGAACATGGAATTATGCATTATACCATAATATTATTCCTGATGGGTAGCATTCTATTTTCAGATTTAGAAATCTTTTGCAGTTACACAAAAACCCTCAACCAATTTTAAAGAACTATACTCGGTAGTCGAATTGGAAATTTGGGGATATTAGAACAGTCTTTGGTTGTTTTTATGGTGCAGCATCAAATCAAAAGTGTGGTGTAGGCTTCCACATCATATGTGGTGAAAATATTCACTACAAGTTCAATATTTATGGAGGTTATGGAACTAACTCAAAAGCATAACTCTTGGGCCTTTGGGGTATCCTGAAAGTGGAGGTGTGGTGTGGCTGGAAGAATTTTAAAATATTTGGTGAATCTCTCTTCATCGTGAATTGGGCTAAGGATCTTTATGGCATAAAATCCATCAAACTCAAACATTGGAGTGATAGAGTTAAAGCTTTAATGGGATGGTTTCAAGATCTCACCATCGATCGCATCTATAGGGAGTACAATGATGTTGCTGATTGATTATCCAAGATGGTACTTGATGGTGAAGCAGGCGTTCTATATTGGGAAGAGTGGGAGGAAGGAATCCTCTCACACAAGGGTTTTATGTGGTTTTTTGATAATATTTCTTAAAATTTTTGGTTATGGTTGTGACTGTATATTGATTTTGGATATGGTTGTGGTCCCTTTTGATTCGTTTTTGTGACTGTATTGATACATAAGATACTTTTGAAGGATGTCTAAGTGATGCTCTAGTAATGTACTCATAATCATATGTAATTTTTGATTTCATTTAGAAATAACAAAAGTACTAGCTTTTTTTCCGCTTGAAAAAAAATGATCACTACTAAGCATTGACTAATAAATAAATGATCGTGGATGTCAGCATCTGTATGTACAGGAATTCAATGTGAAACTACTATGTACACGGATTCAATGTGGAACTACTATGTGAATATGTTATATGTTCAGGTATTAAATGGGGAACTACTTTGGTCGTGGATGTCCGCATCCGTATGTGCAATAAATGGGGAGCAAGTGCGACTATGTCGGGGATGGGGAGTTAAAGAGGCCATGGAATTGTTGAATGAATGAAATTAAGAGGATTTCAAATAGAAGAGTTAAACATAAAAAATTAAATGGGTATATATAGAAAAATTAAATGATTCAATAAGGATCAAGTTAAAATTATAAAAATAACATGCTATTTTCATCCATGATGTATGATTGGTATGAACAGTGTTGGAATTTGATAGACAAAATACCGATCATGAACCATTTTTCCTGTTTAAATTTTCATGTCCCCTCAAATAAAACGAAAGAAATTAGAAATTATAAAACGTTTATAAATGGTGTTAAAACTGTCATTTTTTACGAGTGAAAGTTTTACCAAATCTCTACCTAAGTATGAATATATCATACTTATAAAATGACATTAATGAAGTTGGGTTTTTTATATATCATACTTATAAAATGGCATTGATGAAGTTGGGTTTTTTTAATAGAGCTGGATTTGAATCAGCTTATGCCTATTGTCCCTTGGTGATGGACTCAAATACATTGAAAGTCTATATTTATTAGACTAAAAAAAATTAAACCATTAAAGCAGTTATATTATTTTAACATAAAATAATAAATAATAACTATTTACCTACTAGTACATCTACATCCACATTAATAGTGGATGACAAATGCGGATAGGGATCATCTAAATGTTAAGAGTTCAAATGCAAAAAAATCACTAAAGAGAGGCATGCAAACATAATAATAGTATATTATTTATTTTGTAAATCACATATACACTATTTTCGCAAAACCTAATGGTCACCACATTCTCTTTATGCTTAGATTTTTCTCATGTTTGAATATTGTTGATTTTTGTTTGGTAAGGTTGTTTATGGTCAATCATCATTAACCAAATTTGACTATGGTTAACTATGTTTGACAATGTTTAACTCCAGTTTGAAAATAGTTTAATATGGTTGACCATATTTAACCATCATTCGTCATTGTTAATGATAAGTGAGAAATATCAACATTCATCTTAGTTAACTTTATATAAACATAATTTCACCATGATTATCTATTATTGATGATGTCTGGCTATACCTTCAACATGCTTGGCTATAATTTGAACATGCTTGACAATAAAACCAACTACTTTCTTTTATATATTTCAATTTAGATTGATTTAAGAAAAATACTTGATTAAGTTAATAAAAAAACAAGTTATTCAAGTTAAAATCAATGCAAAATTGCAAAATTATATTTAAAAAATAAAAACACTTTTATCAATAATTTTTACAATCATGATGACATCATTTTTAAATGGTTAAAATGTTTAGAGAAAAATAATCATAATACCAGGTTAACTAGTTGCTAGTTGCTTTGATAGAAAATAAAATTTAATAAAAAAAATTTGTAGAACTTAACTTAATTTTATGATAGAGGTTTTGGAAATTTATAATTCATAAAAATATTAGTAGATAGACTATGGAAGTTAATTTTTAAATAAATATTACTTTTTAAATATTTTAAATGTTATATATTTTGAAAATTTATAATTTATAAAATAATAATAAAAAGATTTTGAAAATTTATAATTCATAATATTATCCTAAAATACCATACAACCTAAAAAATAATTTATTTATTTATCAGAAAGAGATCAAAATACTTTAAATGATGAATGCAATCCAGATGACTAAGCCCATACACAATTTTTCCAAAACTCATACTCATTTAAAATCGTGCGACCAAAAGACCAAACTCATATAAAATCATATTTTCATAACTCATACTATTCAATTCATTTTTTCAATATAATTTGTTCATATAATAATAATTATTACTTTACATCTGTTTGAAATCCAACAATTTAAAGATTTTATTTCTTCAAAAATAAAATATTATAATTATTAAAATAATTTTATCTTTTTCAATTAATAAATAAGTTATAATTTTCTTTTAAAATATTTAAATTAATAAATACAATGTTTTTTTTAAGTTAGATTATCTTTCTATTGCTAAAAAAAAAATATTTACAGAGAAAACAAAATCCTCCAAACAGAGATTAAACAGGCCTGTAAATCAGAGAAGCATTTTTCCTTGAAAAGAAACGAGACTGAACCATAAAGTTTGAGAATTCTTCAGAAGTCTTAAAACATAATTATCCATGCTAACAGAGTTTGTAAAGCAGTCTTAAAACAGGAAAAAACTAGGAATAAACAGTAAAAACCTAGTGCAAAGACCATAAGCTCATTACTTAGGAGTCCCACTGGTTGAGCCTGTCTCGAAGCTTAGGCCCAAATGTTTGCCAATTTACATCTACTTGCTCAAGATGCGCTGCAGGAGCAACAACATCTCGTCCTGCTGGAGCAGGATTTTCCCATGTTGCTCATCTTTCTCCACTAAGGTGCGACCCAGTATCATCTTCTACGACCAATGCAGATCCAGGAACTTTTGATAGAGAGTGAGGTGGCCACGAGAAGAGCCAGGGTCAGGGACAAGGTCCTTAAATTCCATTTTTATCTCGTCCTCCTCGGTGCAGATTCTATCCACATCCATTTCAACCTCTGCACGTTGAATTCTCTCTTGCACAGACCTTGGAATTTCCTTCTTATATCTCCTGCACTTATCCACTAACTGCTACTGAAACCGAATGGGAGGAGTCATGGTTTCCTTCAGACAGAACTCGGGAAAGGTTGAGGCACGACAGGGGTTCTTCCTGGGAGGCATAGTGACTGAGGGAAGGGGAAATGCAGTCACCACAACAGACGAGCTTGAGTGACATAGAGAACTACCGCAGGCTTCGACCACAAGCAAGAGGAAGATACAGGGGAATGCAGAGGTTCACAGGCGCAAACACACCGGAATACGTCCCCCACAACCAAAGTAAACTTGGCCATAAGAAATCCCCACCAGTCGAGGGGAGGGAGCGGAAAGGCCGAGCACAAAAGAGTCAAAAATATAGAAAAAACAAAGCAATGCCAAACCCGGTGAAGCGACGACTTACCAGGGAGGGTTAGAGTCAGGATGGTGTCTGTGAGCACAAATTCAGGTTCCTGCTGAATAGTCCGAATGCCAACCATTGTATTTAGAGTTACATGCACGTCCAGAACGGTGAAGGATTTCATAAATGAGCCTCGGTCCCTTCTGCAACGCTTCATAACACTAGCCAAAATCCAATAATTATTGTTCATGTAGGAGATATGGTGATATCGCCACCCATCCTCCTCTGTCCTAAGAGTGAGCGTCCAACGCTTGGCCATTACGTGCCATTTACATCGACTTGAATGAGCCAACATACTTCTACAGGGGCAGAATAGTACTCGAGTGTTGGAGAATAGTCAGCCTGCAGAAGGCATGATTAACATCGGGCAGAGGGTTATGAGATGGGAGCACGAGGGTCTGGGCTTCCAACCACGTGCTCCTCCTCATCCCACCCTTCAATTCCACTATCCACCCGCCATGGGGAATTAATAAATACAATGTTATATTAAATCCCATTTTTTAATAGGATTTTGTCAATATAATAATTACTATTACTTTGAATCTTTTTAAAATCTAATCATTTAAATTTTTTATTTTTTTTTAAAATGAAATATTATAATTATTAAATTAATTTGATTAATTTTACTATTAAATACTTGTTATTATTTTCACTGCCAACTTATTAAATAAATGAATATAATTGACAATTGAGTAACACTTTTAAAAACCATAAAATATTTTTAAAAAAGTTTTAACTTATTAAAAGAGTTAGTTAAAATCCAGGGGAGGCAGGTGTGGGAGTGATTATCTTTGATCCTGGAGGAAATAAAATCATCTCCTTTGCATGGGTTTTAGGAAAGAAAACAAACAACGAATCAGAATGGCTAGCCCTGCTCCACTCCTTGGAAATCATAACAACCCTCAACGTCGGTAAACTAAATTTTTTTGGCGATTCGAGTCATGTCACCCAAAGAATGAGAACTGGGATGAGAAGAAGAGGATCAAAAAGCTTCAGAATTCAAAGAAGAATCGACCTTCTCTCTCTCCCTCAAGAAACACATTACTACCACATCCTCCAGGGGAACAATTATGAAGCCGATGAAGCCGCCAATAGGGGTGTCATCCTAACTTTAGGACAAATCTTATATAACAATGAAAGGGAGGACTTCAACTTTATCTCCTAACTCCAATATTAAAACTCATTTCAACCACTTTGGAATTTTATTTTTTTTGGAAATTCCCCTCCCTATCGTTTTGTTGAAGGCACGTGGTCCTTCACGTGGCCTTCACATGGTCTACTCCCCTCTTGTAAGCTCCCTCACTCCGGATTTAATTCCCTCCTCCCCCTCGTGGTTTATATTTCTCCAATGCCATGGATTTTCCTCCTCGCTCCACTACTACCCAACTCTCAAATGATTTGGGCAGTGTAACCTACCTAGAACTTGAAACATTTTATGTTTTGGAAAACATTACATTAAAAGTTATTGTAAAGTTTTATGTTATTGACCAAGGGTGGTCAAGGATGACTGTAATTTATTATTTTTATTATTTAATAAATTAAAATAGGAGACACTCATCCAAAGAGGACTGTTGAAGAGTGTTCACTGACCCACTAGGAGGAATGAATTGGTGTAGAAGGCAATTGACAAGTGGCAGCATTTGCACTCACTTACTAGCTGTTGCAGAAGGCAACATCCCTAACAATGTGGTCATGTTCCCCAAGGAAGGTGGAACTGATCAGGTGGCTCATTAAATGATTTTAACTGGCTCAAAGACCTAGGCAGACCTATATCCATCGAATTGAGCAGGAGACTCACTAGTTTTTCCTTGTGGTTTTGCTGGAAACTGTAATGTTGAGCACACAAGAGATTCGATGAGGGGGATGCTAGAATGATTTGCAGTGTAAGGACTGTAATATTTATTCTGCTGAGTTGTAGAGAGTGTTCTGTATGCAAGTCTTCATGATTGCTGAGGTACAAAGAGATTGTTACATGCTTCTACACAGTATCTTCATCATGGTGGTTCAGTAAACAGGCTCGGGGATCCTGAAGCAAGTAATTTGGATGCTTCTAGGAGACGGTTGGGAGGAATGGTCTTCTTTGGGTGTTTATCCACCTACACAGTTAAACAAGTTCTGCATATGTTTTGGTTTCGTATTTTAGTTTATTTCTACGTATTTCTGCAAGTTTGTTATCAAGTTGTAATGCTACCTAGATATCTAATAGTTGTTAAATAGTAGCATATTGAATGGATAGTTTATTTCTGCTTAAATGAATGAATGATTAAGATTCAAAAATTAGAATGATGAATATAAATCTTCTCTGTATTTTTCCTTTCACATTTGTGATGTACTCTAGTATAAAGAAGTTTGTTAAAACATATAGATTCGAAATGACCTCAATAATGCAAGTAGAATACTGTTCTTTACAAGATATTAAAATAGATATATAGGCTGGTAGAATCTCAATGTTTTCGTGAATGAATAATGCTAAGTACAAATTCAGTATTTATATAGCTATAGATTATATCATAATCATCATCCTTAATTAGTATTTATAATACAATTAGAATGCTCAAGGCAATAACATATTAATCATTATAGGCACAGTAGAATAAAAATCCAATTTGCTTATAAACTTAGTATTATATAATAGAGCAGTACTTATATAATTAATATAAAAATACTACTATTTTATGGTTTATAGAGTAACTCTGTAATTCCTTAAATCAAATATTATCTACGCCCTATCAGCTGCAATACATTTTGTTAAAACACTATTCAACACTATAACCCTAAGACAACTCAGCTATCATCGAAAAATATTTAACAAAGGTTTATAGTATTGTTTTTTCTAAACAATGTAGACGAGAGACTGTAGTAACCAGAATATAAAATCTTTATATATATAGAATTTTAAAAGAAATCAATAGAACTGTAATGGAATAAAAGACTAGTATTCATTATATAGTTGATTCCAATATTTAAACCATTTGATACAAGTACTACGAAACCCTAGAACGAATTCTAGAAATAATCATAGAACTATTTTCGGCATTGTACCCATCTAATCTTTTAATTTACAAAGTTAGCATAACTATGGCTAGGGTATAACCGAAAAACATAAATATCATTTATTCCTCAATCTTAGTTTTGTCTTTTAATGAAACTGTGCAATTATACAGTTATTTCATGTGTTGCCCAGTTTCCAAACTTAATACACAAATTCTCCATTTTTCTAAACATAAACCACTAACAATTTACAATAGAGTGTTTATTTGTTCCTCGTTTATCATATCGGGATCGAATCCCGTAACCATAGCCATAATCACATTTAGGGCATTACCCTATACATATATATACAATTATATTATCATTACAACAAAAACATATTCCAACAATGTGGAGAAAGGCTTACGCCAACACAGTCGAAAGATTGATGATAGAGATGTTTTTATAACATTAAGTTGTCCAAATATAATTCATCAATAATAAATAGAGCCTCAGTTCATACTTTCGCCATATCATAAAAACACTAACACAGTAGTAATAATAGCATCGAAGTATTTATAAAAACAAAACGACTATCATCACAACAGAGCCAGCAATGACAACGATTCTTTAACCAAAAACCATAGTAGTATTTAGGGTTCATCCCAGAGCTCTTTATACGAAATTATGAAGCTAGAAATAGAACAAAACCACATTCACCAAAGGAATAAATGGAAGATAGAGAATATATAATACCTCTAAAACCTTGAAGGTTAAAACCATGAAGATACATTAAACAAATACAAACTTCACCGAACACTGTAATTTCCTTTTTATTCATAAGTTGAGCGAAACTCAAAATAAGGGATTTTAAACCAGGAGCATTTTACAAACAGTAACGTGGCCCTGAAATGGCCATTTGGTCTTCGAAAGAAACAAGTAAACCTTAAAAACAAACCAACGTTGTAAGCGTACATATCAAAAAAGCACCATGAACAAGGATGTTCCAGGAGGCTGAGGCTTACCGTGGCCTCATTTAAACCAGTGGAGTTTCCACCATTAAAGCTGCCAAGATTCCACACAGTTTAAAAGACTCCAGTAAAAAACATAACATACTAAGCATTAAAATATCAAATTCATTCCTTAAAAATTAATGAAAGAATTTAATCTAGAAACGAGCATAGCGCAGAGTCTTACCTCTGCAAGTTTCATACCACGACCATGAGCTTTATCATCCGTTTGGAAAGCTATTCCTTGAGCCATAAACTAACCAGCAATCACCTTCTGTGTGAATAAATTCCTTAACGCTGGTGGTCGAGAGCCGAGAGCAGAGCTCTCCATATGCTTTTAAATCCAAATGACAGCGATACAAACCCTTTTGAAGGTAGGGTTTATGGTTCAACCATTGAGGAGTCGAAGTAGCTAGACTTCACGTGGCCTCTTAAAGCCATACAACTGTCATCCACCTTGTTTCAAATATTTTCAAGCTTTTGATATAGTCCATGTTTATATTTTCGACCGGGTTGAATACCAAGAAATCTAATTGCTTGAATACCCTTTTCCTTAGTTTAAATAACATGTATTTACATTTTGGATCATAACCATCGAGCCCTTAGTTAGGTGTTTTCACACCTTGGTTCATCACCATTGAACTTTAAGCTAGGATGACCCTTCACTCTATTTATTTATGCCTTGAATTAGCTTCGAACACGATTTTGTTATGTAACCGTTTTGAAGTAAGTTTCTACTTCTCACCGAAAACAAATTGTGGTTGCATAGGCTCTCACTCTAGATATGTACAAGGGATTCGACATGCATTAGCTTGCAAAAGCTAAGTAAGCCCTGAATCTCACTGAAAGTACCTCCTTTATAAAAAAGAAACTCTTAAAGCTTTACGACTTTTATAAATACGAAAGATAGACAACAACTATAACCATCAACTAAATGTCAACATGAATACATTAAGAAATTAACTGTCACTTAATCTAGAATAAAAAGTACATAACAAACAAGAAGCAACGATCTTGTAACCTGAAGATATCAAGTGGAAAACACACTTCATAAAGTAATTCCTTTGATTACATGCGCGTTTTCAAGTAGATAGTCAAATGAAGAGTAGAACTTAAGTATATATTTGAATATTTAGATAATTATGTGTTATACAAGAATTTTATATTTTTATGAAATTTGGAGTCGTTACAGGAAGCCTCCTTCTCTCCAACCCTCTGGAATCCCTTCCTCTATCTGGTATCAACCCTCCTAGTGCTCGTCCTCTTGAGCCCTTCTCTCGTCTCGTTTCCAGTTGCAGCAGCATTGCCAGGGTGGCAGATGGGGTCGCGGCACTGAAAGCTGCCATCGCCAACTTCAAGGAGCACCTTCACCGGGTCTTCGAGGCAATATGCACCAGAATCAAATAGAACAACGAAATGGCCTCCGACATCAGGTACAATTCTTAGCAACTTACTTGCCAGGATTCCAGGATTGATGACTTAGAGAGAAATCTTTTTGAATTAATGGGAAAAGTTGATATCATCAAGGATGTAGTTTCAAACATGGCCAGAATGACCCAATGCAGCCACTACTAGGAATCCCCCACAATGAACAAGAAAATTGCAAATGATGCCTCTGTGCAGCAACATAATTATAGATAGTTTTGCCTCTTTCAATAGGACTCTTCTCCTAGTTTCAGCTTTGAATGTATTTTTGTATACTATTAAACTTTGAGTTTGTAAGGGTTTATCCCTTCTCTACTACAGAAAGAAATGGACATCAACAGAAAAGGAAACTCATAACTAATCTGGGCATGCTTACATGTCCTATTTTGTTCTCCTTCTCTAAAGAAGGACTCCCTTTTTTCTAATGAATGGTTGTGCAGAGCCTTTTTTCGAATATATATACATACCTTATTTATGTTAAAAAAAAAGAGTTAGTTAAAATAAAGTTTAAAGTTATAAAAGTTTGACAAACTTAATTTAATAATAATTTAATAATGTATATTATATAAAGCTTAAAGTTGATGAAAATTTGACAAATTTACTTAATAATGTATATTATATAAAAAATATAATTGATGTTACAAATAAATTTGATTACTAAATGTGGAAAATTATTAATACATTTAATCAATAAAATTAATTTTATTAATACATTCACCAAATAGTCAAGTTTCAGTTTTAAAAATGAAAATAAATGTACAACAAATTGATATTTTCATACACTGCACACATCTACTTGATTTTTGGCATTCAATAATAGATTTATGGCTTTGCGAAGCTGACAAAATTCCAAATAAATCGAATTGAATTTAACTTGCATGAATTGCCAACAAAAATGAATTCAATTAGATTTAATAGAATTTTATCAAAAATAGAAAAATAAAATGATGGATAGCGGACTCTTGACTGCTGATCCCCTTCATAAGTTGTGCTGCTAATGTTTTTTACTATAATGCTTTGAAACACAATATATCATCGGTTCTTGATTTGTTTGACCATGATATTTAATGTCATAAATTTTAATTGCAACATTAAAAGATTCTATTATTAATAAAAAAATCAAAATTTATTACCCATAAAAATTGAACTTTACTATGTATAATTAAAATAAAAATTAAAAGATTTCATTATTGATTAAAAATCAAAATTCATAAAAATTAAAAATAAAATAAACTAGCATTTGCCCCTTTAGGGGCAAAAATGAACGTCGGTAGGAAAAGAGGAAAGTTAGAAGGAACAAAAACATAGGCTCAGGCAGCGAAGGATACTGGTAGGAAAAGAGCAATGTTTGTAACAATATACTGTAACATGTGTGGCAATGTGGTAGATCAATCGAACTCAATTGAGTTTATAGTTGTTTCCGTTTGGTAGGCCGAAGATTTTGTTCAACATTAGGACTATGATTCGATAGGGGGTCCTTAAGTGTTGGCTGTCATATTCCCCGCTACCTTTGGGTCTTAGTTGCTTGTCTGGTACCATCATCTTCTTTGCACATTCAAAATTATCTATATTGGCATGCCTCACCCAATCATTAGTAAGCATAACTTTGGAGGAAGGCAGCTTGTATGCGGTTGAAAGGTGTCCTAGTTGAAAGGAGGCGAGTCCTTCTCCATTGGCGTTTTAAATGATCCTGGTGGTTGTATCTACATGGGGCAAAATCCACCCAATCACCTCTGAGTAAGGAAACAATTATGGCCGGGTTGCTGCCTTATGAAGGGTAGACCTCTTGATGTTTTGGTAAACCATTGATTCCTCGAGGTTTGCATATGGTATTTTTCCATCTCTGATAGCTGTGCACAGGTCACCCCATTTGAATTTTGGAGTGGCCCTTGTGATTGTTAATACCCAAAAAGTGCTCACTAGCTCATTCCCTTATTCACATGACCCATTTGTCCACTTTTCCACCATTTGAGCCTCTAAAGCCATCAAAAGGTCACCAAAAAGACCATAATACACCTTTTTCCCCTCAAAATATATATTTTTCCTCAAAAAACACAAAAAACCCTAAAAAAGGGTAAAGAATTCCCAAAAAATATTAAAAGGGAATAAAAATATTCAAAATATTCAAAAAAAGAGACCTAAACCATGTTGGTCCATACCATTGGTTTCCTTAAAACCATAATGGTATTCCCCATCACCAAACACTATAAAAAGGTGATAGGGGCTCCTCACTTTCCATCCACATTTCATCTTATCCTTATGCTGCCAAATTTCCATTGAGAGCCATTGCCTCCCATTTTGAGTTTAAAGACCCCCATTTCAACATCTTGGAGAAGAGACCATTGGAGCTTGGAGCACTTCAACCTTGGCGCTGCTCAACACCAAACATCCTCACCTTTGAGGTAATACAAAAAATCTATTATTTTTTTTACTCTTGTTCTTCCATAGATCTCTTGTTATTGATTTAGTTCTTGTTTATTTACACATGCTTATGTTAATGTTAGATTAGATTTATAATTGTTTTTGCTTTTATTCGAAGATTGCTATTACAAGTTAATAGGTGCATCCTTGCACATGCTTGGGTGAAAAACCAAGCAACAGTTTTTTGGCGACTCCACTGGGTTTCGAGCTTTAAATTTTTGCAATTTTTTGCTTTAGATCTTTCTTTTTTACTTGTTTTTACCATTCCGATTAGAAGATCTACCATACTAGGAAGCATATTCATTGTTGCCCTAGTTGTTGGCCCTTTCTATTTCCTTTAAAAGACCGAAATTTCACTTTTCAGTTTCGTTTCCGGCGGCCTTTTTTCCGTTTTCGCATCGCGGCTTTTCGCTCGACAATCGCGTGGCTCATTGCAACCTCGCGGCCTTTTTACGCGCTGCGGCTTCGCGGTGTTTTTCCGCGTTGCACATTGTGGCTTCGTGGCCTTTTTCCGCGCTGCACATCGTGACTTCGCGGCTCAAACCCGCAATGCACATCGTGGCTTTTTCTCTAAAACCCGCGATGCTGTGTTTTTTCGTTCGGCCCAACTTTTAGAAATTGTTTTGCTGCATTTTTTGCCCATTTAACCTATTTTCCAACATTATTTTTTATGCATTATTGTAGCAATAGTGAATCATTTTCTATTACATATGCTCCATTAAAATCTTTTTAAAAATTTTCAGTAAGTGAAAGAAAGGTTTTTAGCACTATGTTTAGATCATAGATTTCACTTTAGATTTGCTCAATAGTTTGCCCAAGCAAGTTCTTAAGAAAACCATTTATTTCTTGCACTTTTTCATATATTTGCTTTCCTTTAAAAATTATTTAAAAAATCCACAGTTTTTGAATTATTTTTGTTAAAGCATTTACATTTCAGAAAAAGCCTTTATTTTTTGCAAATTGGAATCGTCTTGTTTTTCATTTGTAATCAAACGCCCAAGTGAGGCAAATTCATTTTCAGTTAAATAATCACACTTGCACCCAATCTGCCACATTTTTAATTAACTGAGCCTTAAAATCTACCTAAACTCAACCAACACTTTAACCCCACTTGGGGAACACTTGAAGAATCTTGTAGCTAGGTAGGATTGGGGGGATAGGTGTTCCAATAAAACCCCTCAATTATTTACATCTGAGACATAGTGGTTGTATTTTAGGGTCCCAAAAATCCCTTATTATTTGTTGACATGGTTATATACCAATTTATCAGGAAGGCCTCTCCCTTAGGAGGGTTGAAATAGCCAGACTGGTTCCGGAAGCCTGAGTGGAATACCGCTATCTATTCAGTAACTGAAGGATACCTTTTGCAGTTCTCGGTGTACCACCCATATGGGAGTACATCGGTGATAGAACCAAACTGCAGATTCACCCAACCGAACGTGTCATGAACGGGGTATCTTAGTGACCAATTTTCAGGATTGTCTGCCCGATGTCCCTCTCGATAGGGAGATATCTAGCCTTTGATTCCACTACCCATATTGTCTGAATTGGATTTCATCACCTTGCAGAGGATATGTTTAGTTGAGTCATAATACCACTTTTAGTTAGGCATTTGCATGCTCTACTACCCCCCTTGGTCTAGTAAGCACCACTTTTTCTAGGAACCATTTGATTTTTGGTATTTTGACCATTTTTCTTGATTCCTCCACTTATTATAGCACAACTATTATAATAAGTGCTTTTGCGGTTTGTTGTTGGCATTAGGGTCTTCATGAAAAGGGGGTGTAAACAACCTTTTAAAATCAATTATGGACATGAACAACAATGTTAGAGCCCTAAAATTCAAATCTGGGCACATGAGAAGGCATCCTGCGCAATTCTGGGAGAAATTTAGTAAGTTGGACGATGTAAACAACAAGAGCAACCTCATATCCACCTGGGCAAATCCTTGCTCCCTATACCTATCTAATTTTCCTTTCCATTCATATATATGTTTTTATTTGTTTAATTATGACTTCATTTACGAAAATACATAGTATGGCGAGCCTTTATTTAAAATAAAATCTTAATTTTAAATAATTTTTTTTAAACTATTTATACAATAAAATATTAATTTTAAATAAAGTTTTGTTTTAACTATTTATACAAAGATGGAGTATATATGGGATATTTTATATAATAATTATAAGGTAATGAATAGTAAACAGGTTAAGTAATGCGAATATTTTAAGCGTACACCAGGGAAAATTTAAGTAGTTAATATTTTAGGCTAAAATACTTGAGGTAAGTTCAAAGTATTGTGAAACGTGGTAAGCAACATGCAAGTTAAGTTACAATTTGTAACGTGGAAAACAACATGCAACACAATTTTCATCGCTTGCCACTACGTTAATTATCTGGAATAACAATGATTTTGAGGTAACGTGGATAGCAACATGCAACCTATACCTTTCTAGTGTGGATTGACATATTTTTGGGTTAGATGTCTTGCACATCCATAGGGATGCATTCCTTCGAAGCAATCCTTTTACAACCATTGAAGCAACACTGGGCTAGATGACATGTGAGAAGTTGCAGGTGTGAGGAAGGCAACTGATATCCTATATTCTTGTTGAAAGACGCCTCCCTCAGCTACAACCTGTTCTCAACCTTGGAGGAGGCCGCATATGCAGATAAGAAGGGATTGAAGCAATTGCAGTCAAAGGGATATTTGTTGGCAAAATAGAAGATGGGCTGCATCTACAATCTCAATGCCCATCCTAAGTGCCTCATTTCAATGCTTTAATGAGGTCGGTGGCCTTGGTTGAAGTTCCTCTTTATTTGCTAAAACATTTCCACTATTGTGCTCGGTGATAGATATGCTAGAGATGGGACTCTCCATGTGGAAAAGCATCCCATGACAAAACAAACACATTTCAGTCCTCACAATGAAGGAGCTTTGCGACTTCCCATAGTGGGAGACAGTTTTTGGAGTTTTGTCAGACTCTAGACGACATGGGAATCATTATCAAAACGAAGAGATATATATGGGAAATGATGGAAACCTAGCGGGAGGGTCAAAGACAACACCAGGTAAATTTAATTGCATAGGAAGCTTATGGGGAATGTTACAAATCAAAGACTTTATGATTGAATTTGAAGTCCCTCATTGAGAATATATTTTGCTCAGTTAAGAGAGATTTAGAGACAGTTTCCAAAGATTGATCTACTTATCCAAAAGGTTTTTTTTTGTTAATTTATCGACAATAAAACTAGCAGGGCTATGCACAGTGCAACAGACGCTAACCTCAGAGGCAGAGAGCATCTTGAATCATGCCATAGCAGAAGATTGTGGCCGCAAGCATGGCCAAACGATTCCTCTACATGTTGTTGCGACGTTTTTGGCAGCCCCTGGTAGCCATATGCGCCCAGCTTGCTTAGCTGTGACTTTAAAGTTTAGGGGTTGGTTTCTTCTGCTCTTCTTCGTAACCTTTAGAAGGATTTCTTGATAAGCTGCGACTTCAAAGTTTAGGGCATAGAGATGTCCTTGCCACAATGAAAAGATTGAATTTGTTATATTGATAGTAAACATTAGCATTATAACTAAGCTAAAACATGTCTTTACTACAATGACATCAACGTCGATGTTGCTTTCTAACTTATAGCACAATAAATAATTGGCGAGAATGGATCTAACGCATGCAGGTATATTGAATCGATCAAAAGTGTGGCAACTGCATGCTCCACCATATAACCAAATGTAGTCCTAGGTAGCAATTACAAGCATGTAGACATAATGTGAAGAATTTGGTTTACTTTGTGTAATCTGTTTTTTGTTTGTTGTAATTGAATTTTAGTATCACAAATAGATGAAAAAATAAATAACTGAATATGCATTGGGATTTGTACAATATATATTAATTTTAATAATAAAAATGGTTTGCTAACAAGAAGAGCTTGTAGTTCAAAGGCATTATATGAGATGGTACTGTAAAAGAACTCAATATCTTACTAAATAATAGATTGGAGTTACTTAATATCGAATATGTCCTAAGAAAAGGGATCGAACATGCCCTCTAGAAGCTGGTACTCAATAAGCAAGCATTGCATCAATTATTTTAGACATCTCTTACCGGAAGTTAGTAAGCCACTAAAAAATAAGCTTAAAGCATGAACGTTATCCAACACTCAAAGTAAGCCACTTAGAATAGGATTAAAGCATGAACGCTATCCAACACACAAGTAAGCCACTAAAAAATAGGCTTAAAGCATGAACACTATCCAACACTCAAAGGCCTTTGGTATCATCAATTTTTTTAGTGGTCAATCCACCCAAAACCTATTGGAAACTGAGAAATAAATCTAAAAAGGAAATTGCAATTTAAGTTGTATCAAATGGAGTTTAAATTACACTGAATTTTGGGCCTTGCAATTTATGTTGTATCAAATGGAGTTTAAATTACACTGAATTTTGGGCCTTTTTAAAGGATGCACAAGCATGCTTGACCAAATGGAGAGGGGAGTTGACTTATATTTATTTGGTGTACACGAGCACAGACAAGTACAACACGAAGGGGTACTTTCATATCAGAGATCAGTGCATGGAAAAAGGTAGGTAGGATCGCTAGTGTTTTGGATAAAACTATTTATGAACAGGCAATTTCGGCAAACTGGATGGGTATCTAATCTCAAAATTGCCTCCATATATCGTTGAATAATAACTAGTTAACTATTATGAAAATAGTGTTCCACTTCGTCTGTAGCCTAAATTCGATGCAAATACTTCTCCGAAGTCAGTCCTTAATGCATATGAAATAAAAATTATTCAAAGTGGTTATTTATTATATTGAAGTTTAGATTACCAACAGCTAAAATATGTTGATATTATTCAAAGTGGTTATTCATTGTTTTGAAATATTCCTACCATCATCTATTCCAAGCCCACGATTAACGAATGAAACTAATGCACGATGACTTATTCCTTCCATGAAATTCAATGATTCGAATTTTGCAACCTTCTTTCATTTTATTTAGTTAATTATGCATTTTTAAAAAGCTATTGCTTTGCATAATGAGTGTCTTTCCAAACAAGATAATTATCAACCTTCATATAATGGTAAAAATTGAAAAAATAATGAATAGAAATAATAAAACATTTAGATTACACACTCATGGTTCTTTTTCTTAAAATATACTAAAAATAAAATTATTTATATATATAAAAACACCAACATTGACTAGAAAGTATAAACTTTAAAGTAGCAAATTAAAAAAAAGAAGACAAAATACAAATGCAATATAAATTTGGACTAAGTCCATTCTACCAAGTCTCATCATAGCTCAAATTGAATAACTATGTTTTAAGGTTTATACTCATTGTAACATTCTAGACCCTCCTTCGCTTGAGTACGTATTGTATAGATATATTTTCACTTCGCATTGGGTTGCAAATTGTAATTTTAGAATAAAATTTGGATAACCAAATGGATTATTGGGTTGCAAACTGCAATTTTAGAATAAAATTTTGATAACTAAATGGATTTTTAATTAAAATGTGTTTTGGTGCATCATGCATGTTTGGTAGACTATTGCCATCAATGCAAAAACAAAATCAAGCTAAAGAGCTTCATACTCACTTTGTTGTTGTAGTTGTTGTAGAATATTCCAAAAACAATCTTGAAATGGATTTTTTTTATTTCAATAATATTATATATATTATATTTAAACTTAAAAATTATATATTTTTATATTTATTTAAATTTAAAAATTATATACTTCTATATTTATATATTTATTTATAAAGTATAGTATAAACATATAGGTAATACCCATATGATATTGCATATCTACTTGCTTTATATTTATATATTTATTTATAAAGTATAAACATATAAGTAATACCCATATGATATTGCATATCTACTTGCTTTATATATAATGTTGCCATGGATATGTTGCTCCTAGACTCTAGGTCCATTACTATATGATGTAAGCATAGAGACTTAGTAGAAAGCGTGGGTGAAAGCCAATAGATCTAAATACCTATAATTTGCATAATTTGCATCAATACATTTTACCTAAAAGCTAAGAATAACTCAAAAAAGCTAAGAATAACTCAAAAAGTCTCCATTTCGTCCGAACAACAAACAAATAGTAACTCTAGTCTCTATCGTTTTAACCTATTATATTGCTATCTCTAACTAAGCGACTAAGCATAGCTAGCTCTCTCTATTACTATAGCAGAATCCTAGCTCTACTCGGTGGTATCCATAGAGCTCTCACCTTGGGTTGAATAATGTGCTGCCAAGGAAGGCCATAGAAAAGTAGTCATTTCCACGTAGCTCCCGACCTAATTCAGCGAGCCATATCCTAAGACCTATGAAACTTAACCTGCAAACCTCACTATAGCAGCAGCTGGATCCACTAATACAAACTATGACTATACTATAAAGGTGAAAGATGAAAAGCTTCTTGAAGACGAAAGGTGAAAGGCACATGGCTTCTTAAAGAAGAAGGGTAAGGGCACATGGATGGCCTAAGTCGGGCGTATAGGCGGCTTCTGTCATATGCATAAAATACTATATCACACATAGCCAGTCAGACCAGACCCAATAAAAAAGAAGCAAAAACCGAGGCACTAAATAAAATAGATTTTATTATTATTTAGGGTTGCCATTCCAGGCTTTATCTCTATGATCAGACAGAAGATAGAAGCAAGCTTTTGCTTTGACGTTCAGCGCCTTCATGCTTGCTGGCTTTCATATGAACCGAGGCAATTTTAAAAGAGTCGAGATTGATAACGAAACATTAAGTAATGTCAGGGCATATTCTTCGAATGGTCGTGTCCTCATTACCGTGACACGTGCATGCCAATGTTGAAATAAGCAATGTTGCGCCATCTTGCATGCATGCAAGGTGGTAAAGCTAAGGTGGAAATAGGACTAGGACGTTCTACACCGCACCACGTCATGCAGAATGAGGAAATAGACCTAATTGTCAAGTGAAGAAGAAGGTTGAACGCTCTCCTCGTGGACAAATAACAGAGATTGTATACAAAAGCAATTACAGGACCATCAGGATCAGCATACTTTGCCAAACTTTATGTAATGGTGTTTCACTTATGGCTTTTCAGAGATATATTTTATGGATTTGGCTTTTCAGAGATATATTTTATGGCTCATTTCAGACGGGGGTCACTGGAAATCCGGATTTCTTCATGCCCAGTCCTCTTGCAATGGGTACAACGCATGCACACAATGGGCAAGTTGATGAAGCCCTGAAGCTCTGTCGGAAAATTCCCACGCAGAAAACAGTCTATTGGTGTGCAATGTGAAATTCCAAGAAGAGTCTTTACTTGCTAAACATTTGAATAAGAGGAAATATCTGGGAAGTACCGTATCCGGTTTTCCAGGAGAAATCCACATAAGTACCAAGAAAAGGAAAGTTCGACACCGTAGCGTACTGATGCAGTCGGAGCAGTCTGGCCTAGCTCTGACCCCCCTCGAGTGACAGAAATTTAGGCAGCCCGATATGCTTAATGCAAAACAGGTAAATCTCACAGGCATTAGCATCAATATACTAATTGAAGGCATTAACATCAATATACTAATTGAATCAAACATAAAGCTCAACAATTTTAATTTCCAACAACCAATATTTGCTTTGAAAGCATATCTTCATACATGTTTTGAAATATATCCAGATTCACAAATTGTATGGGTATATAAAACTATAAAGAAAACTGAATCAGTAAACGCTGTTTAATACAGTCTTTGCATTATCTTCTTGGGTGTGACATGATAAGGAGGGATGAAATATGTACTTTGCATGGAAAATGGCAGTTTGTCTGCATATGTTCAAAGTGTTTCATTTAGCCCCACTTTGTATAAGTGACAGCCAACGCCCTTCTCTTTTCGCTGGTTTAAGTGCGAATGTCATCTGAAACACGAAAACATACATTTTCTCAGCTAGCTCCAAGCATTACTGAAGGCATCCCTTGTATGTTGGCTTAGCTATTCCAATATGAAAATCAAATATTATGAGCTTCTCAATCTGTTGCCATCCTGCGCTTGTTCAGTTGTATTTATAATATTGGTTTTGCGGGATGTCTATAAAGCGGTCAAGTGGAAGGCACCGTGGATATCGCCACAGAGTCTGGTTCTCGGCGCCCTTACTATCCAGATGCTCGGTATGAATCATGATTGATTATTCCCATATAAGTTATATGGCTGACAAAGATGTAAAAGAAGATCAAGTGAGAGATTTGCTGTATAAAAATTAGTTGGTAATTGATTGCTCAAGGCTCACCGTCTGTGTCTTCCTTAGCTATTTGATTCCCCAAATGGTCCGTTCTCGCTGGAGTAGTGTGTGGAGCGATGTTGGAGCACTGGTATTGCCTATAATGTTCTATATGGGTGTTGAGCTTTACTTCGTTTGGAAACTAAAGAAGGCACCTAGCCAATCAATATGGTTCATGGTGTCCTCATTACCCTATTCATAGCTAGTATTTTGTTGCTTCTGCTCTTGAGCTGCGCCGTCTTTGCTGGTAAAAGCATCAGTAAGGTCGTCTCTCAAAAGGTTGCTCTACCACTCTCCTGTTGTGAATCAGCTAATACTGAGAATTACGTCTTGACATGTTGGACTGTCACTCGTGCCTCCCAAACCGACTACATTATGGCCAGATCAGTTTTAAGTGCATTGGCAGGCCTACTGTCTTAGTTTCGGTTGTGATCTTAGTCATTAAATGGACATTCATTCATCTTGAATCAGAGCTTGAAATCAAAATCACTGTTGTTATTGCGTTTGCCTTCGTCCTAGTAGGCGCGATGGTAGTCTTACTCAGATGGTTCAGATCAGTTATGTATTTTCCAAAAAATGTGAAGGTCTTGTTTTACATGGAAGATTTTTGGACCAGAAGTATTGCTGATCTGAAAGAGGATCTCGATGCACAGTCCACAAGCAATTTGTATATGAAGAAAATAAGTCGTGGAAGAAGGCTACTACAAAAAGTTATAGTCACTTTTGTCGCAACAATTCGGCTACATACCTGCTTTATGCCCATGCGGATTTTGCTGCAGAAACTCATGGTCTACCTCAGCAAAGCCTGTTGGTTATTCTCTGAGTTTGTAATTGGAATGATCAGGCATTTGATAATGAGCCGTGAAAATATTTAGTTGTCTGGATCTACAGAAGCAAGAGACGGCCATGATTTTTTGAAATACGAAAAATCTTTGGACTTCATACGAATGCCAGGAGAATCGGCATATAGCCCGAAGACAAATTATATTCAAGGGAATATTTTGTTGAAGGACAAAATTTCATTGTACACTAAGCATACCCGCATTATGCAATATGGTTGGGTAGGACAGCCATCCAGGTGGCAGGATTCCATTCGCTTTAGCCATCCATTCCATTCGCTCTATGAGCGCGGACGTGGATGGTTATGCAACTCCGTGGTGAAACTCCTACGGCTTAAATATGACACGGAAATTTGAGATAACTTGTAGCGTATGCTCTTGACATCAAGGAGAACTTTCAGATTTAAAGAATATTTGAAATAAAAGACCAAAACATGCATTTGTCAAACATATGCTTTTGATATCAACTACAAACACCATGAAACTTAAATTTAAAAATGCACATTATAAAACCAATCTAAGAGCTCAGCTTGAGCGGGCTGCCGCCGAACGTATGCCCAATAAAAGCACAATATTCAAAACAAACCAAGAAAAGCCAAGCAACATTTAATTCAGTTGCCAGTAAAAGTAATTGACACGCTCTAGAGTACCAACCTGAAAATTTGCCAGTTAAAGTCATTGGCACGCTGTAGAGTACTCATCTGACAAAAATAAATGTCTTGCGGTGAAATGAAGGTCATTCATTTATCACGAGGGACACTTGTAGTCACGTGAAATAGAACTTCTCCAGTCAACATTTTAATACATCACGTCCTGTAATGTATATTACTAATTTACTATATACATTTATAGCAGCGAGTCATGTGATGAGTGATATAAATTTATGAGCAGAGCGGCAAAGTACAAGAATGATACGTATATTTATAACATGACAACTTTTACATCAATTAACTTGCATTAAAGGGCAAAGTACAAATGTTAGGTTCCATATTTTCCAAAATTAAAATATTTATTTTACATGGATCCATCTTTTCCAAAACTAAAATATTTATTTTACATGGATCATGGGCAAGTGAGGATTTATGATTTGCCATTGTAATGAAAACCCATCCCCTTCTAATATATGCTCAAAGAGTTTTACAATCAATGGCAATTCAATGTTAAATTATGCAAATAGACAATGTGTTTTGCACATCAAACAATAAATTTGAGTATCATGCATGAGTATATCTGAGAAGGGATTCAAAAGGCACGCATCATGTTCTTTTTTTTTCCAATAATAACAATCAAAATAAAAAATAAAAAAAAATCAATTTTAATTATTTTTTTAACTTAAGATAAACCTTGCCAACAAAAAAACCTAAGCACGATCAAAAGATAGATTAATGCATCTGAGGGATTTATATATATACTCTGTGGGGACATAATAATAATAGACTACAATAATAATTACTTCATTGCCTCAAAAGAAAAAGAATACAATAATAATTATTTCATCACCTCAAAAGAAAAAGAAAAATATAGAATGTTACATTAATTTTTGTAATTAATCTATAATTTGGGCCACACATGTAAATAATTAAAATGTGTGTGCTATCATTTAATTAAGCTTAAATATAGTGATCTAATTAATAATTAATTAATTGGCTTAAGGGTATAATTGTCATGAGATTATTGTGTAGATACCATTAGATAATTATTATTTCTATGAGGGGCGGAAATATAATTGTGATAAAATTAAAACTGCCTTAGCGGTTATTGTGATAAAACTGCCTAGCGGTTTATAAATAGGGTTATGGTCCCCATTCTACCACGACGCATTCCAATTTCTGAAAATCCTCTCAGAGACAAGTTGACACAGAATCTAGTGGCTAGAATTGGAAGACCATCTCAAAGTGTTCTCTTCCTGTAAGGTTTCTCCTTCAATGGATTCAGGTATGCTTCCGCTATTAATTTTCTACTCATTGTTTTAATCAGAAGATTCCAGTATATATAAATTAGGGTTTTCATTTTGTTTGATTTTTAACAAGTGGTATGAGAGCCTACTTCTTGATTAATTCTTTGAGTTATTAATTTAATATATATATATTTGTCAATGGATTCAGTGGATCGTTTTGATAAAGTCAATAGAAATCGATTGTATTAATATAAGAATATACATAAATACATTTGGAAATTTTCCTACTTTCTGTGCTTTTAGCTATTTTTTCTATAAGAGTATACATAGATACATTCATTGGTTAAGAAGAGAGGTGCAGAAAAATTTGTATTTGAAGTCAAAAGTATTACCTTTCCAATGATTTATCTTAGAAATTTCTTTGGGAATAGTAGGTGATGATTCTGTTAAAGTTTCAAATATATATATATGTATATGAGTATAAAACGCCTTTATCCCTTGCTGCTGCAATATTTATCATATTCTTATAATAATATATTAAGTTTTAATTTAATTTTTGTATTAAATAATTTTTTTTTTGGTTTGGCACAGTTATTGTATTTAGTATATAATTATTGATCAAAACTGTGAATTTGAATTTGAATTTGATTTTTTATTACTATTATTATTATTATTTAATAGCATTTTATGATATTAATTTTTAAGTTATTGATCTAGCATTTTAAATAGGCTAATTAAAGCGGAAAATCACCAAAGTGACATCTTTCGTGTAGATTAGTTTGTTCAGGGTGTTAGATATTTGTGTGTATGTGATTCATGCGGGTATTGACTGGCCCAAAGGAAAGTTAATATTTGGTCAAATTGCATACATACCTGTGGTGATAAATATGTGATGATTATAAAGGTAACTTAATGTGAATAATAAATCAATCCAAAGATAGATTTATTATTTGACATAACTTATCATCAATGTTTGATCACTACAACAAGAGTACCACTTACAGTTAATATTACTGTCCAAAGACTTGATATTAATGTTGTGCTAGGTATCTTGAAATGTCATAATTTGTTTTTTTAAATTTAAAGATTATGTGTTTAATTGCTTATTTTATGTGAGCATGATGGTTTATTTGATTCATTTTATTTTGTTCTCTATTCAGCTTTTATATCAACTACTTCTATATCTGCCAACATCAATAATGTCCCTATGTTAAATGGAACTAATTTTAAGGACTGGAAAGAGAATATGATGATTCTCTTAGGCTGCATGGATATAGATTTAGCCTTGAGAATGCCCAAACCCGATGAACTCAATGAGGATAGTACTCAAGAGGATGAGGTTTATTGGGGTAAGTGGGAACATTCAAATAGGCTAAGTCTTATGATCATGAAGCGCGGAATTCCAGAAGCTTTCAGGGGTGCGGTAACCAATGAGGTTACTAATGCCAGTGACTTCCTTGCAGAAATTCAGAAACGTTTTGCCAAAAACGATAAGGCTGAAACGAGCACGCTTTTAGCAAGCTTGATTTCAATGAAGTACAAAAGCAAGGGTAATGTTCGGGAGTACATCATGGAGATGTCTCATCTTGCTTCAAAACTTAAGGCTTTGAAACTCGAGTTATCTGATGATTTCCTCGTGCATTTGGTTCTCATCTCTCTTCCTGCACAATTTAATCAATTCAAGGTCAGTTATAACTGTCAAAAGGATAAATGGACTCTTAATGAGCTCATTTCATTTTGTGTGCAAGAGGAAGAGAGATTGAAGCAAGACAAAACCGAAAGTGCTCATCTGGCTAGCACTTCCAAGGATAAGGGCAAACGAAAGAATAAGGATAATAAGGTTGCTGCTTCTAAGGGTCCAGAACAAAAGAAACAGAAAGTTGAGTAACATGTTTCTTCTGTAATAAGCCTGGACATACTAAGAAGGAATGTACCAAGTATGCTGCTTGGTGTGTTAAGAAAGGTATATTTCTTACTTTGGTCTGTTCTGAAGTTAATTTAGCTTCAGTATCTAGAAACACATGGTGGTTAGATTCTGGTGCTACTACTCACATTTGTGTTTCTATGCAGGGTTTCCTGAGTTACCGAAAACCAAGTGATGCTGAAAGATGCATCTATGTCGGAGATGGTCAGTCGGTAGAAGTAGAGGCAATAGGGCACTTTAGATTATTATTGAAATCTGGTTATTTTTTGGATTTAATAGATACTTTTGTTGTACCGTCTTTCAGACGGAATTTAATTCCAGTTTCTATTTTGGACAAATCAGGTTATTGTTGTTCATTTAGAAACAATAAATTTACATTATCTATTAATTCAAATGCTGTTGGAACCGGTTTACTTAATGTTTATGATAATCTATATTTGTTGGAAACTGTTCCGTCCTATAATGAAACCTTGCATGTGGAATCACGAGGTACAAAGCGTAAATTGAATAAAGATAATTCGGCTTCATTGTGGCACAAACGCCTAGGTCATATCTCTAAATCTAGAGTTGAGCGACTTGTGTCCGATGGGATTTTGGAATCACTTGACTTTTCAGATTTTGATATTTGTGTTGAGTGTATTAAAGGAAAACAGACCAAAACAAAGAAATTAGGTGCCAATAGAGCTACAGACGTCTTAGAATTAATTCATACAGATATCTGTGGACCATACCCTACGGCATCTTGGAATGGTCAACAGTACTTTATAACATTCATAGACGACTATTCAAGATATGGCTACCTATTTCTTATACATGAGAAATCACAATCATTGGACGTGTTCAAAACATTTAAAGCAGAAGTTGAGTTACAACTCAACAAAAGAATAAAGAGCGTCAGATCTGACCGTGGTGGTGAATACTATGGTAGATATGACGGATCAGGTGAACAACGTCCAGGACCATTTGCTAAATACCCAGAGGAATGTGGGATCGTCCCTCAATACACCATGCCAGGATCACCTAGCATGAATGGTGTAGCAGAAAGACGAAACCGAACTCTTAAGGACATGGTAAGGAGTATGATTAGTCATTCTACTTTACCCGAAAAACTCTGAGGTGAAGCACTCAAAACGGCAGCTTATATCCTAAATCGGGTGCCAACTAAAGCGGCTGCTAAAACGCCTTATGAGCTTTGGACGGGTCGAAAGCCCAGTTTAAAGCATTTTCATATTTGGGGATGTCCAGCTGAAGCGAGACCTTATAAGCCTCATGAAAAGAAACTGGACTCTAAAACAGTTAGCAGCTACTTTATTGGCTATGCAGAGCGATCAAGGGGTTTTAAATTTTATGATCCTGCTATTAGGTCAATTTTTGAGACGGGAACTGCAACATTTTTTGAGGATGTTGAGTTTGGGGGGAGAAATCAGGCTAGGAATATTGTCCTTGAGGAGGAAGAGGGATTTACTATTGCTTTTGATAATGTACAGGTTTCACTACCTATCATTGATCAAGAAGTAAATTTGGATCCTCAACCAACAGACAATATTGTTCAACCCTTAATTGCAAATGAGGACATTTCTCCTGAAGAACAAACTCAACAACCTCAAGAAAATATGCCATTAAGGAGATCCACTAGAGAGAGGAGAAATGCAATTTCGGACGATTATATCGTATATCTCCAGGAACGTGAGGTAGAAAGTGGAATGATGGAAGATGATCCAATCAACTTCCAGCAAGCCATGAAAAGTTCCAACTCTCAGAAATGGATTGAAGCCATGAATGAAGAGTACAAATCTATACAAGACAATAAAGTTTGGGAACTTGTCCCATTACCAGTTGGTACGAAGCCCATTGGTTGTAAATGGATATTTAAAACCAAGCGGGATTCAAATGGTAATGTAGAAAGATATAAAGCACGTCTTGTAGCTAAAGGATTTACTCAAAAAGAAGGAATTGACTTCAAAGAGACCTTCTCTCCAGTTTCTACGAAGGACTCTTTCAGGATAATCATGGCACTAGTTGCACATTATGATCTTGAGTTACATCAAATGGATGTTAAAACAGCGTTTCTCAATGGTGACATTGATGAAACAATTTATATGGTACAACCAGAAAATTTTGTGTCCGAAGACTCAAAGAATATGGTTTGTAAATTATCTAAATCCATTTATGGGCTCAAGCAAGCTTCTCGTCAGTGGTACTTCAAGTTTCATCAAATTATTGTCTCATGTGGTTTTGAGGAAAATCTTATGGATGAATGTGTGTATCACAAATTCAGTGGGAGTAAGTATATTTTCCTGGTTTTATATGTCGATGACATATTGCTAGCCACAAATGATATTAGCATATTGCACGACACCAAGAGATTTTTATCAAAACATTTTGAGATGAAAGATCTTGGTGATGCCTCCTTTGTCTTAGGAATCCAGATACACCGAGATCGTTCTAGGGGTATTTTAGGATTGTCACAAAGGACCTATATTGATAAAGTCCTCCAAAGGTATGGCATGCAAAATAGCAAACCAGGTGATACCCCTGTCGCTAAAGGAGACAAATTCAGTCTTAATTAATGCCCTAAAAATAGTTTAGAAAGTCAAGAAATGCAGAAGATTCCTTACGCTTCGGCTGTGGGGAGTCTAATGTATGCTCAGGTATGTACACGTCCGGATATTGCGTACATCGTTGGCATGTTAGGCAGATATCTAAGTAACCCTAGAATGGATCATTGGAGAGCAGCCAAGAGGGTTATGAGATATTTACAGAGAACAAAAGAGTACATGCTTACATATAGGAGATCGGATCAGTTAGAGATCATTGGGTATTCCGACTCCGACTTTGCTGGATGCCAAGACAGCAGAAGATCCACATCAGGCTATATTTATCTGTTGGCTGGTGGAGCAATTTCATGGAGGTCTGCCAAACAGACACTCATAACTTCATCCACCATAGAAGCAGAGTTTGTAGCATGTTATGGGGCATCCAATCAAGGAATATGGCTACGAAATTTTGTCACTGTGCTGCGTGTTCTGGATGGTATTGAAAGACCACTGAAGATATTTTGTGACAATAAATCAGCAGTTTTATATTCCAATAACAATAGGAGTTCTACAAAATCAAAATACATTGATATCAAGTTCCTAGTTGTAAAAGAAAAAGTACAGAGTGGATAGATATCCATAGAGCATATTGGAACAAACTCCATGATAGCGGATCCGCTTACAAAGGGATTACCACCCAAGGTCTTTCATGAGCACACTGCTCATATGGGTGTTGTCTCATTTGAGGATATCCAAATTTAGTGGGAGTTTATATAATTCATTGTATATTGCTCTATGTTATGTTTAGACTTTATCTATACATTTGGATTGTGTTCTGCAGAAATAAAGTATTCATTTTATTGCACTCTGTTAAATTATGCTAAAGATTTGATCTTAATAAAGTTAAGTAGGACCAGTTGGAAATAGGCATGAATAGATCACATTGCATGTAATTTCCATGCTATGCACTCATGATTGATCTATGTCATTTAGCTGTGCAGATATATGTGACCATTGATTGGTCTAGTAACGATTGATGTAACAAAGGCCACCTTGATCCTATGTCAGTATAGTTAATGGACCAGATTGTTCGGATATACCCTAAGGACATGATAGCAAATTTTGAGCTCATAAGGTTAAGCACATTTATTTGATTACATATGCATGTGGCCCAGTGGGAGATTGTTAGATTAATTTTTGTAATTAATCTATAATTTGGGCCACACATGTAAATAATTAAAATGTGTGTGCTATCATTTAATTAAGCCTAAATATAGTGATCTAATTAATAATTAATTAATTGGCTTAAGGGTATAATTGTCATGAGATTATTGTGTAGATACCATTAGATAATTATTATTTCTATGAGGGGCGGAAATATAATTGTGATAAAATTAAAACTGCCCTAGCGGTTATTGTGATAAAACTGCCTAGCGGTTTATAAATAGGGTTATGGTCCCCATTCTACCACGACGCATTCCAATTTCTGAAAATCCTCTCAGAGACAAGTTGACACAGAATCTAGTGGCTAGAATTGGAAGACCATCTCAAAGTGTTCTCTTCCTGTAAGGTTTCTCCTTCGATGGATTCAGGTATGCTTCCGCTATTAATTTTCTACTCATTGTTTTAATCAGAAGATTCCAGTATATATAAATTAGGGTTTTCATTTTGTTTGATTTTTAACATAGAAAAGAAACAAAAATACAGGAATATACACACGCATTTACGTCTTCTTTGATTAAAGCTAAAACATTGAAAAATCAATCCAATTCCGTTTGCATATCTTACATAAAGCCTTTAGCCAACACGGTTAAAAAGTAATTGGCACGCTGTGGAGTACTCGCCGGGAATTCATGTCTTCCTCTCAATGTATCATGTACGCTTTGATTTACAATTACCATCACTCACGAGAGATTATGTCCTGTCAATAATTTTTGAACCGTTATAGACTCTTATCACGAGGGAGGGACACTTGATAATAATGCCCATACTCACGTGAAATACAGCTTCTCAAGTGAACAATTTAATACATCACGTCCTATAATGTACATTACTATATAAATTTATCAGCAAGGAGTCATGTTATCAGTTACACAAATTTATCAGCACAGAGTCATGTGTGGCTTCTCACTCTGTAGCGAATCGAACTGTGGTCGTTTTCATGCTGAACCCACGTCACAGATCCCTCAGATAACGGAGGCATTAACGGTTTTTCAATATCTATGAATGTTATAATGTAGGCCAGCTTCTGGTTTTGGTTGAGTAAATTTCAATTTAGGTTTTATCTTTATTTAATATTTTTTTTTTGGTTAAACTCGTATAAATTCATTTTAAAAGGGATCCTGGATCTACCAAATATAGGGATCTAACAAGTGTCCACAGAAATCAAATTTCTAAAATACAAACCCTTTTTTAAACTACAAATGTTGAAGAAAAAGTTGCACATCCCCATCTTTATAAGACTGTTTTTAAACCCTTTTATATGACTGTTTATCTTTTTTTCTATTTTAGTAGCTGTCATTTAGTGATATGAACTTAGGCTTTAGCATTTTAAGACAGACAAGACTTTTTCATGTCCTATGGGCAATTTACAGAATGCAAGTTCTTAACCTAAATGGGTTTTGGGTTAATTCCCTAAATTGTCATGAGAAGTAATAGTGAAATTAAATGACAGACTGCAGTGACATTTTTAAAAACACTCTCTTCTTTGATATTGGGGTATGCTACTAAAGAAAATTCTTGACAAGGTTGTTGGATGTATTATCATAAACAAGTGCCTTCAGGAATTCTGCCAATTCTTCATTTTTGCCAATCCAACCCTTGATTGTTGTTATTTTTAGCAATTTTAGAGGTGAACTTGACTTTGCTAGTCTTCCTTTTTGAAGCATTTTGGGCTAACATATCTCAAAATTAAATGCATTGTCTGTGATTATGCCTATGGCGGTCATTAAAAAAAAGCAACTAAGAAAAGCCTCAAATTGTAGATTCCAGTTGGACCTGATGATGTTCCATTAATGGATTGTGTGTTTTGCATGCTACACTACTCAAGATTCAAGCATAAGTTTCAAGATGCTGCAATACACATTCATTGTCCACCTTTTTAAACATATCCTCTTCTTTTAAGCACATCTCATTATTCACATGGAATAAAAACTCAAGTCTGTTCCTTTTTTTCAGGGAGAAAAAATAAAATAATTTATATTCATGGCTGAATTGACGATTACATTTTTTAGGTGCTCATAGCACTTGAGATAGATGATACAGTCCTTCAGGACTCCCCAAAAAAGGCCTCTACATAACTATGACAATATATTTTGCCCTCAGCAATTAACTAAAACAAAAATCTAAATGTTCTTTCATAAAGTTCTGTCTAGTTATGGTAGAAACCTGTTATCATGATATTGGCATAAACCTGTTATCATGATATTCTATATAAATGTTCAATATACAATCTGCAAGCTACCTCCACCGTAAAGCATGGAAGCATCAGTTTTACCAAAGGAGTGGATATCTATGATATGATTCTGTCATTAATTAAATATATGAGTCTAATCCTTGGGTATTGTTCCACCAATTGAGTATGTGTTTGCGAGGTGATAGGTGGATAAAGGTATAATTAATACATTAGTAGCGTTTTCCAGTGGTGGTTTTTTCCACAATGTACAGGAAATAATGAAAAAGAAACCTATCATAAAAGAGGTGCAAAGGAATGTGCATATTTATCCATGTGTGAGGTATCTATTTTTTTTTTTTTTAAGCCATGGATGTTGGATATTCGAACGTGGAGCATGGCTCTTTAAATTTTTAAAAAGTTGAAGAAAGACAGTAAAATTGCTGAATAATCTATAAGATAATTACTATTCCAGTATGTCATATTTTGCAAACCATAAATTGAAGGCTTGAATAATACCATATTTAGATTGTTTTCTGAATACCTTCATTAAGGCGGTTTCAGACAAGTAACAACGTTGATGAGTTGCTACTTTGATGTGTGAAACACTTTGCATGCCCGTTAAAAAGATTGAAAACAAATAGTTCAAGTTTTAATTGAGGCAACTATGCATTGAATGTCAGATATGTCCAGGATTTGCCATACTTATAATAAATTTAGGCAAATTAAGCTTTATACCCATAGAAGAGATATATTCGACCCAAAAAAACTTTCAACACTTACAAACCGTTTACTTGGAATATAAGTTGAGGTAGATTCAGCCCTTGCTTTGAATTACACAAATAGGAATGTATTCCAACTTTTGCTTTTACAATAGGTGTTGTTGATGGTTAATATGAAGTAAAGTTTCTTTCATTGGAAAACAAACCCCTACGTGTTTACCAGTAGACAAAGTATTTCTGACCAACATAAAATTGATTCCTGTACAGAAAATGTTAATTCATGCAAAGCGAGAGCTTCTGTAGAGAATGTGGCTTCTAGAATCTGGGTATTGTTTTCTTGGTTGATAGTCCTAGGTACCTATAGAAGAAATGCACAAAGTGGGATTACTGATGGGTTGATTCTCTGTCTTCCTAAACTCAAGTAAATTTTAATTCATTTTATCTCTACAGAAATCATTGCAAAGTTCAAGTTTTAATTTCTGGAGAAATTAAATAAAATATCCACTCTTAAAGTAGTGAAAGGACAATGCAGGAACTCTAGTTATTCTGTCTGTACAAGATACTTTGAAGTATATTCTGATTTCAAATCCTGAAAGATGTAATATCTGAACAATAGGATCAGAAAACATTTTCAATAAGCTAGGATGATGAAATTCAAATGAGACTGAAGAATTAGATTAGACTAAGTTCTCAAATATGGTTGTTGGACCATACCCATTGATTGCAAATAATATGTGAATGTTATTTTCTCATTTGGTCCTCCTATATTTGGACAGGTTTTATATGCATAGCTGCTCTGACATAAGCAAAGGCAGGGCAGTAGAGTTCGACCTTGACGTATAGATTTTGTTGAACTCCACTGTTGACAGGATGTTCGCAGACACAAAAGCTATGATGGGAGGCTCTCTGGAGTTTTCATGGAATGAGCTATATAGAGCTATAAGGGACACATATTTCCCAAATGCGACTATTGAGGACTTATTGGTCCATCATAATATAACCAAGTCTCACCTCCACAGAGTAGCGACGCGCCTTGAGCTTTTTCCATGCTCAGAAGTCATAGGGTGGATTATACCCCAAAACGATGCAACCTCTAGGATCATTTCAGACACCAGTGGTGAATGTCTTGCATCCTTCCAGCCAGATCACATAGTTGCACCATACAACCTTCCTCATCCTGATGTTTTGATGACTACTGAATGGGTAAAGGCGACAAATGTTAATCATTTTGAATTTGCAAAGAAGATGAAAATCCCCGAAAAAGAGCTGAGGACAAGAAGTAGTGGGGAGTATGAAACTGAACACCTAAAAAACCCCTACCGGCTAATAGCTCTGATGCTGAGCCGAATTTTCGGATTAGCAAATAGGAATATTTACAAACTCAGTTGGGTACAAGTGATGTACTATGTCGCCACGCATGGTACACTATTCAACTAGTCCGCGATCATCTCAGACAACATATCATCACACATTGTTGCGGCTAAAGGACAATTTACTCAGAAGAAAGTTGAGTTCTATACGTCTGCATATCTGTTGGATTGTATGTTTCTTAGACATCCTTTTCCTGCTCTAGGATGTGTTTGGAACACCAATGGGCCCCCTCTGCATGCAGCCTATCAAATGCTTTGGGCCCACAGGTACAAAAGCCACTATAAGAGAATCTGTGAAGGATTCATCATACCACTGTATTGGCTGATATTTAAGGAAGAACCAAGTTGCATGTCTGAGAACGCTATGAAAATCATTGAGCAATATGGGGATTATTACTTATCCATGGAAGGTTTGTATATCCGAATGTTTGGTGGAACCAAACTGCCTTCCTTGTTGCCCCAATACGCTACTGATTTTGTGGTACACAAAGAAGCTGTTAGGTAGGTTTATTTAGATGGAGTTGGGAATTTTCTAGCTGAAAAGAAGAAGTTAGTTTACCCACCAATTCCATTCGTAATAGGAGCATATAAACTTGCAAAAGCTAAGGAAGGTGAAGGGTTTGTTGAAGATTTGGAAGGCTTCCATTTTGGCACAAAGAGTTTCAGAAGGCACGATCCCCATGGAAAGGTACATGCACACTGTGCCTCTTTTAGGATAACCTTTGAGTACGCGCACCTATTTTGGAAGGATGAGGAGTTGTATCGAAGCACAAAGAACATGATTGAATTGAACAACCGCTATCGTCTTAAAAGTGGAACGAGTTCCAGTTCCAAGGTTGACACTGACAAGAATGCTGAGGTAGAAAGGCAATGTGAAGAAGCATTAGCTTTCCAGATAGTAGAGGTCGAGAAGAAGAAGAAGGAAGCTGAAGCTGCCAAAATCCAACAGGAGGACAATGAGAAAATGCTAAAAGAAGAAGCAGATAGACTCTTGAGAGAAGAGATTGAAAGGATGAATAAGGAATAAACTGAAAGGGTGTGGGAGATGAAAGAAAAGGCTGACAAAGAGGTAGCGGAACAACAGAGGGTAAGAGGAGAAGAGGAAAAATCTAAGCAAGAAGAGGAGCCAAAGAGCCATGATGTACAGAATATGGAAGCAAGTCCCCTAGAAAATATAACTGGAGGGCATCGACCACTACCAGGGATTGCTCTCATCCCTTTCACTCCTTCAAAATAGCACGAAGTGGAAAATCTAGATTCAATCTTTTTCGATTCTCATAGAAAAGTTATCATTAGGAAGTCAGAGAAAAGAATGAAGTGTCCGAATTATGAAGATGTTGTCACAATAATAAAAAGTCCAATTTTCGAGGGAACTAACAAATATCCCCAGTTTCCAGCGATAGCAAATGTAGCCACATGCCAAGCAAACGCTGACAATGTCAACCAGCTTTTAGAAAATGTTGAAAATACGAAGGCAAGGCTGTTCAAAGTAAGAGAAAATCTGCAAAGAGAAGTACATCAAGGGAAAGAATTGAACAGGAAACATAGCGACTTGTTGTCTGAAAAGGAGAAGATGGTTGAAGATATTCGGAGGTTGGATGAGGAAAAAGAGGCCTTGGCGGTCCAGGTAATGATTTTGGAAGGAGAAAAGAATGATCTTGAAGCTGAAACTACTCAGTTAAAATCAAACCAATTAGTTGTTGACCAACAAGTCCAAGAGTGAAAGGTCAAGATTGAATAGTTGGAGAAAGAAATTCGAGCTTTGACAGAACGTCTTGAAACAACAGACAATAGAAAGGTAGATATGTATGCGTTCTGTGATCAAGCTTGCAAAGTCCTAGAGGAGGTGTATCATTCCCAGGTGGCTCTTACAAAGAAAATGTACAAGATGAAGCAAATGATGGCGTGAATGGATGAAATATACGTAGAGTCACAAGCGGTTAGACAAAGGAAGTTTTAGGTAGAGGAGAAGGTTAAAAGGCAGATGGTCTAGAGAGAAACAAACTCTGAATACCCTGAACAATTATTGCCTAAAACACTAGTGGATTTGAAGTCGGAGATGCAACTTCTAGAGTTTTGCAGAAAGGCATCCATAAAGCTGAATAATGACATTATAAGGACTATTCAGGCATGTTTGAGTTTCTACAAGAGGATCCATCAGGTTTATGAGAAGTGTCATCTCTCTCTGCTCCCACCTATAGATGAGCTGCCTCTAGAGGATCTACAAATGACAGAGCTGTAGAGTGGGTTGCAAGAAGAATTAGAATACATTAGAAAATTGGATACTCTGAGTGAAGAAGACGTACACCATATGGTGGGGCAGGCATCCATACATGCATATTTATTAGAAGATAGTTGTACAACAACAGAAGAAGGAAGGGTATACGTTGAGACTCAACTGTCATATCACGAAGTCTCTTTGCAAGTTTTGGAACCAAGCAGGCTTACTACCATTGCGGAAGAAGCTAATGCCTGGGAGAAATATTTCTTTAGTTAGTTTGGGCCGACATAGTTTTGAATTTGTAATTACTTTTACGGGTTGGGTAATTTTTTGTTGGGTTCAGAAAATCCAGCCGGAGGGTTTTTATTCTACAAACAGTTGGAAACTAAATTTTTGGTATTTGATAGGCAGTAGAAGAGAATTTTTTTGTGACTTGTGAATCCAGTTTTCAATTATTTTTGACACTATTTTAATACGAGAGACAGGAAAAAATAGTCAAAGATGTATATTCGACTTGCCATATAGCAATTATGTAGTGACTAGTGATTATATATTGGGACAAAATGAATCCACAAATTATGTGGATAGTAAAAAGGGTTTTTTGCTGGTGTGATTCACATCTATTTAACTTTGCAAGCGTTTGTTATGTACTGAATTTTCAGAAATAAGAACAGTAGGCAAAATTTGTATTTCAGTGCTCTACATTTGAGAAGATACAAATGAAATTTTGAACAAGTTTATATGATCAAGTATTATGAAAAAAAGGGTTGTTTGCTGGTGTGCTTCACATCTATTTAGCTTTGCAAGAGTTTGTTATGTAACGAATTTTCAGAAATAAGAACAGTAGGAAAAATTTGTATTTCAGTGGTCTACATTTGAGAAGATAAATTTATTTTGTTCATTTGTACTGAATTTTCAGAAATAAGAACACATGAAAGTGCTCTACATTTCTCACAAAATTTGTATTTCAGTGCTTCACGTGCACCAAAATGAAAAGTAGCCATGCCATGCACATAAGTATGCTTGTTTCCAAGGTTCAATATAAGTATATAACATGTGACAAAGAAGTTGTCATAGTTACAAATCTGTAAATTTTAAAACAAGCCAGCTTTTGAATTACAACAATTTACATAGAGAAAATGCAATAGATTTCATTTATATGGAAACATATGTCTCTAGAAATTTGGAATGCACACTGCAGACAATTTTGTTCTGTTGTTGAGACAGTAAAACTGTAACCTCTATTAAACTTTCAAAGTTTCTATCAAAACTTAGTAGCAGAGTGTCTAGTAGCAAACCTAAGTGCTAGTATTGTGAACAATTTCATCAATGAGCACATTGCCTTGAAACTTAGGGGCACTTGAAAGCATATCAGACTTAGTCCTAAGATAGTCTAAATACAGATGCAGACCAGAGAGATAGTCTCTTGGTTGACCAATGTCCATAAAAAAACCAGCCAAAACCATTGCATAAAGCTGATTTTTCTCAGCAATTCTGGGGAAAATATCTTTTTCAATTGATGTGGGTTTCAGTTCTATTCTGTCAAAAACACTTGGGTTCAAAAGGTAAATCCTTGCATTGATCTTGTTTCCTACACACATCTGGGGCTTCTCAACAAATGTCTTCACTCTTCTAGTCTCCTCATCAAACACCACTACACCATATTTAGATGGCTCATCCACCTGTACAAGTAATGAAATTGAAGTACATGAGATATAATCATATATAAGATACAAAAGGAATAATGGGAACCATAGTGAGCTTGACCTCCTCAACATGATATGAGATGCAAGATGTTATTCTCAACTTCATCCACCCATTGGTGTTAGGGCATACAAAATTAAAAAAAGTTGCAGAAACCTCTTGTTTAAAGAAAGATGCATTAAATATTTTCATCATGAATCTAATAGAAACAAATTTTTTAATGAAATACAAAGGGAAGAATCAATGGATATTATCAGATCTTGTATTGGTCACAAAGTGGTGGATGATGGCACAGTCATTCCTTTCACTTCCACATCAAGCATTGATACAAATATGTGACAGTGCTAGTCCCTTCTCTTGGTTTCTAACATTGTTCTTCATGTTTCCTAGAAGGCAATTTGTACATGTACATGGGTCTTATAGTTTGTATTTACCCGCTACCACTGTTCTACAATGTTTACCATGTTTACATTGTTTTGGCATCTGTATTTAGCTACGGTTTCAGTCCCTGGGGTTCTGTGTAGCCTAGTTTCTTTCTATTCTATTGGATGCAATGCAAGTCCCAATGACCTACTTTGGCCATTTGTGGGCATTGATACAATTTATTATTTCTTTCTTTCCTCTAAGTCATTTTGTGTTGTGGCTGCTGTCAGTTATCTAATGAATTGGCTTACAGTTCATAAAATTTTGAGACAGAAGTCATAGGTTCATGTATCAACGACAATGGTGGTATGAACGTTTGTTCACAGAAAAAAAAAAAAAGAAAAAAAAGAGAGTTGTATTTAGAAGAGTGAAATTCAAAATCAAACATGTATAGAGATATTATTTTGTTTTCATTTAATGTTGGGAAGTTAACATTCAAAGTTCTAGCAATACTCCTTGTGCATTTTGACACTTTAATTAGGTAGAGAATGCACTATTGTGAATTTAATTTGTGCACAAAAAGCATGATTAATAATTTAGTTGAAGGCCTTCGGCATATTTGGGATAGTTTCTTGGTTCTCATGATGGAATTGAGCTGAGAAATATCACTACAAAAAGCATTGTTGTAAAGAATGATTAATTATCAAATTAGACACATTGCCTTTTCTGTCGTATTTTACAAATGGTTTAGTTGCAAAGTGAAAGGGTGCTTGACTGGTATATATTCATTTCCTTGTGTTTACCAATATAGTGTTTTCCATTTTTATTTTGGGAGTATTTTCTTCTTCAAGCTTGATCTCTTGGGCCTTCCTTTTGCTGGTGTTTTTAGACATACGTGATTTGACATTCCTTTGCACAAGGGTAAAGTACAGTTCCCTAGTTGTTGCTAGTACAACGGGGAATGTAATCCCTGCTTTCACCTTTATATTGTCCATTGTTTTCAGGTATTGATTTAATCTAAATTTAATATTGTCTATACTATTTTTTTTTTAGATTTGTCTTCGTATTCCGAACTTGCATATTGTCTATACCTTAATCTAACTTGCAAACGTTTTATGAATATGTCAGATTTTCTAGCACCAAAAATGGCAATTTCCTTATAGTTTGAAATGTTATTTCATTATGATTTAAAAACAATCATAAGACATAAGGTCCATGTGCTTTACAACAAGCAATAGAAACAACCTTCCATTTTAATAAAATTTGTTGCATGTATTGGTTTTTGCACTATTGTGTGTTCATTTCATATTGACTTGTTTCAACTGTGCTACCTGGAAACAAGAATTAGACAATGTACCTTCCCTTTCCTCCACTTGTAGTTGCATATGCTCTTGTTGGAAATGTAATTTTTACCCACTGATGCTTTTTTGCACTCCTGTTTTTTTCATTACTTTTGGGCTTAGCATACTTTCTATTTACACATTACAAACTTTTGTATGGATAGCAACATTGACCCTATATGACTATAAACATTTTTTTGCAAAATCAAATTTTTAGCAATAGTAAATAGCTAATAAATAGGAGCATTTTTCACTTGCAGGTCTTTGGCAGTCTTTGTTGGTGGTCAAATGGATAAGAGACAAAGACCCCATTGATGAAACTCAACATTTTATGAACAATCCATAGGCTGTTTTTGTAAAAGCTATCAGAATTTTATTTTGTTTTGACATGTATACAACTTTATATATTATGCTAGCATAAATGCTCTTGTATTTTTCCTATGGATTGATACTTTGATAAACCATTTGACATTTCATCCTTTTACTATGGTAGATCCAACTTGCAAGAATTCAAACTAGAGCATTTACAAGTTGTGGATCCTTTTATGTCTAAAGGGGTTTGGGCATATCTTGGTTATGGTAAAAGATAATATGTTCATTTTGCTCCATTTCTAGATCTGGCAAAACAAATTTTGTATCAGGTATATAACCCAAGTATTTCATTTGCTGGCTTAATTCTTCGAATGCCAGCTTTCTGTGGTCCCAATTCAAAAAGATTCTCAGCTGCACACTTGTCTAGATCCACAATAGTATGAACTCTGCAGGCACCAAGCAAGGCTACCCACACAACTGCAGGTGGTTCCAGTGACATTTTATTGATAAAGTCATATGTCTGATTGATCATTCCAGAATGACCTAGAAGGCTAGAATATAAACCATGCAAGCATAGTGGCTGGGCACCGGTGTGATGTGATAACCCAAAATCATGGACTGAAAGCAATTTCAGCCTTCATCTATCAGGCTAGTTTGGCTACATGCAAACACAACACTAAGAAAGGTGATTTCATTTGGAATGGTGCCCATCTTTTTCATTTAGTGTAAGAGTTGGAGAGCTTCCTTTGCATGCCCATGTTGAGCATATTCTGGCAGCATTGCATTCCATGAAACCACATCCCTTTTAGGCATTTTTTCAAACAGCTGAAAAGTATCTTCACTTCCACATTTACCATACATTGTAATGACTAATGAGAGAATTCCCCACAAAGAAGTCATTCTCAAAACTTGCTTTGATTACTTGGGCTTGAATCTGCTTTATTTGTTTCAGTGTTTCCAGGTCAACACATGAACTAAGAACACTGGTGAAGGTGGACTGGTTTAGTTTCTCACCTTCCTACAACATATGAGTGAATAATTTTAGAGCCTACTTTCCATTCGCAGTACATAACTTCTTTCCTCTCTTGAATTTATTTTAAAGTTTGAAGAGTTGGAAATATTAATATTCCCATTGTGTGGCAGGTGGCTGCACAATAATGGCTACTAAGAAAATGAACAAGAAAAGATGCATGGATGCAGAATTCTCTAATGTGCCCAAAAGTAAAAGAAAGACTGCCAAGAAAATGTCAAAGGAATTCAATTCACGTCACGAAGATGAAAAGGAGAAGAAAATACCAATCCAAAGAGAAATCTTTCATGCAACTGACCTGAAGAAGAATACCAAAAGAGAAGATTGTTCAAATTGTTCCTTAATGTCCAAGAAAACAGTTACCTGCGAGTCCTTAAGGAAAGTAGTTAATAAATTATACTGCCAAGTATCTAATGGCCATTATCGCCCTTGCCTCCTTATGCATAAACTGGGCAAAGGCTGTGAATTATATGAAGAGGCTCTTGAATCTGTAAGAATTGAAAATTTGAGTGAAATTGCTTCCTTTTATAGAATTTTAGGTGCAGTGAATTGGGTATGGGGAAAAGTTGTATGGGAGATATATATGCGTGAAGAAGAGGAAGGAAACGAGGCTTTGAAACTAATGGATAATTATTTGATGGTTGTTCAATACAGAAACTTTAAGCCAGCAATGTGGTTAAGACAGGTAGAAGATAACCTTATGAGAATCATTGACAGGGTCAATGAGTAGCTCTGTACTTATACCACATGCTTCAAGCCCATTTTGGTTGAGATGTGTGAATTGAATGGAAAATGGTTTGTATTTGTAAATGTTGTAAAAGAATTGGAACATGGGGTGTTTGTTCATGTCAAGATAGTTCATTCCCCCTTAGTTCTCACATTGAAGCAACATTTGCACTATTATCCTATATGTTCAATTTAAATTCAACCCAAACATTGTAACATGGAGATAGAGAACCATTAAAGCTTTGGGTGATAATTTTGAAAGGTGCCATCCTTGCAACCAAAAATGATGATGTTCTTAGTTACATCTTTACATTTCCTATTGTATTTAATGTCATGCAGTTTTTATATTTCATTCATGTTTATGTTCCATTACATTGGATAATTTTCATTGAACATCAAAGCTTATACTCAATTTACATAATGGATTCAATATTGGCATAATTAAAATGACAAAGTTTATGCGATAGACAACACCTTGCATATGTCTTGAGGTAAAGTTTATTGTGACATTGGATAAAAGCGTGTCATTACATTCAATGATGCTCTGCCTTGGGATGAGTGTGAAGTCTATCTAGCACATGTAGTTCCCTAATGAAAACGATCTTTGATGTAATGTGTTGTCTCTTTGGAGTTGGTATAATTAAAACGACATTTTCACCTGGTAACTTCTCTGTAGAGTTGCTGAGTAGAAAATGGTTAGCTAAAGTCACTTTAGAGTTTTGTGAAAGTTGAATGTTAAGTAATTATTTTGACATTAGTGTTGAGATGTAGTCCATATAAATTACCATAAATGGCAAGAGTGTAATTGTGTCATACATTTAAAAGTTGCAATATATTTAAATTGTCTCTCTACAGTTGGTAGGTAGAAAGTAGTGAATATTATCATATGTTATCACTCTTACCATTATGAATCAGACAGACCTCATAATGGTCTCTCTAATTAAATTCATATTTTGCATTACAAAAGGGAGATTTGTAGGAAATATAGTTTGAGAATGTGGGTTTTCATAGTTCATCATAATAGTAATTAATCTTTTGGAATAACCTTGTTCAAGTTTTTGTTCCCAAAGTTTCAAGTGAAACTCCACCCAACATAATGCAGGTAATTACATGGTTAATCCACCCAACATCATGTTATCTTTATCAAGTGTTTTTGAGTGCATTTTAACTGATGAAATTATCTTCAGAATTTAAAGGAAATCATTACATAAATTGGCTTTCTAATGAAATTTTTGCTTTTACTATCATTGTGCAAAATGCGAGTTTTTGAAACTATCCAAGAAAATAGTTTTAGGTACCGTAACTCATGTGAGATGGATATCTATAGATATTACATGTATATGAGACCAATGGAACAAAAAATCCATTGACCTATCCATCGGTTTGCATTTTATCACAAGCCGTAGCTCATGGCCCAAATCCATTGAGGGATAGTGGCCATTTTTCTCTTGAGGGTGAAAAAATTACACCAAGCATTACATTTGTGTTCTCTCAAATACATAAAGTGTGCTTGAGTGTAGTTTATGTGAGAATATTTCCTACAGGATTTTAAGGCAGGATTTATGTGAGAGTGCTTGAGTATAGTACATTGATTGATGATAATAATGGTAAGCACATCGGAAATATTCACTACTATAAAAGGAACGAGGTCTATCTGATTCATATTCTCATATGATATCATCCTTCACCGTATTTTCATGGCTACTTCACCTCCTTGTGATTTTGGAACATAATTTCATTAACTATTTGGTAAAATGAATTTGGTTGTGTAAAGTAATGGCAAACTTGACTTGAAGACACGTTAAAGATGTGACGTTCTAGAATGGATTGGTTTAGGAGTTCTTCCATGACTACTCATGTAAATTTTAATAAGAGTTAAAGATGCCAACATTGAAAATGTTTGGTGTATGTGTTTTTTCAAATAATACTTATATCTATATATAGTCAAGGGTTTATCTGTATATGGTTTGTTCTCTATATATAAGAAACTCTAAGATGAATAAAATTTTATGTATCGGTTGGATAAGCATCATGTCCTTTACAAAAGATCGCCAATCCACCTCTGTCTAAATTCTAAGTTTGTTTACTGAGTGCGATAATACATTATATGTAAATAAAATTCAATAATGCCAAGAAATACACCTCTTGTTCATTGGATTACACTGAATTGAGTTTGACATTGAATTAATAGTATCTTGACTTAATAGCTATGTTGGCCCCTTAATTAGCTTCCCTACTATTTACAAGACCTGATTTTGATTTTTTTTGTAGTTGGAGATTTAAATCACTTGATCTCTGAAACCATGAGTGGAGTGACTTGTTTCCTGAGGTTCCCTGGTTAGCTGAACTCAGTTCTCTGGAATGTTGCTGTAAACCTCATTCCATTCCCTCGTCTTCACCTCAACATGGTTGGTTTTGCTCCATTGAACTTCCAAGGCTCCCAACAATAAAGAGCACTCACTGTTTCCTGAGCTTACTCAGTAAATGTGGGATGCCAAGAACATCATGAGGAGGGTGAGTTGGATGACAAGGAATCACTTAAAATACAAACTTAACTCATATTTTTTTTCCTTATTGCGTTTCACATAATGTTGTGATTTTACATGAAGGAAAACAAACTTATTTTGTGCAAATTGACGAAAATAAGTTCTTAAAATTGCAAACACAATAGAAGTATGACCATAAAAAGCTTGATCAACTATTGCAATTGAAACATAGAGTAGATTGGCAAAGCAATTCGACGTTTGAATGAAGATGGCAAGTGGATTTCAATAATGTTTTGTAAACTTCATCTATTGTTCATAGGGTTGTTGCTACTAAAACAATATGGAGTTTTTTTTACTTATTTCTATATATAGAGGACAACCAACTAACCATGTCCATTTCCATGTATTTTATATAGTACGCTCTTTTAATTTGACTCTTAATTCTTAGGAAAATTTTGCATTTAGCTACTCACTGGTGTAGTGAAAGTTCTACTTGATATCCAAAAAACAACGGAGAGAACTTTTGTGATGTTAAGATAAAAGTAATCTAGTCAAGGATAATCCCAATAGCTGTTTATCTTGAAACAAAATCAACAGTCATCCATGTCATTGAATTCCACAACCAATATAACTCCAAATATTACTATGTCAAAAGTTATTTAGTCCTAAAACATTATAGTGAGAGTGTGTTGTGTTCAATCTATGCAGTCCAAAATAGGTTTGAATGATATGTCAGATACTGCAATATAATCCCAAAGCCAGATATTGCAATATAATTTGGCCAAACTACTTTTCATTGTGCTCTTTTTCTCTTGGCGTTTTTTTTCTTCCCAAGATAGAGTAGTACAAGAAAAGTGTAGATATGAAGATTACATTTATTGCCTTCTTTATAGAATAGTATTTTCTTGTCTTCTATAGCCAAATATTCAATGATGGTAGGAATAGGAATACAATAGCTGAAAAAAATAGACAATCCATTTTGGAAAAAGGAGAAGGTAGTAAAGTAATAGCTATACAAAGTAGAGCTGTAAAGGAGCTGGAATGTAACTTTATGGAGTATGTGGCTGCAAAGACTTTGAAGAAAGAAAGGTCTCTTCTTGTATTCTACGTTGCACATAGGGACTATCTTTTCATTCGAGAATACCTACAAAAGGAAAAAGGTGGAGATATGCGAAGGCCTGACAAAGATTTGCAGTGGATGTAAGGCCTTGTCGGTCAATGTTGCCAATATCTATTGTTTCATTTTGCAGAGTCATCCCTTGTGCTTTATGTATTGTTAAACCCCATGCCATTCGAAGTGGTACTTGCCTTCGTGTACCCCTTGTGATAGGAGGGATGGGGACATAATTTGGATTGGAAGAATCCCATGGGGGGCCTTTGTAGTGGAGAAAGTCAATTACAACATAATATGGCAATGTAGGCGGTTGATCGTTGGAGTTGTAGACAATTGCAATAACTTTCCCAAGTGAGCTGTTTACAAGGCCTGCGAAGACACACAAATTGGCTGTCAACATGACTTGTTGACCAATTGCTAGTAGAACCTTGAATGGAAGTTGTTCATCATCTACTGAGGTTTGCACATGTTGTTTATTTTTCTCTGCAAAGCAATGCGCAATTGACATGTTAAGGTGTTTTAGCATTTTCTTGTTGTGCAATTCAACAGAGCTATTAGTTGCGTACAAATGATTGCAATTGTCAAATGTATGATTCTCTTCATGTGAAAGGGATGAGGTTGTCCTTGACATGAGGAGAGTCCAATCTTCAAGAGTCGGTGTTGCATTTCGGAGATTGATGAGGAGTTGACAGATGGAAACTTGAGAAGGGGTGTTGCCTTGTTATCGAAAGATGGTTGAAAGAGTGACAAAAGTGTCAAATGTGTGCCAGAGAGAATTCCTTCGAGATGTACCAACATACATGGGGATGTCCTTTACAGGGGGAAGTTGTCCAAAATCACCAAGGAAGATGATGGAGCAACCACCAAAGGGGGTTGTACGTTGGTAAGGGAATGCTTGATGTAATCGATCATCCATTTGGGATAGCATTTTTGGGCCAACGAAACTCATTTCGTCAATGGTGATGTGTCGAATATGGCGGAATTGTTCTTGGAAGGTCGAAAGGGATTTCCCTTCAAGAGGGTGCATCTCAACAATGGGAATGCGAAGAGAAGAATGTATTGTCAGCGCATGTATGTTAAATGTAGCAATACCAGTGGGATCAAGGAGAATCAAGGGGGAAGGGTTGTCGCCAGAGACATGTTGGAGTGCGGATCTAATGCAAGAAATCAGGAAAGACTTCCTATTCCTGCTGTGCCTTGAATGACCATTCTGAGTGGGGGAGGCCTTGTAGCATTTTTGGAGTGTGCGAGGATAAGGTCAAAGGCCATGCGTTGTGTGGGAGACAAGGAGGCAGGAGAACATGAAGATGAAAAGGTTTCTTGGTGTACTTGGGAGGACAATCACGTGAGGTCAATGAATGATATGGCTGTTGCATGCATGTGTGAAGCAATATGGTTTTCGGTCCAATTATGTTATTTATCAAAGTCACGATGACCAAGCATGTCAAGGTCATCAACATAGAGGTTGTTTCTAGGGCGGAGTTGAGAAAGGAGTTCCCATTCATCCATGGTAGGGGCTAAGGGAAAGTGGTTGGAAGCAGAAGTAGAGTCATCGGAGGGAGGTGTATTGGGGTCTTCTGGAAAACGATCAACATGCCATGCAATGTATGTGTCTTTAATGCAAATCCAATTAGAAGTTATGGCCAATTCTGTGGATCCAATGTCATCGTGGAGGGTGTGAAAAGGTTTGTATAGGAGGAGCTCAATCCAACAAAAGGAAACAAAGGAATCTTCAGTAAAGGGTGGACTGGTAGTGAAGCGAGGAAAGACACGAACAATTTTGGGAGGGTAGTTTGGTTTCCATTGAGAGTGCTTTCTACAAGATGAGTATGACCAAGAGCGTGCAACTTCAAGAAGGTTAAGATGTTCGAGTGTAGGGGGTTGTTTTATGTATGCAAAAATGAATGTGGGTATTGGTGGGGTGTCAAGAGAGTCATTGGAAATACGTTGGAAAACACTTTGGCTAACATTCAAGGATAGAAAGGAACAACTGCAAAGACAAAGAGGTAGCTTTTGGAGCATGTGGCAAGTTTCTTGTGCTCCAATGTATCGATCTGCAACAGTTTCTGACAAGAAGCGTCTTATTGGTTGAAGGACAGGGACATCATGTGGAGTTGCAGATGCAAGACGAGAAAGAAGTGCATGGTAGGTCTTTGATTTGGGCTCTGCCTTTGCTGCATATTTTGAAATATATTTGAGTACAACATGTCTAGAGAGAACAGGTTGGAAATCAACATTAGCTCGCCAAATTGAGAGCTTGGTATGGTTGTGAATATTTAGGAGGGCATCGTTCCTTGCAAGGTTGTATGTTTTTCGGCCATTTGCATCAATGAATAAGGAAGAGGTAGGTTGTAGATCAAATGGAAATCTGTAACGGCATTGAAGAGATGATCCTTTTTTGCGGAGGCAAGAATATTCTGAACATTTTGTGTGCCTTTGGACACAATTAACAAGGTCTTCATAGTCATGCAAGTGATCAGTTGCAAGTATGGAATGTGATCCAATGGTGCATGGATCATTTATAGTAGAGGCTTGGAAGGATGGGGTTTGAAGATGGTTGACGCGAGGATTCCATGTTGTAACAAACTTGTCAAAGTATTGTTTTGCATCTTCAACCTTGGCAGCATCTCCCCAGTCTAATGTGTCCACATTGGGTGCATTGTCCAGCCATAAGAATCCATGTATATGCACAGATCCCCTGTGTTTCCATTGTTAGGAACCCATGTTTTTACTTTATTAGTGTATTGTTGTTGGACGCATATGCTTTGTAAGTCGTCCCGTAGTATTTGTTGATCCATAGTTTGTGTTATTGTTGTTTGGCGCATATGCTTTGTAAGTCTCTTGTAGTATTTTTGATCCATAGTTTGTATTGGCCCATGGTTTTGACCCATAGTATTGGTGCCTAGACTTAGTATATAAGTGTGTGTTGAGGCCTATGAAGGCACCGTGAAGTTATTTGTATTGAGCTTGCTCAAAGGAGGCTGCCCCCTCGAAGTGGCCTGTGATCAATATAAAAGTGGTTTTGAGTTATGTTATTTTTGCTATTTCATGTGTTTACATTAATTACTTATTGCAGGATCATCACATCTAGTATCAGAGCACTTTCTTGGGCTCGTTGGGTGGAATTTCTGCCAAAATTTTTTTTCGCATTTGTTGCAAGTTCGGATATGGGAATAATCTATATCCACTTAACTGTGGGAAGTACTTGGGCATAAGCCCTAAAAATCATTGTGAGGAGTACCACAGGAACCCCAAAGTAGCTAGCCCATTGAGAGGACCTGCCAGCGAAAAGGGAAACGACCCCTATTTGATTGACTAGTTCCCACCCATGAGGTAAACCAATAGCTGTCGTTTTTGGCAAAGCGTTTATCAGTTTTACCTGAGCAGTGGAGTGAGGGTTACTTCCCCAATACGCAAGTCGTCAGACAACATTGGTGGCCGAGTGAAACCCTTGAACTGTTAGGAAGCCGCACATACCTGGGGTCCATATCTATTTTCAGCTGAACTGTTGCCGATCGCTGTTGTGCCGTTTAAGATCCAGCCATTTTCGATTCATTCTGAAATCCATTCCAGATCCAGTCGTTTCAGATCTATTTCGGATCCAGCTGTTTTCGATCCATTCGGAACCGTTTCAGATCCCTTTGTTTCTGATCACTTCCGCGTTGTTGCAGATCTATCTATTTCAGATCCCTTCCGCGCCGCAGCCACTCCATTTTGAAAAAAAAAAAAAACCAGTTTTTTCTCCATATCTCCCTTGTTTTCACTCCGTTTCCCTTGAAACTTTTCGGGAACCCCTGTAATCCCATTCTGCATATTTCATTCCTGAGAACCCTATCCCAAATTCCACTTCTTAAAGACCAAAATCCCACATTTGTCTATTTTTAGGGTTTGCCATAAATTTTTCAAATTTCACCCAATTGCCTTCAAATTTTACCACCAAGTTCCTTTCCTAATTTTGCTTCTTTGTCCCTCTCTGCCGAATTTTCTCATTCTTTCACCCCGCTTCTGAAATCCCCATTTTTTACTTCCCTATCCATCAGAAAGTGTCCAGAACTTACTCAAACCCCAATTACCCATCCAAGTTTTTCCCAAATCCAAATTTTCCTTTACTAAAGAAGCTTTTGTTTGTGTTTTTCTATCCATCCCCCCCCCCCCAAAAAAAAAATCTCATGGTTATGGTTGTCACCCGCGCAGGAGCAAAAACCATGGAGGAAGCACTTGTAGCCATCCAAACCAAACTCCAAGATCTGGATGAAAAATTTCTCAGCCTCCATCTTCAGCATTCAGCCATGAACAATAATCGACAACAAGAATCTCCTGCAGCCAATGGGTTCTCTTCTTCCAGTAATTTTCGTGGTCCAAAGCTTGAATTTCCTCGCTTCAACGGTACTGATCCGACTGGATGGATATATCGTGCAGATCAGTATTTCAACCTTCATAATACTTTTGATGTTCAAAAAGTTCCACTTGCATCCTTTCATTTGGAACGGGAAGCCCTTCAATGGTACCGTTGGTACATCAAGGCTCATCATGAGCCAAAATGGACAGGTTTTTTCCAACTCATTTTGCAACGATTTGGTCCTAGTGCTTTTGATGACTTCACTGGAGCACTCACTAAACTTCGTCAAAGTGGCACTGTGAGAGAGTATCGAAAAGAATTTGAGAAACAGGCCAATCAAACAGAAGGATTGTCTGATGAATTCTACCAGAGTTGTTTTTATCAGTGGTCTTAAGGATGAAATCCGGTCAGAGGTCAAAATGTTCTGTCCCAACACAATGATGGAAGCCCTGGGGTTGGCTAAGTTGGCAAAAGACAAGATTGTAGCCCAACAACGCTCCAAACCCTCTTTTATTCCCTTCCAAAATATGGCTTCTCAACGACTTCCCATCCCACCAGCTCCTCGACCAACTGCTATCAAGCATTTGTCTGAAACAGAGATGCAGGCACGCAGAGAAAAAGGGATCTGTTATAATTGTGATGAGAAATTCACTCGGGGACATAAATGTGTTAAGCAAAAGCTCTATCTCTTGGATATGGATTCTCTGCCTGCCTCTAAAATTGGTGAAGAAGGTCCAAATACAATGGATGATCAGGTTGACATTCCAGAGTTGCCTATTGACCCCCCATCTCAGGACGACCAACCAGAGATATCTATCAATGCTTTATCCGGCGTCACCACCCCCCAAACAATGCGGGTCAGGGGTTACTTCAAGAAGATTCCTCTTACAATACTCATTGATTATGGCAGCACACATAACTTCATTGACCCTTGAATCGCCAAACAGGCTGATTGTTTTATCCATCCTTGCTCCAACTTTGAAGTCATGGTTGCCAATGGGGGCACCTTACCTTGCAAGGGAAAGTGTCACAATGTGAGTATCTCTTTGGAAGATTATAACCTACGCTCTGACATGTTTGCCTTGTCTTTAGGCGAATGTGATGTGGTTTTGGGAGTTCAATGGTTATGCACACTTGGCCCCATCTTATGGGATTTCGTTGAACTTTGGATGCAGTTTTCCGTTAATGGGACACAACACAAATTTACAGGCTTACAACCAGGGTCTCTCCGCATCATCAGTTCACATTGCCTGGAAGATATCCTTAAGAGGAATTCACATGGTGTCATTGCTCATATCCATTCCATTCAGATGCACCCACCAACTTCCTCCACTACTTCCTTGGATAGATATGTAGGTGTATTTGCTGCACCAGTGGGCTTGCCGCCTTCACGAGACCTTTTTGGTAAGCATTTCGCTGCATCTACATCTTAGCAGGACATGATGGCTATTTTGCATGCAGTACAGAAGTGGAAGCCATCCCTATTGGGGAATTATTTCTGCATCAAGACTGATCTCCCGAGTTTGGAAAATTTCCTGGAACAGTGGGTCTCCTCCCCAGCACACCTGAAGATGATGATGATGATGGAGATGTTGATGAGGAAGGGGGAGATGACAATGATGATGAAGATGTTGTTGATGATGATGATGGTGATGATGATGAAGATGTTGATGATGATGGTGAGGGTGATGAAGATGATGATGATGATGATGATGAATAAGAAGATGGTGATGATGGAGATGTTGATGAGGAACCTAGAGATGACAATGATGATGAAGATAGTGATGCTGATGATGATGGTCATGGTGATGAAGATGATGATGATGATGATGATGATGATGAAGATGATGATGATGGAGATGTTGATGAGGAAGGGGGAGATGACAATGATGATGAAGATATTGTTGAAGATGATGATGATGGATATGTTGATGAGGAAGGGGGAGATGACAATGATGATGAAGATGTTGTTGTTGATGACGATGGTTATGATGATGATGGAAATGATGATGAAGATGTTGATAATGATGGTGAGGGTGATGAAGATGATGATGATGATGTTGATGAAGAAGAAGATGATGATGATGGAGATGTTGATGAGGTATCTAGAGATGACAATGATGATGAAGATGTTGATGATGATGGTGATGCTGATGATGATGTTGATGATGATGGTCATGGTGATGAAGATTGTAAAATTAGTCACAGCAGATCTAATGAACAAGTAAATCAATCACAACAGATGAACATAGAAAATATGGTGCAAAACTGTGCAAAACATGCAGCAGTGCTCTCTATCCCAGAAAGGGTGAATGAATTACAATACAAACTGTCACAATGACAGAGAAATTCGAATTGCCTAAGGAGGTCATTCGAATCACTGAATGGAGTAGCTTGACTCTATCTAGGAGTCCTCATCAATCATCGGTGTTGCTCATCAATCACAACAACCAGTCATCCAGGTGTCAATCTGAGTCTAACTGAGTGTAATAAATGTAATTGAAGTGTGTAGCACTGATATAGGATCTGGAGGCTCAGTGGGGGCGCATGGGAGGCTAACTGAAGTCAGAACAAGTCACCTAATCAAACTGGAGGTCAAACGGAAGTGATACAGTCAGTCGGGATTGAAACTAGCCTCAAATCAGGGAGAATCGGAGCTAACTGAATGTAACTGAAGTGAATCTGCAGTGGTAGGTGAACAAGTGCGCCCTTCTCTGGCAGTAGGTGAGAAGAGGGCGCCTTTCAGCTTAGGAGGGCTAAAACTCTGTGGTAAGTGGCTCCCGGGTGCTAGAAGAAGGTGGATAAGGTGCTGGAGGCATCAAACTGGTGACTGGGATGCATGCCTGTGCATGCAAGATCCTGAAATAGATCATATCCTGAAATAGATCATGCAAGATCCTGAAATAGATGATGTATCCCGAAATAGATGATGTGGATATCCGAACAAAGATGATGATAATTATGATGATGATGATGATGATGATGAAGATGATGATGATGGAGATGTTGATGAGGAAGCGGGATATGACAATGATGATGAAGATATTATTGAAGCTAATGATGATGGAGATGTTGATGAGGAAGGGGGAAATGACAATGATGATGAAGATGTTGTTGATGATGATGATGGTGATGATGATGAAGATGTTGATGATGATGGTGAGGGTGATGAAGATGATGATGATGATGCTAATGAAGAAGAAGATGATGATGATGGAGATGTTGATGATGAACTTAGAAATGACAATGATGATGAAGATGTTGATGATGATGAAGATGTTGATGATGATGGTGATGCTGATGATTATGTTGATGATGATGGTCATGGTGATGATGATGATGATGATGATGATGAGGAAGGGGGAGATGACAATGCTGATGAAGATATTGTTGAAGATGATGATGATGGTGATGGTAATGAAGAAGATGATGATGATGATGATGATGATGAAGATGATGATTATGATGGAGATGTTGATGAGGAACATAGATATGACAATGATGATGAAGATGTTGATGTTGATGATGATGGTGATGATGAAGATGTTGATGATGATGGTGATGGTGATGAAGATGATGATGATGATGATGAAGATGATGAAGATGGAGATGCTGATGAGGAACCTAGAGATGACAATGATGATGAAGATGTTGATGATGATGATGATGGTGATGATGATGAAGATGTTGATGATGATGGTGATGGTGATGAATATGAGGAGGAGGAGGAGGGTATCCACCTTCTCTTTATCTTCACAATTATCCAGGTCCCTATAGCACTCTCTCCCTTCGTTCACCCTTAATCACTACCCCTATGTGCCTTTATCCATCACCCTTTCCCTCTCCCTCTCACCTTGTAACCCTCCATCTGTATCTCTATCCCTGGATCTATCCCTCAGGCCCTTTACCTCCCTCCCTCTATGTCGCTCTCTCTCCCTTACACCATCTTCGTCCCTGCTACCCCACTAATTCCTCCTTCCCTATCACACACACACACACACACAACCTCCCACTTTCTTTGTCGCTCACACCTCCCTCTAGTCTATATCTCTCCCCAACCATCAATCTCTCTCTCTCTCTCTCTCTCTCTCTCACACACACACACACACACACACACACACACACACACACATTATGTCCCTTTCCATTCTCAAACCCATTCCCCCTCCATCCATATATGTCTCCACCTTTCTCCATCCATCCCTCACCCTACCTTCTCTCTCTCTCACCTTCTATCCCTCCATCATGTTATCTTTCCCTCTCCCTATTCTAATCTCCCCATCACTCCCTCTCTCTCTCTCACTTTATGTCTCTTCCCCCTCCTCTCATATTATCTCTCTCTCTCTCTCTCTCTCGTCACCACTCCCTGCATGTCTCCCACCAACACTTTTTGTCCCTCCCTTCCTATCTCTTTATTTCGTTCTATCCCCGTATATCTCTCGCTCCCTCTAAATCCATTCCTCCCCATTGTCCCTCTCCCTTCCTCACTCTATGTCTCTCCCCCCCTTGTATTCTTTCTTTCTCTATCACATGCCCCTTGCCTCCATCCATCCCCCCTTGTCACTCAAGTCTCACTTTCAACTTCTAACCCTATACCTCTTCGGAACCTCTTCTACTCCTAATAGTGCTCTCAAGCTCCATTGCCCTTCACCCCTATAGCCCATCATATTCTCATTCCCTTCATCTCTCCCCACTCAAGCTTCCAACATCCTTCTATTCCCTTGACCCTTTCCCACCCCTATTAAAAATATTAACCATAGATTCCCTTTACCCTTCCCCACCCCTTCTCAAATATTAACCAAAAATTCCCTTGAGTCTTCCCCACCCCCTTTCAAGTACTAAACATATATTTTATAGTTTACATAATGCGCATGCATTATGTAGTTATATAATGCGCACGCGTTATGTAGTTATATAACGATCATGCATTATGTAGTTATATAATGCGATCGCGTTACTAAATTCTGAAAGCGCGGAAATATTTTTTGAATTTAAAAAAAACGCGTACGTGTTTGTTAGAGCCTAAACCAACCCTACTCACTTGCCCGCATGTCAACCATAATCCTATGTGTATGCTTTGGAGTTTGCTTTGGTAATAGCAAACCTATGCTATGATAATGATAAACCAAAGCTAATTGGGTGTATTTATTCTAGTTTCTGGAGAAGCCTGTGCTTAGCCACCCGTTACAGTATGCTACACACAGTCATTTTTTACAAAATTTTAAACACAAATAACATTTTTTCTGCAGATTCCAAATATGTAACTTTTATTTAAAAATATTATTTTTTCCTATTTTCTTTCAATTTCTTTTGTGTCCTACGTCCTTAACTCGTGAAACACACTGTTAGTGTTTCTTCCATAACTTTTTCAATTCTTGATCATTTCAAAAAAAAAAATTATGGTGCACAAGTAGACACTAACCTCCACGTTCTATCAAAAACCCATTTCATGATTTTTGCATTAAGACTTTCAAAGTATGCACCCACAAAAGACGTACTATTTTCGAGGTTTGATCACCTAGACAATTATAAAAAAGTTATAACATTACTAATTTAATTTTTGAAAAATAATGGCGCACTAGTGCTATATGTTCTCTACATGCATGTCGATTTTTGTAGCTTGATTCCATCATTTAGGCCCTCAAAGGCTGCACCCACAAAAACATATACCTTATCATTTGCCTAAAAAATAAAAAATGTCTGTTAGGAAAAATGGAACTTGAGATAGCTATGCAAATTTTCAATACATAAAAGTTATATATTTGGAAACATGATCCAATTTCCTACATTTCATTTTTTTTACTCAATGCAAGATATTTTGCGTAAGTATCTCAAAAAATCCAAGTAAGTTGATGGATGCTTGATTTTTCAGTTTTCTATTGCATCTAACGTGCCAAAAGTGACCCTCATTAGCTTGCACTGACCTATTAACACAAAGATTCTTCATTTAACATTGAAGAAAAAAAAATACTTATCTATATCCAACTCATTTTGGATGATGTCCAACGAGTTAGTGTAAACCAATCTTCAATTCCAATGGAAGTTGTAGGGGAATTACAAATTATAAGGACTATTTTCCTCCCAACCAATCCAAACAGTAAGCAATGTGTGATACCCCTATGCGGAGCCCCAACTCAATTGAAATACACAATGGTTCACTCACCTAAGGGTATACGTATCAAGAATACACTCTTCCCAAGCTATGATAGTGATTGTTCAAAATATTGAACTTATACAAGAAATTGTGTGGTAAAGAGGCCTTTTGCTACAATAATACCTTTCCTCCTAGGGTTCCAGTGTGCAATAAATCCACCCCCTTTTGCTCTTTATACTATATTACCTCCATTAATGGGGTTCTTCTTAAATAATGTCAAGAAAAATTGGGATCAATACCTCTCACATGTAAGGTGCACCTCAAACCCCATGTTATGCTACTTAGAAAGTGTTGCAAGTAGTCTTCAACTTCTCTAATCAAATCACGTTCATTTCTTGGATGACAACTTCACCCTTCCCCAGCTAAGTAAAACAAAGTCCACCATCATAAAAACTCAAGTCTCTAAATAGATTTTTTTTTTCATGCTAGAATGTTAAACCCTAAGAGTACTTTATTTTTCCTCTAATAACCAAGATACTTAAATTGATTTCCTTTCACATTAATAACCAAAAACATCACATCAATTTACTTCCGTTTGACACTAATATACAAAAGAAACAATTTATTTTTCTTAATAATTAAGGATAGAAGTTTCCTTTCTCATTATTGTTTTTTCCAAAAAAGTAATTAGAATCCATAAATACATTTATGTAGAAATTAAGGTTAGAGAAATATAATTTAAGTCATGTGATAAATATTCATTAGATTATTTCTATTATCCCCTTTGGATCTTAACCTTTAATAGATTCATTAATTTTTTTCCTCACAAAGCCCTACGACTTCAAGACTTCAGAGCTAGTTTATAGAGCCTTTTTTAATAGTATGATTAAACAATGGTAAACTCTCTTTTTTTTTCTCACAACGCCTTAAGACTAATAATAATAAAGTCATTTCTTATAATATGAAATTAGACAATGAAATATCTAACCTAAGTCAATGGAGTGGGGTTGTTCTTAATAAAGTCATTTCTTATAATATGAAATTAGACAATGAAATATCTAACCTAAGTCAATGGAGTGGGGTTGTTCTTGACATCTAACGTGATCAATGTGAGTATCATAGAAAAGGGAGAGCAACATTGTATAATTTAATTTTGCATTATCCTATTATTAAACCAACAAATTCAAAGATCATTTTAAGAATGCATATAAATCTAGGCATCTATAAAATGTCACAATATACATTAAATAGTTACTGCTTGGAAGGGGTGTTATAAAAGTACATGTTTTTTAGATCAAATGGATATAGGTATTTTTTTACTTGGAAGGGGTGTTATAAAAGTACATGTTTTTTAGATCAAATGGATATAGGTTTTTTTTATAAGCCTGAGAAGCTTTTAAATTGATTGTAGTTTTTTTATTTTTTTAAAACATTAAAAATTAGAAATTATATATATATATATATATATATTTTAAATTTATGAAATTAATAAATATAAATTAAATATATTTTTTATTGTATTAACAAAATACTTTATACTATAATATACAAAAATTATACATCATATTAAAATATAAAAAATTATATAACATTTTAAAATACAATGAATCTAAAAACATGATAAAAACCAAATTTTAAACTTATATAAAACCTTTCAAATTTAATAAACATACATTATATAAAGTATAAAAACCCAGAAAACATTCTGATATTATGATATGGCATCTCATTTTAGAGCACTATCCTAATTACCATATAAGTAAGACATGTATTACTCATTTAGTATGGTGTAAATAATATCATCGAATCGGCACCGGGTCAAAAAGAACTTTGCGTAGCTGATCCTTGACCTCCTTGTTCGTAATGGGGAAACCATCTCCGCCTTTGTACATGATTTGGGTGCTTTGTGCTAACGTATTGAAGGTATACTTCTTGCAAGGCAGTGGCACACTGTCATGCTTTAATAAGAACTCCATATTAATTTCCTGAAGGGAAATGTCAATGAGGCCATTCACATGATTTAAGGCTTCTTCCACCGTACACTCAGGATGGTCTTTCAAATAACATTCTATACACGATAAATCCCCTCCATCCTTTTCGCGCTCGGTCTTCATAGTCGAAAGTGAAAAACAAATGGGAGAGCGTGAGTGATATTATATCCAAATCCTTTTACTTTATTAAAAGCTAAGAAAAAGCTTCAGTTGAAAGCCACAATTATACCTGGAAATCTCTTGCGTCGTCGACAAGTCTTCCGACGAATTCTAAGAGTTGGTGGAACCTGGAGGGAGAGTATATCTGCTCCAGGATGTCTTGTGGTAAAAGCTGACCCATTAACAGAAGCGGAATCAAATTCAGCATGCACATCCCTGAGCTCGCTGTGCCGTTCTTCATGTATTCATCAAACGTGGGGACATGTCCACTTGCCATTCAGCATCTTGCAGATAAGATCCAAGGAATCGCTCCCACTAAACAAAAATGCAAAGCAACCAGTAATGAAGAATGAGAATCTTTGGACTGATTTCAATAAGTAGAAATAAAAATGTTAATAAGCAGATAAGATACGGCATTTTTTCGTATGTAGGCTGCCATATCCCGCCCTTGCACTTTCTCAACTGCAGCAATCAATTCATTCGATGTCTTGAAGAAGAACTCGAATGTAGTTTTAATGGAGTCTGGGAGGCTCTCTATCAATGGCTTAAACAATAATAAGTAAGAGCATAAAAGGGCGTTGCGGTGGATGAGATGATTTGAATATATATCTAGCTGCTAAATTCAACAAAGTCTGTAATATATAATTTGAATTTACCGTCTCACTCCCTCTGTAAAGATTTTGAGTTGCTCCAACTTTCCGTGAGTATCGTAGAGATCATCTAGAATAGTCATCAGTGTAGTAAGTTTTGTGAAGGCGATTCTACTTCCACAAAACTCGGGCTCGAAGATTCCTGTAACCACCCAAAAGTAAAGTTCCACGTAAAGCTTCCGATAGAAATTCAGGTGGGCTATACCTGAGTCTGTGAACCACCTGTAGAATAGTACGGCACAAGGTGAGCTCTAATCATCCCCAATCAATATCATTCTCAAACTCATGATATTAAGAGAATTAAAATGTACCTTGAGATAATCTGTATCTCTTTCTGATGTGTGAACTGCAGAATATTGAAGTCCAATTTGGCCAACTCTAGAAGAAATTTGTTCATATTCGACCTTGGAGAAAAAACTAAAGTAATTAGTGTATATGCATAACAAATATTGAAGTTAATTGAAATCTTATTGACAAGGTAAGCACTTGAGCCATGAATCGTTTTGTCCATATATTTCGATAAAATTCCTTGCGTCCAATCTCGGCGGAGTGCAATGCCACGGAAACTCCAATGCGTACTTCACCTGGATAAGGCCGGAGTGAATCAAATAAAATCAAATCGAGCGTACATAGATTACAATACAGTTTAATTACCTCTTCCAAAAGGCTTTGATCGACGGGCCCGATAGCCTTCCGTCCTGCTAAAACTTGCTTTAGATAATTTGTTGCGAATGACTTGGCCTCTTCCATCACTGTTTCTCCGGGATATGAAATGTTTGAAGCTCGCAGTAATGACAACATGCATCTCACGTATTTATTATATCCTTCTGCTCCTTCTCCTTCTCCTTCTCCTTCTTCAATCGCCGAGCTAGAGAAGAACTTTCCGTTTTCATCCTTGAAATTCTCAAAGACGGCTGTTCACAATGTGTCAAATAAATTAGAGTCATACTCTGAAACACATTGTGAACAGTCGTGTTTGGGAATTTCAGGGATGAAAACGGAATGCGCGGATACGTTATATCGATGGAGTCGGAGAGCCCGGAATCCCAAAGCTGTAGTGTTGAGATCATTGATGAGGGAATCTGGTGATCCCACTCCGATGCCTCTTTCGTTCCAATATCTGCTCATCATCAGTGAGGTGTTAATGCAGGTCGAGCAATGGGTAGCTATCGGCCAGAACTGCATGCCATCAATGACTCCTATTAAAGGTAAAAAAAAATCAAATTTATGTATGATTATATATAAATGCTTAAAACCTGTAAAAGTAATCAATAGCTAATTTCATTTCAGGTTGAAAATGTCGATTAATATAAATGCTTAACCTTTGGCCAATAGTTGAAAGTGGTTTACAGAAAGTCGTAAGATCTTTCGTGGAGCTGATAATTGATATGTTGAGGCCCCATCTGGAAACCAATGGCGCTACAGAAACGAGAGCCATTACTACTTGTTTCTTGCTTCTTTTACTCGGAAAATACTTGCTTGGTCACGTAGCTATAGCTTTTCGCTGTCCTTCCTCGCCCATAAATAAAGCCCTCTAACTGTATCAATATCATAAATGGAATTTTTAATTTCCTTATTACATAAAAATAATCTAACTTTCCAAAAAAAGGTATCTTTTCAATTTCGCACAAACTTCCAAATAAATCGAATCTTTAATGAAGGACTCAAAGAAACGCGTCTTCTCAAATAATTACAAATCCTTTTGTCCAATAGAGGTTTACCAGCGAAGTTAATGATGACAATTTCTAGCGAAGGTTCCAGGCAGTGGGTCTTAATTTCAATGGGAAGGTCATTTGTTGGTGGATCTTTACAAAGATGAAGAGAAATATAAATAAGTGTACTTCAATTGAGAAGTATAAACTAAGTAAACTCTTTTTCAAAAAATGTATAAAACAAATATTTTTCATTTAATTTTTTATAATCATGCACTTTTTAATATTTATATAAAAATAGTATCTTTTTAATAAAACCTAATTTGAACACATTAATGTGTTATATATGTAATATTAATTTTACAATTCATTAAAATAACAACTATTATATTGTATTTTTTTGGGTTGGAGTACATTTCATTATACATAAAACTACTTAGACTATGCAATAACAATATTGAGGCATCCACATGATCTTATGGATAGTCTAGGACATTGTAACTAGATATAGTCTTAAAATAAAACTAGAACCATGAGAAAATTACTTACTATTAATTATGTACAAAAGGAAGCCACTAATCAAAGATATGTTATAATAAACCTACAACCAAAAAATACATATAAAACCAATCAAAAACTTAATTCAAACTAGAGATAGGGCATCCCCATTCTCAAAAACTTAATTCAAACTAGAGATAGGGCATCCCCATTCAATCCTGAGAGATGTAAGAATCATGGGCATTAGGCGCCTAGGAAAAAACAATGCATATCTCATAAAATTTAAAAAAAAATCTTCCATAACAAGGAAGTTAGCAACACTAGCATGAGAGGGGTTGGGGCATCAAATTTTGTTGTTCAACACTTGTCGCCACAGCATACAAGTATGGGATGGAGGGGAAATGGAATCAAGCCTAAAGATAAAAAAAACTTTATCAACTTCATATGGATGGTCTGTTTTCTGAAGAGGATAGACTCTTATTGAAGGAACTGCAGACAAAATTGGATGAATATTTGAGACTTGATGAAAGTACTTGGCGGCTAAAAAGCTAGGCATTGTGGGTGGAACTTGGGGATAAAAACTCAAATTTTTTCCACAAATTTTCCTCTCATCGGAGGAACATCAACACAATTTGGTCAATTGAAGATAATGAGGGCATGGATGTCAGTTATCAACAAAATTTGGAGAATATGGATGCAAATCACTTTCAGGAACTTTATAAAGACCCTATGTCTTCAAACATCGATTCACGGCCTAAGGTTATAAAACAATACCCCTGTTTTTTCTTGGCGTAAGAAGGAGAAGATATTGGAAAGTGAGTCACTTTAAAAGAGGTTGAAGATGTTCTAAAGGATTTCAAAAAAGACAAGATCCCTGGACCAGATGGTTGGTTAGTGGATCTATTTTTTCACTTCTTTGATCTAATGGGACAGGATATTCTTCAGATGGTCGAATTCTCCAGATATGAGGGATGGATGTCGGGTGGTTTGAATGTGACAATTTTAACCCTCGTACCAAAATCCAATAAACCAAAGAGTTTTAATGAGTTTTTCCTTATTGCACTGTGTAATGTGATTTACAAATTGGTTACAAAGATCATTTCAAACAAAATTAAGCCAAAAATATTCGAGTGTATGTTGAGAGAACAATTTGGTTTTTTAGATAACAGACAAATATTGGATGCAGTGGGAATCACTCGGGAAGTTTCATACTCTATCAAAATAAGGAAATAGAAATCCCTGATTCTCAAGATTGATCTTGTAAAAGAATACGTTCTAGTCAACTGGGACGTTTTACAATTTGTTCTTTTACAGATTGGATTACCTTGGAGGGTTATCAAATGGATCATGGTCTGTGTTTGTACTGCAAATTTCTCTATTTTGATAAATGGAAATCCAACCAACTTCTTCAAAAGCTACAGGGGTTTAAGACAAGGCTTCCCTTTGTCTCCATTATTTTTTTTGCTGGTCATAGAAGGCCTCAACAGAATGATAAATAATGCAAAAGTTGAAGGGAAAATCAGAGGTATCTCTTTTGGTAAGTCTTTGTCCATGTCACACCAACTCTTTGTTGACGATGTTATTCTTTTTGGACTGGCGGTTTTAGAAGAATGGAAGTCTCTCTCGGACCTTATTGATACATTCTGTATTTCCACGGGGATGCAAGTAAATTTGAACAAATCTGCACTTATTATCAATCAGGAGGTGAACTCTTTGGATATGCAACTTTAGAATCGTCTGCCATATAAATGCGCTATTCTGGAAGAAGAATTTAAATATTTAGGTTACTTCATAAAACCTAATAACTATGGACTTCATGATTGGAGGTGGTTGATACATAGGTTTGAAAAGAAAATCAATATCTGGTGTATGAGATTCCTATATCTTTAGGCAACAGAATTATACTTTTGAGGACAGTTTTAAGCAGCATGTGAGTTTATTGGGCGATGTTAACTAAATTGCCATCCAAAATCCTACATCTTCTAAAAGGTTTAATGTTTAGGTTTATGTGGTCAGCCAATATTGATGGAGGGCATTATCACTTGACAAATTGGGAATTCTTATCTCTCCCAAAGAAATGGGGCAGATGGAATATCAAATAGATCTTCTGGTTCAATTCAACATTACTTCCCAAGAGTTGTTGGTGGGATCTTATGGGGAATAATATGTGGTCCAATTTATCGCATGTTAAATATATCAAAATGGATATTTATAAATGGGTCAGAAATCCTTTAGGTAAATATCAGAATGCATCCTATATCTGGAAAGGTTTCATGAAAGTTCTCCCTTGGATCTATAGTAACTTATCTTGGCAGGTCGGTAATGGTGAAGATAATGTTGTTGGAACCAATCCCAATGTGGGGATGGACACCAAATCTACACTGTCTAGGGATCTTAGATCTCTGTTCACGGAGTATGGGCTCATTACCTTAAACCAATTCAAAAGATCCAAACGCCTCATTCCTGATCCTTCTTATTGGCTAACAGTCTCAGATCTGGGTTTGGAGGGAAGATGGGCATGTGAGTGGAACCATTACATCATTTTGCTGCAACTAAATGGTATCCAACTAACTGAGGCAAGCGATTCATCGATCTGGACAAAAAATATTTCAACAGGACAGGTTTCGGTGAGTTTTGCATATCAAGCCATTATTGAAGAGAAGTTTGAGGGTGATTGGAAATGGTGGTACAATCCAATTTGGAAGTGGAAGCTTCCTATAAAAATTCAGTGTTTTTGCTGGTTATGTTTTAATAATAATATTCTTACGTGGGAAAATATTCAACGTAGAGGGAAGATTGGTCCAAATGTTTGTGTTCTTTGCAAAAATTCTGGTGAATCTATCAACCATCTGTTCTTTCAATGCAACTTTTCCAATAAGTTCTGGAGCACCATAGGTAAGGATTTGAATATCACTGAGATTCAGCTTCACTCATCTTTTGATGCTCTCTATATGTGGTGGAAGCAAAAGGTTCCTTACCTTATGAACATCCCAGGGCTGGCGGCGTGGTCTATATGGAGAACACGGAATTATGCATTATACCATAATATTATTCCTGATGAGTAGCATTCTATTTTCAGATTTAGAAATCTTTTGCAGTTACACAAAAACCCTCAACCAATTTTAAAGAACTATACTCGGTAGTCGAATTGGAAATTTGGGGATATTAGAACAGTCTTTGGTTGTTTTTATGGTGCAACATCAAATCATAAGTGTGGTGCAGGCTTCCACATCATATGCGGTGAAAATATTCACTACAAGTTCAATATTTATGGAGGTTATGGAACTAACTCAAAAGCATAACTCTTGGGCCTTTGGGGTATCTTGAAGGTGGAGGTGTGGTGTGGATGGAAGAATTTTAAAATCTTTGGTGAATCTCTCTTCATCGTGAATTGGGCGAAGGATCTTTATGGCATGAAATCCATCAAACTCAAACATTGGAGTGATAGAGTTAAAGCTTTAATGGGATGGTTTCAAGATCTCACCATCGATCGCATCTACAGGGAGTACAATGACGTTGCTGATTGATTATCCAAGATGGCACTTGATGGGGAAGCAGGTGTTCTATATTGGGAAGTGTGGGAGGAAGAAATCCTCTCACACAAGGGTTTTATGTGGTTTTTTAATAATATTTCTTAAAATTTTTGGTTATGGTTGTGACTGTATATTGATTTTGGATATGGCTGTGGTCCCTTTTGATCCGTTTTTGTGACTGTATTGATACATAAGATACTTTTGAAGGATGTCTAAGCGCCGCTCTAGTAATGTACTCATAATCATATGTACTTTTTTATTTCATTTAGAAATAACAAAAGTACTAGCTTTTTTTCCGCTTGAAAAAAAATGATCACTACTAAGCATTGACTAATAAATAAATGATCGTGGATGTCAGCATCTGTATGTACAGGGATTCAATGTGAAACTACTATGTACACGGATTCAATGTGGAACTACTATGTGAATATGTTATATGTCCAGGTATTAAATGGGGAACTACTTTGGTTGTGGATGTCCGCATCCGTATGTGCAATAAATGGGGAGCAAGTGCAACTATGTCGGGGACAGGGAGTTAAAGAGGCCATGGAATTGTTGAATGAATGAAATTAAGAGGATTTCAAATAGAAGAGTTAAACATAAAAAATTAAATGGGTATATATAGAAAAATTAAATGATTCAATAAGGATCAAGTTAAAATTATAACAATAACATGCTATTTTCATCCATGATGTATGATTGGTATGAACAATGTTGGAATTTGATAGACAAAATACCGATCATGAACTATTTTTCCTGTTTAAATTTTCATGTCCCCTCAAATAAAATGAAAGAAATTAGAAATTATAAAACGTTTATAAATGGTGTTAAAACTGTCATTTTTTACGAGTGAAAGTTTTACCAAATCTCTACCTAGGTATGAATATATCATACTTATAAAATGACATTAATGAAATTGGGTTTTTTTATATATCATACTTATAAAATGGCATTGATGAAGTTGGGTTTTTTTAATAGAGCTGGATTTGAATCAGCTTATGCCTATTGTCCTTTGGTGATGGACTCAAATACATTGAAAGTCTATATTTATTAGACTCAAAAAAAATTAAACCATTACAGCAATTATATTATTTTAACATAAAATAATAAATAATAACTATTTACCTACTAGTACATCTACATCTACCTTAATAGTGGATGACAAATGCGGATAGGGATCATCTAAATGTTAAGAGTTCAAATGCAAAAAAATCACTAAAGAGAGGCATGCAAACAGAATAATAGTATATTATTTATTTTGTAAATCACATATACACTATTTTCGCAAAACCTAATGGTCACCACATTCTCTTTATGCTTAGATTTTTCTCAGGTTTGAATATTGTTGATTTTTGTTTGGTAAGGTTGTTTATGGTCAATCATCATTAACCAAGTTTGACTATGGTTAACCATGTTTGACAATGTTTAACTCCAGTTTGAAAATAGTTTAATATGGTTGACCATATTTAACCATCATTCGCCATTATTAATGATAAGTGAAAAATATCAACATTCATCTTATTTAACTTTATATAAACATAATTTGACCATAATGTCTGGCTATACCTTCAACATGCTTGGCTATAATTTGAACATGCTTGACAATAAAACCAGCTACTTTCTTTTATATATTTCAATTTAGATTGATTTAAGAAAAATACTTGACTAAGTTAATAAAAAAACAAGTTATTCAAGTTAAAATCAATGCAAAATTGCAAAAAAATCAATGCAAAATTGCAAAATTATATTTAAAAAATAAAAACACTTTTATCAATAATTTTTACAATCATGATGACATCATTTTTAAATGGTTAAAATGTTTAGAGAAAAATAATCATAATACCAGGTCAACTAGTTGCTAGTTGCTTTGATAGAAAATAAAATTTAATAAAAAAAATTTGTAGAACTTAACTTAATTTTATGATAGATGTTTTGGAAATTTATAATTCATAAAAATATTAGTAGATAGACTATGAAAGTTAATTTTTAAATAAATATTACTTTTTAAATATTTTAAATGTTATATATTTTGAAAATTTATAATTTATAAAATAATAATAAAAAGATTTTGAAAACTTATAATTCGTAATATTATCCTAAAATACCATACAACCTAAAAAATAATTTATTTATTTTTCAGAAAGAGATCAAAATACTTTAAATGATGAATACAATCCAGATGACTAAGCCCATACACATTTAAAATCATGCGACCAAAAGACCAAACTCATATAAAATCATATTTTCATAACTCATACTATTGAATTCATTTTTTCAATATAATTTGTTCATATAATAATAATTATTACTTTACATTTGTTTGAAATCCAACAATTTAAAGATTTTATTTCTTAAAAAAAAATATTATAATTATTAAAATAATTTTATATTTTTCAATTAATTAATAAGTTATAATTTTCTTTAAAAATCTTTAAATTAATAAATACAATGTTTTTTTAAGTTAGATTATCCTTCTATTGCCAAAAAAAAATATTTACAGAGAAAACAAAATCTTCCCAACAGAGATTAAACAGGCTTGTAAATCAGAGAAGCATTTTCCCTTGAAAAGAAACGAGACTGAACCATAAAGTTTGAGAATTCTTCAGAAGTCTTAAAACATAATTATCCATGCTAACAGAGTTTGTAAAGCAGTCTTAAAACAGGAAAAAACTAGGAATAAACAGTAAAAACCTAGTGCAAAGACCATAAGCTCATTACTTAGGAGTCCCACTGGTTGAGCCTGTCTCGAAGCTCATGCCCAAACGTTTGCCAATTTACATCTACTTGCTCAGGATGCGCTGCAGGAGCAACAACATCTCGTCCTGCTGGAGCAGGATTTTCCCATGTTGCTCATCTTTCTCCACTAAGGTGCGACCCAGTATCATCTTCTGTGACCAATGCAGATCCAGGAACTTTTGATAGAGAGTGAGGCGGCCACGAGAAGAGCCAGGGTCAGGGACAAGGTCCTTAAATTCCATTTTTATCTCGTCCTCCTCAGTGCAGATTCTATCCACATCCGTTTCAACCTCTGCACGTTGAATTCTCTCTTGCACAGACCCTGGAATTTCCTTCTTATATCTCCTGCACTTATCCACTAACTGCTGCTGAAACCGAATGGGAGGAGTCATGGTTTCCTTCAGACAGAACTCGGGAAAGGTTGAGGCACGACAGGGGTTCTTCCTGGGAGGCATAGTGACTGAGGGAAGGGGAAATCCAGTCACCACAACAGACGAGCTTGAGTGACATAGAGAACTACCGTAGGATTCGACCACAAGCAAGAGGAAGATACAGGGGAATGCAGAGGTTCACAGGCACAGACACACCAGAATAAGTCCCCCACAGCCAAAGTAAACTTGGCCGTAAGAAATCCCCACCAGTCGAGGGGAGGGAGCGGAAAGGCCGAGCACAAAAGAGTCAAAAATATAGAAAAAACAAAGCAATGCCAAACCTGGTGAAGCGACAACTTACCAGGGAGGGTTAAAGTCAGGATGGTGTCTGTGAGCACAAATTCAAGTTCCTGCTGAACAGTTCGAATGCCAACCATTGTATTTAGAGTTACATGCACATCCAGAACGGTGAAGGATTTCATAAATGAGCCTCGGTCCCTTCTACAACGCTTCATAACACTAGCCAAAATCCAATAATTATTGTTCATATGGGAGATATGGTGATATCGCCACCCATCCTCCTCTATCCTAAGAGTGAGCGTCCAACGCTTGGCCATTACGTGCCATTTACGTCGACTTGAATGAGCCAACATACTTCTACAGGGGCAGAATAGTACCCGAGTGTTGGAGAATAGTCAGCCTGCAGAAGGCATGATTAACATCGGGCAGAGGGTGATGAGATGGGAGCATGAGGGTCTGGGCTTCCAACCACGTGCTCCTCCTCATCCCACCCTTCAATTCCACTATCCACCCACCGTGGGGAATTAATAAATACAATGTTATATTAAATTCCATTTTTTAATAGAATTTTGTCAATATAATAATTACTATTACTTTGAATCTTTTTAAAATCTAATCATTTAAATTTTTTTTTTTTAAATGAAATATTATAATTATTAAATTAATTTGATTAATTTTACTATTAAATACTTGTTATTATTTTCACTGCCAACTTATTAAATAAATGAATATAATTGACAATTGAGTAACACTGTTAAAAACCATAAAATATTTTTAAAAAAGTTTTAACTTATTAAAAGAGTTAGTTAAAATCCAGGGGAGGCAGGTGTGGGAGTGATTATCTTTGATCCTGGAGGAAATAAAATCATCTCCTTTGCATGGGTTTTAGGAAAGAAAACAAACAACGAATCAGAATGGCTAGCCCTGCTCCACTCCTTGGAAATCATAACAACCCTCAACGTCGGCAAACTAAATTTTTTTGGCGATTCGAGTCATGTCACCCAAAGAATGAGAACTGGGATGATAAGAAGAGGATCAAAAAGCTTCAGAATTCAAAGAAGAATCGACCTTCTCTCTCTCCCTCAAGAAACACATTACTACCACATCCTCCAGGGGAACAATTATGAAGCCGATGAAGCCGCCAATAGGGGTGTCATCCTAACTTTAGGACAAATATTATATAACAATGAAAGGGAGGACTTCAACTTTATCTCCTAACTCCAATCTTAAAACTCGTTTCAACCACTTTGGAATTTTATTTTTTTTGGAAATTCCCCTCCCTATCGTTTTGTTGAAGGCACATGGGCCTTCACGTGGACTTCACATGGTCTAATCCCCTCCTGTTAGCTCCCTCACTCCGGCTTTAATTCCCTCCTCCCCCTCGTGGTTTATATTTCTCCAATGCCATGGATTTTCCTCCTCGCTCCACTACTACCCAGCTCTCGAACGATTTGGGCAGTGTAACCTACCTAGAACTTGAAACATTTTATGTTTTGGAAAACATTACATTAAAATTTATTGTAAAGTTTTATGTTATTGACCAAGGGTGGTCAAGGATGACTGTAATTTATTATTTTTATTATTTAATAAATTAAAATAGGAGACACTCATCCAAAGAGGACTGTTGAAGAGTGTTCACTGACCCACTAGGAGGTATGAATTGGTGTAGAAGGCAATTGACAAGTGGCAGCATTTGCACTCACTTACTAGCTGTTGCAGAAGGCAACATCCCTAACAATGTGGTCATGTTCCCCAAGGAAGGTGGAACTGATTAGGTGGCTCATTAAATGATTTTAACTGGCTCAAAGACCTAGGCAGACCTATATCCATCGAATTGAACAGGAGACTCACTAGTTTTTCCTTGTGGTTTTGTTGGAAACTGTAATGTTGAGCACACAAGAGATTCGATGAGGGGGATGCTATAATGAGTTGCAGTGTAAGGACTGTAATATTTATTCTGCTGAGTTGTAGAGAGTGTTCTGTATGCAAGTCTTCATGATTGTTGAGGTCCAAAGAGATTGTTACATGCTTCTACACAGTATCTTCATCATGGTGGTTCAGTAAACAGGCTCGGGGGTCCTGAAGCAAGTAATTTTGATGCTTCTAGGAGACGGTTGGGAGGAATGGTCTTCTTTGGGTGTTTGTCCACCTACACAGTTAAACAGGTTCTGCATATGTTTTGGTTTAGTATTTTAGTTTATTTCTACGTATTTCTGCAAGTTTGTTATCAAGTTGTAATGCTACCTAGATATCTAATAGTTGTTAAATAGTAGCATATTGAACGGATAATTTATTTCTGCTTAAATGAATGAATGATTAAGATTCGAAAATTAGAATGATGAATATAAATCTTCTCTGTATTTTTCCTTTCACATTTGTGATGTACTCTAGTATAAAGAAGTTTGTTAAAACATATAGATTCGAAATGACCTCAATAATGCAAGTAGAATACTGTTCTTTACAAGATATTAAAATAGATATATAGGCTGGTAGAATCTCAATGTTTTCGTGAATGAATAATGCTAAGTACAAATTCAGTATTTATATAGCTGTAGATTATATCATAATCATCATCCTTAATTAGTATTTATATTACAATTAGAGTGCTCAAGGCAATAACATATTAATCATTATAGGCACAGTAGAATAAAAAGCCGATTTGCTTATAAACTTAGTATTATATAATAGAGCAGTACTTATATAATTAATATAAAAATACTACTATTTTATGGTTTATAGAGTAACTCTGTAATTCCTTAAATCAAATATTATCTACGCCCTATCAGTTGCAATACATTTTGTTAAAACACTATTCAACACTATAACCCTAAGACAACTCAGCTATCATCGAAAAATATTTAACAAAGGTTTATAGTATTGTTTTTTCTAAACAATGTAGACGAGAGACTGTAATAACCAGAATATAAAATCTTTATATACATATAATTTTAAAAGAAATCAATAGAACTGTAATGGAATAAAAGACTAGTATTCATTATATAGTTGATTCCAATATTTAAACCATTTGATACAAGTACTACGAAACCCTAGAACGAATTCTAGAAATAATCATAGAACTATTTTTGGCATTGTACCCATCTAATCTTTTAATTTACAAAGTTAGCATAACTATGGCTAGGGTATAACCGAAAAACATAAATATCATTTATTCCTCAATCTTAGTTTTGTCTTTTCATAAAACTGTGCAATTATACAGTTATTTCATGTGTTGCCCAGTTTCCAAACTTAATACACAAATTCTCCATTTTTCTAAACATAAACCACTAACAATTTACAATAGAGTGTTTATTTGTTCCTGGTTTATCATATTGGGATCGAATCCCGTAACCATAGCCATAATCACATTTAGGGCATTACCCTATACATATATATACAATTATATTATCATTACAACAAAAACATCTTCCAACAATGTGGAGAAAGGCTTACGCCAACACAATCGAAAGATTAATGATAGAGATATTTTTATAACATTAAGTTGTCCAAATATAATTCATCAATAATAAACAGAGCCTCAGTTCATACTTTCGCCATAGCATAAAAACGCTAACACAGTAGTAATAATAGCATCGAAGTATTTATAAAAACAAAACGACTATCATCACAACAGAGCCAACAATGACAACGATTCTTTAACCAAAAACCATAGTAGTATTTAGGGTTCATCCAAGAGCACTTTATACGAAATTATGAAGCTAGAAATAGAACAAAACCACATTCACCAAAGGAATAAATGGAAGATAGAGAATATATAATACCTCTAAAACCTTGAAGGTTAAAACCATGAAGATACATTAAACAAATACAAACTTCACCGAATACTGTAATTTCCTTTTTATTCATAAGTTGAGTGAAACTCAAAATAAGGGCTTTTTAGCTAGGAGCATTTTACAAACAGTAATGCGGCCCTGAAATGGCCATTTGGTCTTCGAAAGAAACAAGTAAACCTTAAAAACAAACCAACGTTGTAAGCGTACATATCAAAAAAGCACCATGAACAAGGATGTTCCAGGAGGCTGAGGCTTACCATGGCCTCATTTAAACCAGTGGAGTTTCCACCATTAAAGCTACCAAGATTCCACACAGTTTAAAAGACTCCTGTAAAAAACATAACATACTAAGCATTAAAATATCGAATTCATTCCTTAAAAATTAATGAAAGAATTTAAGCTAGAAACGAGCATAGCGCAGAGTCTTACCTCTTCAAGTTTCATACCACGACCATGAGCTTTATCATCAGTTTGGAAAGCTATTCCTTGAGCCATAAACTAACCAGCAATCACCTTCTGTGTGAATAAATTCCTTAACCCTGGCGGCCGAGAGCCGAGAGCAGAGCTCTCCATATGCTTTGAAATCCAAATGACAACGATACAAACCCTTTTGAAGGTAGGGTTTATGGTTCAACCATTGAGGAGTCGAAGTAGCTAGACTTCACATGGCCTCTTAAAGCCATACAACTGTCATCCACCTTGTTTCAAATATTTTCAAGCTTTTGATATAGTCCATGTTTATATTTTCGACCGGGTTTAATACCAAGAAATATAATTGCTTGAATACCCTTTTCCTTAGTTTAAATAACATGTATTTACATTTTGGATCATAACCATCGAGCCCTTAGTTAGGTGTTTTCACGCCTTGGTTCATCACCATTGAACTTTAAGCTAGGATGACCCTTCACTCTATTTATTTATGCCTTGAATCAGCTTCGAACACGATTTTGTTATGTAACTGTAGTGAAGTAAGTTTCTACTTCTCACCGAAAACAAATTGTGGTTGCATAGGCTCTCACTCTAGATATGCACAAGGGATTCGACATGCATTAGCTTGCGAAAGCTAAGTAAGCCCTGAATCTCACTGAAAGTACCTCCTTTATAAAAAAGAAACTCTTAAAGCTTTATGACTTTTATAAATACGAAAGATAGACAACAACTATAACCATCAACTAAATGTCAACATGAATACATTAAGAAATTAACTGTCACTTAATCCAGAATAAAAAGTACATAACAAACAAGAAGCAACGATCTTGTAACCTGAAGATATCAAGTGGAAAACACACTTCATAAAGTAATTCCTTTGATTACATGCGCGTTTTCAAGTAGATAGTCAAATTAAGAGTAGAACTTAAGTATATATTTGAATATTTAGATAATTATGCGTTATACAAGAATTTTATATTTTTATGAAATTTGGAGTTGTTACAGGAAGCCTCCTTCTCTCCAACCCTCTGGAATCCCTTCCTCTATCTGGTATCAACCCTCCCAGTGCTCGTCCTCTTGAGCCCTTCTCTCGTCTCGTTTCCAGTTGCAGCAGCATTGCCGGGGTGGCAGATGGGGTCGCGGCACTGAAAGCTGCCATCGCCGACTTCAAGGAGCACCTTCACCGGGTCTTCGAGGCAATATGCACTAGAATCAAACAGAACAACGAAATGGCCTCCGACATCAGGTACAATTCTTAGCAACTTACTTCCCAGGATTCCAGGATTGATGACTTAGAGAGAAATCTTTTTGAATTAATGGGAAAAGTTGATATCATCAAGGATGTAGTTTCAAACATGGCCAAAATGACCCAATGTAGCCACTACTAGGAATCCCCCACAATGAACAAGAAAATTGCAAATGATGCCTCTGTGCAGCAACATAATTAGAGATAGTTTTGCCTCTTTCAACAGGACTTTTCTCCTAGTTTCAGCTTTGAATGTATTTTTGTATACTATTAAACTTTGAGTTTGTAAGGGTTTATCCCTTCTCTACTACAGAAAGAAATGGACATCAACAGAAAAGGAGACTCATAACTAATCTGGGCATGCTTACATGTCCTATTTTGTTCTCCTTCTCTAAAGAAGGACTCCCTTTTTTCTAATGAATGGTTGTGCAAAGCCTTTTTTCGAATAGATATACATACCTTATTTATGTTTAAAAAAAAAGTTAGTTAAAATAAAGTTTAAAGTTATAAAAGTTTGACAAACTTAATTTAATAATAAGTTAATAATGTATATTATATAAAGCTTAAAGTTGATGAAAATTTGACAAATTTACTTAATAATGTATATTATATAAAAAATATAATTGATGTTACAAATAAATCTGATTACTAAATGTGGAAATTATTAATACATTTAATCAATAAAATTAATTTTATTAATACATTCACCAAATAGTCGAGTTTCAGTTTTAAAAATGAAAATAAATGTACAACAAATTGATATTTTCATACACTGCGCACATCTACTTGATTTTTGGCATTCAATAATAGATTTATGGCTTTGCGAAGCTGACAAAATTCCAAATAAATCGAATTGAATTTAACTTGCATGAATTGCCAACAAAAATGAATTCAATTAGATTTAATAGAATTTTATCAAAAATAGAAAAATAAAATGATGGATAGCGGACTCTTGACTGCTGATCCCCTTCATAATTTGTGTTGCTAATGTTTTTTACTATAATGCTTTGAAACACAATATATCATCGGTTCTTGATTTGTTTGACCATGATATTTAATGTCATAAATTTTAATTGCAACATTAAAAGATTCTATTATTAATAAAAAATCAAAATTTATTACCCATAAAAATTGAACTTTACTATGTATAATTAAAATAAAAATTAAAAGATTTCATTATTGATTAAAAATCAAAATTCATAAAAATTAAAAATAAAATAAACTAGCATTTGCCCCTATAGGGGCAAAAATGAACGTCGGTAGGAAAAGAGGAAAGTTAGAAGGAACAAAAACATAGGCTTAGGCAGCGAAGGATACTGGTAGGAAAAGAGCAATGTTTGTAACAATATATTGTAACATGTGTGGCAATGTGGTAGATCAATCGAACTCAATTGAGTTTATAGTTGTTTCCGTTTGGTAGGCCAAAGATTTTGTTCAACATTAGGACTATGATTCGATAGGGGGTCCTTAAGTGTTGGCTGTCATATTCCCTGCTACCTTTGGGTCTTAGTTGCTTGTCTGGTACCATCATCTTCTTTGCACATTCAAAATTATCTATATTGGCATGCCTCACCCAATCATCAGTAAGCATAACTTTGGAGGAAGGCAGCTTGTATGCGGTTGAAAGGTGTCCTGGTTGAAAGGAGGCGAGTCCTTCTCCATTGGCGTTTTAAATGATCCTGGTGGTTGTATCTACATGGGGCAAAATCCACCCAATCACCTCTGAGCAAGGAAACAATTATGGCTGGGTTGCTGCCTTGTGAAGGGTAGACCTCTTGATGTTTTGGTAAACCATTGATTCCTCGAGGTTTGCATATGGTATTTTTCCATCTCTGATAGCTGTGTATAGGTCACCCCATTTGAATTTTGGAGTGGCCCTTGTGATTGTTAACACCCAAAAAGTGCTCACTAGCTCATTCCCTTATTCACATGACCCATTTGTCCACTTTTCCACCATTTGAGCCTCTAAAGCCATCAAAAGGTCACCAAAAAGACCATAATACACCTTTTTCCCCTCAAAATATATATTTTTCCTCAAAAAACACAAAAAACCCTCAAAAAGGGTAAAGAATTCCCAAAAAATATTAAAAGGGAATAAAAATATTCAAAATATTCAAAAAAAGAAAAAAAGAGGGAAAAAAGAGACCTAAACCATGTTGGTCCATACCATTGGTTTCCTTAAAACCATAATGGTATTCCCCATCACCAAACACTATAAAAAGGTGATAGGGGCTCCTCACTTTCCATCCACCTTTCATCTTATCCTTATGCTGCCAAATTCCCATTGAGAGCCATTGCCTCCCATTTTGAGTTTAAAGACCCCCATTTCAGCATCTTGGAGAAGACCATTGAAGCTTGGAGCACTTCAACCTTGGAGCTGCTCAACGCCAAACATCCTCACCTTTGAGGTAATACAAAAAATCTATTATTTTTTTTACTCTTGTTCTTCCATAGATCTCTTGTTATTGATTTAGTTCTTGTTTATTTACACATGCTTATGTTAATGTTAGATTAGATTTATAATTGTTTTTGCTTTTATTCGAAGATTGCTATTACAAGTTAATAGGTGCATCCTTGCACATGCTTGGGTGAAAAACCAAGCAACAGTTTTTTGGCGACTCCACTGGGTTTCGAGCTTTAAATTTTTGCAATTTTTTGCTTTAGTTCTTTATTTTTTACTTGTTTTTACCATTCCGATTAGCAGATCTACTATACTAGGAAGCATATTCATTGCTGCCCTAGTTGTTGGCCCTTTCTATTTCCTTTAAAAGATCGAAATTTCACTTTTCGGTTTTGTTTCCGACGGCCTTTTTTCCGTTTTTGCATCGCGGCTTTTCGCCCGACAATCGCGTGGCTCATTGCGACCTCGCGGCCTTTTTACGCGCTGCAGCTTCGCGGTCTTTTTCTGCGTTGCACATTGTGGCTTCGTGGCCTTTTTCCGCGCTGCACATCGTGACTTCGCGTCTCAAACCCGCAATGCACATCGTGGCTTTTTCCCTAAAACCCGCGATGCTGTGTTTTTTCGTTCGGCCCCAATTTTTAGAAATTTTTTTGCTGCATTTTTTGCCCATTTAGCCTATTTTCCAACATTATTTTTTATGCATTATTGTAGCAATAGTGAATCATTTTCTATTACATATGCTCCATTAAAATCTTTTTAAAAATTTTCAGTAAGTGAAAGAAAGGTTTTTAGCACTATGTTTAGATCATAGATTTCACTTTAGATTTGCTCAATAGTTTGCCCAAGCAAGTTCTTAAGAAATCCATTTATTTCTTGCACTTTTTCAGATATTTGCTTTCCTTTAAAAATTATTTCAAAAATCCACAGTTTTTGAATTATTTTTGTTAAAGCATTTACATTTCAGAAAAAGCCTTTATTTTTTGCAAATTGGAATCGTCTTTTTTTTCATTTGTAATCAATCGCCCAAGTGAGGAAAATTCATTTTCAGTTAAATAATCACACTTGCACCCAATTTGCCACATTTTTAATTAACTGAGCCTTAAAATCTACCTAAACTCAACCAACACTTTAACCCCACTTGGGGAACACTTGAAGAATCTTGTAGCTAGGTAGGATTGGGGGGATAGGTGTTCCAATAAAACCCCTCAATTATTTACATCTGAGACATAGTGGTTGTCTTTTAGGGTCCCAAAAATCCCTTATTATTTGTTGACACGGTTATATACCAATTTATCAGGAAGGCCTCTCCCTTAGGAGGGTTGAAGTAGCCAGACTGGTTCCGGAAGCCTGAGTGGAATACCGCTATCTATTCAGTAACTGAAGGATACCTTTTGCAGTTCTCGGTGTACCACCCATATGGGAGTACATCAATGATAGAACCAAACTGCAGATTCACCCAACCAAACATGTCATGAACGGGGTATCTTAGTAACCAATTTTTAGGATTGTCTGCCCGGTGTCCCTCTCGATAGGGGGATATCTAGCCTTTGATTCCACTACCCATATTGTCTGAATTGGATTTCATCACCTTGTAGAGGATATGTTTAGTTGAGTCATAATACCACTTTTAGTTAGGCATTTTCATGCTCTACTACCCCCCTTGGTCTAGTAAGCACCACTTTTGCTAGGAACCGTTTGATTTTTGGTATTCTGACCATTTTTCTTGATTCCTCCACTTATTATAGCATAGCTATTATAATAAGTGCTTTTGTGGTTTGTTGTTGGCCTGAGAGCCATTATTTTTTTCACACTCCCCTCCTGCACACATCATGGCATTAGGATCTTGAGTTTTTTATCTCACCACCATCCATTGGCATTTATAGACATTTCTCACCATTGAGAACTTCAGACGATCCCGCCGTTTTCAGGGTGAACCCCCTCAGTTCGGTACACTTGAATCTACACGTCATAGACGTAGAGCGTTATCCCTTGACTCCACACATCATCGGAAGAGAACCCAATCATCCGATTCTGACGCGCCTCATTTCACATCTGATTCTGAGGCTAAATCCGAACACCCTACCGAGACATCACCAACCAACCCCATGGCTGGATCACAATATGACCCCCTTTTCACCAGTGCTATTCGAGCTACATCAACAAACCCCACCACTACCGTGACAACCACAGTAGCCACACCCCCTCTAGGCATGCCTAACATAGGGGCCACACCCCCTCTAGGCATGCCCAACACAGGACCACCACCTATTTTGGGTATGCCCAAATGGGGGTCACCCCCCCTCTCATTACCACTACCCAAATCCCAGTTATTCCTGGAACCATTCCTAAACCATCTGCAACCCATGTTGCACTTGGGAGCGCAGGTCCCTCCCACACCACATTGGCTGGAGGAAACATCCCTTTCACACCTAGCATACCTTTAGGGGGCACTGAACCACTCCATAATGCTACCATTAATAGTTATGCCCCAGTGACCATGCCACACCCATCTGCCAGTCTGCCATACATGGCTAGTCTAAACTTACCAGACCTAGAAAGGTTAACCAATGACCCTATTAGACACAACCCTACATGGCCACCCATGCCCACAAAAATCCCCTCAGATATCCCAAAATTTGAAGGAAAAGTTGGGGAATATCCCCAAAACCACATCATGTCATTTCACTTATGGTGTTCCTCTAACTCCATAGTAGATGATTCCATTAGATTGAGACTTTTACAAAGAACTTTCACTGGCTCTGCAGCCAAATGGTACATTGAGCAACCACATGGGATTCACAACACATTTACATCCCTCGCCTCAACTTTCCTCCAGTTCTTTCAACTACATGTACGCTATGATGCAGGAGTGGAAATACTTTTGTCTTGTAGACAGAACACCGCTACACACATCACCGATCATATCCATGAGTAGCACAAGTGTCGTAGCCTCCGCAAGATAAAGCTTGACGATCGTATCTTTTTGGATTGGTTCCTCAAATCACTCCTCCCCCTCATAGCCAAAGATGTAGCTTCTGAACGACCCCAGTCAGAAGAAGAAGCCATCTTAAAAGCTCAGCAGTTCAATCTCATATATGCCCAGTCTGGATATCTATACACCATTTTACCTGACACCCCACGCGGTGATCCATCCCGGACTGACATGCCAGGAGCATCCCATGCCGCCGACGGTATTATCGGCTAGTTTATGGTGCAAAACAAACCTTTTACCATGATGAGTACAAATAACGGCCCCAATCTTTCGCGGGACACATCTCACTCCGGAGCTACAACTTCGTATGCTCCCATGGCCCACCCCCACCACACTCATGGTCCCTCATGCCCACCACAGTGTTATGGTCATGCACCTTCAGCCTATCCACCTCTGTTTACACCCCCTACGTATTACCATCAGCATGCCACACATGCTCCTGTTCACTCAAAAGCCCCAACGGCTTATTACCCACCACATGCAGTGCTTACTGCACCACAACCTCGAGTTGCTCGGACTTATTCTCCAAACAACAACAATGCTTCCCTCGCCAACCAAAACCCTAATAGACCACCAAAACAGGGTAAGAACCCCAATTTATGAACAAACCACCCATGTTCCATATGTAGGGTATACGACCACTACACACACAGTTGCCCCCATTTGGAGCGAACGTGCCAACTATGGTCTAATGACTCCCAACGCCAAGGGCACGCGGCACAACTAGCACCACCTCCTCAAACAAAACCCATGGTGCTGCAGAATCCTTTTCCCACACAAGGAGTGGCGAACACTGGTCCGTTGGATCCTCCTCAAGGAACCACAGCACCACAACAGCAAATCACATACGCTGCACACACAAACCAATCGATGGATTCAAGTACTCATCATCTCCTTATGATGTCATCGTCCAACATGAATCCCCAAATGCGTCGAAACCAATACGCCCCCGCTGCACCTAAAAATGTTCTCCCTATGATTGAATAACCAGTTCAGAACACACCTACATCGTTCATCTCCACAGTCAAACCCGGATTATACTCGGAATCACCTATGACTTCCACATTCCAATCCATTCCACCCCCTTTGAATATAACCGAGATATTCGATTTGTGCACCCTCTCGCATAACCCATAGGTACCAAACCAACAACCCCCTTTACTCTCGCAACCACCCTTAGTGCCAACTCACGTAGGAGCCACACCAATTCATACTATCCCATTTTTATTTCCCCCTTCAGGTGCCATTAGCACACCAGTCATGGCTACACTTAATCTCCCAGGATAAACATTAGGACTACCTGTGTGGTACCTACCTGCCCCAACCCCTCCCTCGACACCGAATGTCAGTTTACAACCGGTGCAACCCCTCAATACTTCTAACCATCCACCCCCTGGTGTAGCAAACATCTAGAACCGACCACCTCCAACAGGGGCCACTGCATCAACAACTAGTAATGCTGCCCCTGAACTCCACTACAATGGGGGCATAGGCCCACAAACCTACACCACTAGACCCACAACCCACACCGCCCCACCGACTCCCAAGTTGGCGAAGAATCCCCCAACAATACGTGCTCCCCCCAAGTGTTCTTTGTGCGACGATATAAGCCATGCTACCCATCAATGTCCACAATTATCGGCACTTCAAGAACACATGCAAATGTTGGATGATGACACTAACATACCAGTTGTCAAACTTGAACTGCCCCCTCAGCCTCGGGATAAATTGTTGCGTACTAATCACCCTTGTGCGATATGCAGTATTTACGACCATTACTCACATCACTGCCCTGATCTCCGAGATTATAGAGTAGCTCTATACGAATTGAATAATGCTGACCTAGAGATATCCCCTCCTCTCATTGAGGAAATTCATCCCCCACCATCTTCCTCCTCAGAAGATATTAACACAATTTACATGGTTTCCAATGGAGACCCCTTTGTCCGGTCCACCCCTTCCATTGATCCCTCCGACCCACATATTCAACCTTTTCAAATCAAAGAGGAAACCACATGTCCACAGCATGGGGGCAGGCCCAAAACCTTGCCTACTCATCATCATCGTGATTCTCGTCAGAGATACTGGGGGCATCCACCCCACAAGGGGAATCCCCCATCATCATATCATCACTTCAGTATGCCACCACGGCCCATAGCCTCATGGTATACCCCCCCGCCAACAGTTGCTCAATGCCCTATTGATCCCTCTCTGAGACAACATCTGCACCACATTGACACCTTTGAGTTAGGGGGAATAATAGATTACCTCGAACCTGGGATAGGGGGCGTGATCAATCATTTTGACCCTACCCCATCACCTCTATCCCAACACCTCAATGAGCCCATCATTCAAACCAACACATATGTGATCCACAATCACAAACCCCATGCACATCGCATGGGGGCAGGTCATTAACCCTGCTCACTTTTTCACATTAGTGATCTCAACCATTTTTGAGGTCATGTGTCACTTGTATATTTGAGTTGATTTGATACACATAGTATTTCACCCCTGCAGGTCATCATTTCTCCCCACCACTGCATCCTTGGCTTGGTGGGCTCACCTTTATTTGTAGCCATTTTTAAACCTAGTTATTTCCTTTGACCATTCCAGAGTCCTTATGACCTCCGTTTTTCGCACCATTTGCACCGCCGGATTCATATTTCTGTGCCCGTGATGATGCTTGAGATCATTTCTTGCTCTCACCATCATATTTTTAAGACATTTTTTCCATGCCCCTTGTCGCCTTGATTTGCGTGCCACATCGGCCTTCATCCGTTTTTGATGAGTTTTATATCGCCGGATTCAATTTTTCATGCCTGTGACAATGCTTGAGATCATTCTTCGCTCCCACCACCATATTTTTCAGGTATTTTTCCCATGCCCCTCGTCGCCTCGATTTGCATGCCACATCGACCTTGGTCTGTCTTTGACGAGTCTTATATCATCGGATTCAGTTTTCCGCACTTGTGATGATGCTTGAGATCATTTCTCACTCTAACCACCATATTTTTTGGTAATTTTTCCTATGCCCCCCGTCACCTTGATTTGTGTGCCACGTCGGCCGTGGTCCGTCTTTGACGAGTCTTATATCACTGGATTTAGTTTTCCACGCTCATGATGATACTTGAGATCATTTTTCACTCTCACCCCCATAGTTTTTGGGAATTTCTCCAAAACACCCCTCATTGCCTCGGTTTGCATGCCACATCGACCGTGGTCCGTTTTTGACGATCTTTTTGTCACCGGATTTATTTTTCCGCGTTCATGACGATGCTCGAGATCATTCCTCGCTCTCACCAATACCTTTTTGTTCAGTATAATTTTATCCCTTTTTCGGGACGAGAAAGTCTTTTACGAAAAATGCAATTAGGGAGTTTCTGTTAAGCTCTTTTCTGACTCCTAAAACAATGAAAAGATCGCTGAGCAACCTTGCTTCCTTTCATGCTCGCTAAAAGTATCTGAAAGGGCGTCTACCTGGTATAAGTTTACCCCTTTTCCAGACCTTGTAGATTAATTACGAAAAAGGAATACTCTAGTTACATCGGCTAGAAGAGTTCTCCATTTGCATCATTTTATGCTTTTTCGGGCCTTGGAGACTAACATATGAAAAAGAACACTAATGGAGTCTAATTACCGCTTTCAGACTCTCTAAAATTGAAAGCAACCACGAGCAATCATTTTCTTGGGCTCGTATAAATCCATAGGACGGTACTCCACCACCAATGCAGAGTCTTCTTATCGTTTTCAAACTCCTTAAAAATGAAATCACTCACGAGCATGAATAGTCCTGGGCTCACATAAATCCACAGGACAATACCATTTCAGAGCATACTTTTATCCTTTCTTGGAGCTCATTAAAACTACGAAGAAGGACCCAATGGTGCTTCTCAGCGCCACGAACAGATCATGTTTACTCATATGGAAGCTTCCCCATTTTGGTTGCCTTTGTTTAGAGCATTCTACAGTATGTCACCCTAAGAGTCCCTCTACAGCATCCATCATCTTGTCTCCCCAGAGTCACTCCAGTCTATAGTACATACCCTTGATCCCTTAAAGCTATGATCCCCACACCTACAAGTTAGTTTCCTATGCTGCCAAGTCAACCATGTCATCATGCTCTGAACAAAGGAAGTTTGAGTCCACCCACTCTATGACCCCAGTTATTTCCCATCCCCACAGTATGTCAGTCCTACCATTAGTACTATCACACTTTGGTTGTACACCTCACACTCCTATCAAGGAAACATCATTGCCTTGATAGTTGTTGGTCTCCCTTTATCGACGACAACCAAATTTATTCCAGAGGATAGACCTAGAGGTCCCTGTGCCTTGGACTCATCACCATTTATGATGAGTGCTTATGAATCATTTCGAAAGGAGTCCTCAGTGCCTCTCCAAATGATTGTTTCTCACATGCTCGACTTCAACACCTTGATTGCATTATTGAGACTCATACAGGGAATCGGTCCTTTCAGTTATTTGTTGAAGACTTCGAATATCATCCGACTCTACCACATACGAGAGTCTAATTAAGGATACAACCAGTTACATTTTCCTATGGATATTCGGGTTGCACTTGGCAACAATTTTTAGATGTTGGACACCTTCAGTTTTAGTAGTTTATCAACCCTTCTATACCTTATTCAAAATGGTTGTTTCCTTTTTCCAGTGTATCAATTTCTCAGATCAGTCATGGTATGACCATGAGTATGTCCCAGCATTGTGTCCCCTCTGGACCATTATGATGCTTATGTATTTCTTCAGGCCCCCCTTCGTGGGCCTAATTGTTATATATATGTCTTGATACGAGCATGGGTATGCCTGCCTCGTCCATAGTTAGAGATTATTCCTCATTCATTTTGAGGCCATGTAATATTTTTCAGTTTTTGCAGCTTCCAAGGGGCCATTGCGCCAGTCTCCAACCGGTCTCTTCTCTTCCCCAAACCCCAGGAAAAAGACAAAAGAACTATGATGTCTGTCGGCCATACGATGATCCCCTGCCCTCACACATCAGGGGGCAATCTGTTAACACCCAAAAAGTGCTCACTAGCTCATTCCCTTATTCACATGACCCATTTGTCCACTTTTCCACCATTTGAGCCTCTAAAGCCATCACAAGGTCACCAAAAAGACCATAATACACCTTTTCCCCTCAAACTATATATTTTTCCTCAAAAAACCCTAAAAAAGGGTCCAGAATTCCCGAAAAATATTAAAAGGGAATAAAAATATTCAAAATATTCAAAAAAAAGGAAAAAAGAGGGAAAAAGAGACATAAACCATGTTGGTCCATACCATTTGTTTCCTTAAAACCATAATGGTATTCCCCATCACCAAAAACTATAAAAAGGTGATAGGGGCTCCTCACTTTCCATCCACATTTCATCATATCCTTATGCTGCCAAATTCCCATTGAGAGCCATTGCCTCCCATTTTGAGTTTGAAGACCCCCATTTCAGCATCTTGGAGAAGAGACCATTGGAGCTTGAAGCACCTCAACCTTAGAGCTACTCAACACCAAACATCCTCACCTTTGAGGTAATACAAAAAATCTATTATTTTTTTTACTCTTGTTCTTCCATAGATCTCTTGTTATTGATTTAGTTCTTGTTTATTTACACATGCTTATGTTAATGTTAGATTAGATTTATAATTGTTTTTGCTTTTATTCGAAGATTGTTATTACAAGTTAATAGGTGCATCCTTGCACATGCTTGGTTGAAAAACCAAGCAACAGTGATGGGTTTGGTGTCTTCAAACATTGTTTCAATTAGTATAATTGGAGTTGTTTCTACGTTAGGCTCAATCTGCTTGCCCTTCTTCTTGTTGGATTTTTTAATCATACCTAATGTGAAAACATAAAGGGTGAATAGTGAGGAACTTGACATGTGTATAAGGGATATAATATTGAATATTGAGCAACTAAGAAGTGGTTAAACAACAATTGAAAGTTTATGTTGTTCGTCATAGGTATGGCATGCAAGGAAAGGCACATGGCCCTTGGCAGATTCTATTAGTGTTATAATGTCTATGCTAGAATCTTCTTTACATAACTTAGAAAAAGCAAGTTGAGAAGATTGAATGCCAAATACAATTTGGCCTACACTTAAGTGTTTGCATTGCTGAATTGCCTAAACTTTTGTTGTTGTTCTAACTATTTTTGCTTGCTCTCCTAATCACTCTTATTTATTCAAATGGAATTAATTTAGGTTGTATTGGACAATCTGAAGCACAGTATCGGCACAAAGTTTCCAAAGTGTCGACACGTCATTGCGTTTTGGCGAGTTTGTGCTGATCATGATCGACACAAACGAGAATCAGGAACTCGTAAAGCTTAAATCATTGATCATTAGGATTTATTTTTATTTACTACATAGAGGCATTAATAGCATATCCTTAGCTCGAATTCTGTGGCCTCTTATGGGTTTGGAGTAGTTGGTTGTAGTTATATCTCTGGATAGTTACCTATAAATCTCGCAAAATGTCTTTGTTCTGCTTCATTGCAAACTGACACTTAGGTTCACTTAGAATCCTTGCAATGTGTTCTCTTTTGCAGGAAACTACATGTGTCATGCTCGAAGGCAATGCCATAAGATTTGGCATTCAATCTTATGGGTTGTGGCTTGCACTCTTATTTATTCAATGTCTATTAATTCAGGTTACCTATTGGAGAGAAATGTAGTGGCACAACAATTTGCTTGGAAGACATGTATAAAGTGTGTGTTATGTTAAGCAGTTTAAAGTTGAATTTTTGTGTGTTATGTTACAACTTACAACAAAATTGTGTGTTATGCTTCTAGAACTAAAATGCATCTCTACCAATATTAAGTATATGAAAATGGAGAATTTTCTAACTGTTGCATCTTTTTGGCGAGTTGCAAAATGAGCATGCGTCAAGCATGCTTGATATTTGTCGCATATTTTTTTGCAAGAATGTGATATGTCTCCAATATTACATCCAACTCGTGAATATTAAATATATGTGTGTCTTTTGTTGCACACTAACATTATTTTCTTCACATGAGATGAGAATCTTATGTGCAGTTAGTTAACTTAGGCTCATGGTGAAGTTACTTAACTTACCCTCTAGTTTAGTGAAGCGTGGAAAAGAGATGGACAGTTGGAGTACTCTGTTACTCATGGGAGCTAAAAAAGATACTGAACCAGCATTAGAGAAATGTGACCATGCATCATTACCATGGATGATGAACATGAATAGTTGCGGTGAAAATGATTTGCCTAAGTCAGCAGGGAGAATAGATTGGTAAACAGAAGGAAATGAATATATGAAAATGCTTGTTTCGCAGTATGCTAAACATAAATATTCTTTCACAGCAAAGCCATTTAATATCTGAGGAAAAGTACAAAGTTCTATGAAAACACAAGCATTACAAAATAAAAAAGTAATACTATGGGTATACCAAGATGCTATTGAAACACAAACATTATACAGGCAGAGGAGCAGCATGGGCCCAGACATATAAATAAGATATCCCCATAACCTACCACAGAATGTTTTTGAAACACATTGAAGTAAATAAGGTAAAGTAGTACAAAAAGAATGTATATATGAAATTAAATATCCAAGAAGGCAATGTTTCTTTGTATTTGCTTGTGTCCTGTAGGAAAATATTCAATGACGATAGCAATAGGAATACAAGATCTAAAGAAAAATATGCAAGTTGTATTGATTTAAAGGAGAAGTTAGTAAAGTAATATCTATGGAAAGTATAGGTGCTAAGGAGCAGGAATGTAAGTATATGGAACAGGTGGTTGCAAAGATTTTGAAGCAAGTAAGGTCTCCTCTTGTATCCCGCGTTGCACATAGGGGCTGTCTTGCATTTGAGAATATCTAGAAAATGAAAAAGGTGGAGATATGCGGAGGCCTGACAAATATTTAACTCTGGATATTGCAGTGAATGTAAGGCCTTGTCATTCAATGTTGCCAATATCTATGGTTGCATTTTGCAGGGTCATCCCTTGTGGTTTATGGATTGTTAAGCCCCATGCCATTCAAAGTGGTACTTGCCTTCGTGAACCCCTTGTTATAGGACTGATGGGGACAAAATTTGGATAGGAATAATCCCATGGGGGGCCTTTGTAGTGGAGAAATTGGATTACAACATAAGATGGCAAGGTAGGTGGTTGATCGTTGGAGTTGTACACAATTGCAATAAATTTTCCAAGTGAGTTGTTAACAAGGCCTGACGAGACACATAAGTTGACTGGCAACATGACCTGTTGACCAACTTCTAGTAGAACCTTGAATGGAAGTTGCTCATCATCGATTGAGGTTTGAAGATGTTGTTTCTTTCTCTCTGCAAGGCAATGTGCAACTGGCATGTTAAGGAGTTTTAGCATTTGTTTGCTATGTAATGCAACAGAGTTATTAGTTGCGTACAAATGGGTGCATCGCTCAAATGTATTGTTCTCTTCTTGTGAAAGGGAGGAGGTTGTTCTTGACATGAGAAGGGTCCAATATTCAAGTGTCGGTGTTGCATTTCGAATATTGAGTAGGAGTTGACGAAAGGAAACTTGGGAAGGGGTGTTGCCTTGTTGTCGAAAGATGGTTGAAAGAGTGATAAAAGTGTCAAAAGTACGCTAGAGAGCATTACCTCGTGACGTCCCAACATACATGGGGATGTCTTTTACAGGGAGCAACTGTCCAAAATCACCAAGGAAGATGATGGAGCAACCAACAAAGGGGGTTGTGCGTTGGGAACGAAAGGCTTCACGTAAATGGTCATCTATACGGGTTAACATTTTTGGGCCAAGGAAACTCATTTCATCAATGATGATGTATCAGATATGGCGGAATTGTTCTTGGAAGCTTGAAAGGGAATGGCCTTCAAGAGGGCGCATCTCAACAATGGGTATGCAAAGGGCAGAATGTATTGTAAGTGCATCTATGTTAAAGGCAGCAATACCAGTTGGAGCAAGGAGGAGCAAGGGGGAAGGTTTGTTGCCAGAGGCATGTTGGAGTGCAAATTTAAGGCAATAAATTAAGTAAGACTTTCTAGTTCCTGCAGTGCCTTGAATGACCATTTTTAGTGGGGGAGGGCTTGTAGCATTTGTGGAGTGTGTGAGGACAAGATCAAAGGCCATGCATTGTGTGGGAGACAACGAGGCAGGAGAATAGGAAGATGAAGAGGTGTCTGGATGTATTTGGGGGGACAATTGAGTGAGATCAATGAATGATATAGTTGTTGCATGCATATGTGAAGGAATATGGTTTTCTGTCCAATTGTGTTCTTTGTCAAAGTCATGATTCCCAAGCATGTCAAGGTCATCGATGCAGAGGTTGTTTCTAGGGAGGAGTTCCCATTCATCCATAGTAGGGGGTAAGGTAAAGTGGTTTGGAGCAGTAGGAGAGGCATCAGACGAAGGTGTATTGGGGGATTTTGGAAAACGATCATCATGCCATGCAGTGTATGTGTCTTTAATGTGAATCCAATTAGAAGTTATGGCAAATGATGTGGATCCAATTTCATCGGGGAGGGTGCGAAAGGTTTTGTATAGGAGGAGCTCGCTCCAGCATAATGAAACAAAGGAATCTGCAGTAAAGGGTGGAATGGTAGTGAAGCGAGGAAAGACACGGACAATTTTGGGAGGGTAGATTGGTTTCCATTGGGAGTGCTTTCTACGAGGAGAGAATGACCAAGAACGTGCAACTTTAAGAAGGGTAAGGTGCTCGAGTGCAGGGGGTCGCTTCATGTATGCAAAAATAAAGGTGGGTGTTGGCGGGGTGTCAGGAGAGTCATTGGAAACACGTCGAAAAATGCTTTGGCTAACATTCAAGGATACAAAGGAGCGACTGCAAAGGGAAAGAGGGATTTTTTGGAGCATGTGGCAAGTCTCTTGTGCACCAATGTCACGATCTGCAACAGTTTCTAACAGGAATCATCTAATTGGTTGAAGGACAGGGATATCATTTGGAGTTGCATGTGCAAGACGAGAAAGAATTGCATGGTAAATTTTTTATTTGGGCTCTTCCTTTGCTGCATATTTTGAAATGTATTTGAGGACAACATGTCTAGAGAGAACAGGTTGGAAATCAACATTAGCTCTCCAAATTGAGAGCATGGCAAGGTTGTGAATGTTTAGGAGGGCATCGTTCCTTGCAAGGTTATATGTTTTGTGGCCATTTGCATCCATGAACAAACAAGAAGTAGGTTGTAGATCAAAGGGGAAGCCGTAGCGACATTGAAGAGATGATCGTTTTTTCCATAGGCAAGAAGATTCTGAACATTTTGTGTGCCTTTGAACACAATTAACAAGGTCTTCATAATCAGCCAAGTGGTTAGCTGCAAGGATGGAATGTGATCCAATGGTGCATGGATCATTTGTAGTAGAGGGTTGGAAGCATGGGGTTGTAGAATGGTTGGGTCGAGGATTCCATGCAGTAACATATTTGTCAAAGTATTTTTTTGCATCTTCGACCTTGGTAGCATCCACCCAATCTAACGTGTCCATATTGGGTGCATTTTCAAGCCATAAGAATCCATGTATATGCACAGAGCCCCTATGTTGCCATTCACACCTACATGGAAATTATAAATATTAGGAAGGTACATTTGAGGTTTTGATCAATATAGGCAACTTTGATGAGACTGTGATTTGTTACCAACCTACACCAGTAGCCTTTTGTAGAAAGACTTTTTGTAGAACCTCTTTAAGGAATATTTTGAATCTATTGTGCATGTATTGAGATGAAACATGTGGATTGGAAATAAGGTTGTGAATGCTCCATTGGTGTTGTTGATTTGAAGTGGTTGGAGCTTGTCCAGGCATCAGAGAATGCAAATCCGGCCACTTGGTATCAGCTACGCTGAGAGTGAAGAAAAATGTTGGTGTCCCTTGTTGATTGATCATGTCAGCTAGTTGACACTAGCTTTTATTCCAATAGGAACGTGTCCCAAGAAGGGTGGAGCCAAAGCGCATGACTCGTTCAATGATCTTAGCATCAGGCATGTATTGTAATTGATGTACAAGTTCTGAGATGGTTGGAGGCAATGTCTCTTCAATGTTTCGTTTGACAAATACGGAAGCAGTAGAATGGCTATGGTGGCACATCATGAGGTTATATATGTAATAACAAAACCGAGGATGTTGGCCAAATCTATTGTCATGGTATCGAAGAAGGTGCAGTGCATAATTGTCCATCCCAACCTCTTAAATGTGTGGTTGTTTAAGCATGGCAACTCCAGTGGGAAACGAGGTTGGGAAGGCCATGGAGAGTAGGCCTATTGTGTTGTACTCATTGATAGGGGAAGCATCTATTGGCGGCCAGTCAATGCAAGGTGGAGTTGGTGCATTGCTTGTGGCTAAGAAGCGTTTGATTTCATCAACCTCAGTTCCACAATTAGTTTGTGTAGATATAAAGGGGGAGGACTGTACTTCATGGGGTTCAAGGAAGCTGGGTGGTTGAACAGTAGAAGATGAGTTATGCTAAGAAAATGGGGTTTCATCGGGTGTGACATGATGAAGGAGGGATGAAATATGTACTTTGTATGGAAAATGGCAGTTTGTCTAGATTGATAGAGTTGTCTTTTTATCTTATTTTGCAAATGCCAATGAAATGTCATTATAACAAGTAGAAGATCTGCTGCATGAGGGTTTAACCTTCTCTTGCTATTGATTTGCTTAATGTATATGCACTCAGCCATTTAATTGTTTTTATCAGATTGATTAAAAAAATGGGTTATTTTTCAGTTTTCATCCATTATTCAGAAACTAAAGCTAAATGATATTATTTTGTTTGCTTACGATATTGTAGGTGGATTACCTCTTGTGATAGTTGTTATTCTTTTGAAACATATCTTTTTTGGGTGGCGGGTGTGGTGCCTACATATTGTATTCAACCTGGGCACTCTTACAGCATCAAACATGGATTTGGGGCCCTTTTCTTCATGAAAAGGGGGTGTAAACAACCTTTTAAAATCAATTATGGACATGAACAACAATGTTAGAGCCCTAAAATTCAAATCTGGGCACATGAGAAGGCGTCCTGTGCAATTCTGGGAGAAATCTAGTAAGTTGGACGATGTAAACAACAAGAGCAACCTCATATCCACCTGGGCAAATCCTTGCTCCCTATACCTATCTAATTTTCCTTTCCATTCATATATATGTTTTTATTTGTTTAATTATGACTTCATTTACGAAAATACATAGTATGGCGAGCCTTTATTTAAAATAAAATCTTAATTTTACTGATAATTTTTTTTAAAACTATTTATACAATAAAATATTAATTTTAAATAAAGTTTTGTTTTAACTATTTATACAAATATGGAGTATATATGGGATATTTTATATAATAATTATAAGGTAATGAATAGTAAACAGGTTAAGTAATGCGAATATTTTAAGCGTACACCAGGGAAAATTTAAGTAGTTAATATTTTAGGCTAAAATACTTGAGGTAAGTTCAAAGTATTATGAAACGTGGTAAGCAACATGCAAGTTAAGTTACAATTTGTAACGTGGACAACAACATGCAACACAATTTTCATCGCTTGCCACTACGTTAATTATCTGGAATAGCAATGATTTTGAGGTATCGTGGATAGCAACATGCAGCCTGTACCTTTCTAGTATGGATTGACATATTTTTGGGTTAGATGTCTTGCACATCCATAGGGATGCATTCCTTCGAAGCAATCCTTTTACAACCATTGAAGCAACACTGGGCTAGATGACGTGTGAGAAGTTGCAGGTGTGAGGAAGGCAACTGATATCCTATATTCTTGTTGAAAGAAGCTTCCCTCAGCTACAACCTTTTCTCAGCTTTGGAGGAGGCCGCATATGCAGATAAGAAGGGATTGAAGCAATTGCAGTCAAAGGGATATTTGTTGGCAGACTGGAAGATAGGCTGCAGCTACAATCTCAATGCCCATCCTAAGTGCCTCATTTCAGTGCTTTAATGAGGTCGGTGGCCTTGGTTGAATTTCCTCTTTCTTTGCTAAAACATTTCCACTATTGTGCTCGGTGATAGATATGCTAGAGATGGGACTCTCCATGTGGAAAAGCATCCCATGACAAAACAAACACATTTCAGTCCTCACAATGAAGGAGCTTTGCGACTTCCCATAGTGGGAGACAGTTTTTGGAGTTTTGTCATATGCGCCCAGCTTGCTTAGCTGTGACTTTAAAGTTTAGGGGTTGGTTTCTTCTGCTCTTCTTCTTAACCTTTAGAAGGATTTCTTGATAAGATGCAACTTCAAAGTTTAGGGCATAGCGATGTCCTTGCCACAATGAAAAGATTTAATTTGTTATATTGATAGTAAACATTAGCATTATAACTAAGCTAAAACATGTCTTTACTACAATGACATCAACGTCGATGTTGCTTTCTAACTTATAGCACAATAAATAATTGGCGAGAATGGATCTAACACATCCAGGTATATTGAATCGATCAAAAGTGTGGCAACTGCATGCTCCACCATATAACCAAATGTAGTCCTAGGTAGCAATTACAAGCATGTAGACATAATGTGAAGAATTTGGTTTACTTTGTGTAATCTATTTTTTGTTTGTTGTACTTTAATTTTAGTATCACAAATAGATGAAAAAATAAATAACTGAATATGCATTGGGATTTGTACAATATATATTAATTTTAATAATAAAAATGGTTTGCTAACAAGAAGAGCTTGGATTTCAAAGGCATTATATGAGATGGTACTGTAAAAGAGCTCAATATCTTACTCAATAATAGATTGGAGTTACTTAATATCGAATATGTCCTAAGAAAAGGGATCGAACATGCCCTCTAGAAGCTGGTACTCAATAAGCAAGCATTGCATCAGTTATTTTAGACATCTCTTACCGGAAGTTAGTAAGCCACTAAAAAATAAGCTTAAAGCATGAACGCTATCCAACACTCAAAGTAAGCCACTTAGAATAGGATTAAAGCATGAACGCTATCCAACACACAAGTAAGCCACTAAAAAATAGGCTTAAAGCACGAACTCTATCCAACACTCAAAGGCCTTTGGTATCATCAATTTTGTTAGTGGTCAATCCACCCAAAACCTATTGGAAACTGATAAATAAATCTAAAAAGGAAATTGCAATTTAAGTTGTATCAAATGGAGTTTAAATTACACTGAATTTTGGGCCTTGCAATTTAAGTTGTATCAAATGGAGTTTAAATTACACTGAATTTTGGGCCTTTTTAAAGGCTGCACAAGCATGCTTGACCAAATGGAGAGGGGAGTTGACTTATATTTATTTGGTGTACACGAGCACAGACAAGTACAACACGAAGGGGTAATTTCATATCAGAGATCAGTGCATGGAAAAAGGTAGGTAGGATCGCTAGTGTTTTGGATAAAACTATTTATGAACAGGCAATTTCGGCAAACTGGATGGGTATCTAATCTCAAAATTGCCTCCATATATCGTTGAATAATAACTAGTTAACTATTATGAAAATAGTGTTCCACTTCGTCTGTAGCCTGAATTCGATGCAAATACTCCTCCGAAGTCAGTCCTTAATGCATATGAAATAAAAATTATTCAAAGTGGTTATTTATTATATTGAAGTTTAGATTACCAACATCTAAAATATGTTGATATTATTCAAAGTGGTTATTCATTGTTTTGAAATATTCCTACCATCATCTATTCCAAGCCCACGATTAACGAATGAAACTAATGCACGATGACTTATTCCTTCCATGAAATTCAATGATTTGAATTTTGCAACCTTCTTTCATTTTATTTGGTTAATTATGCATTTTTAAAAAGCTATTGCTTTGCATAATAAGTGTCTTTCCAAACAAGATAATTATCAACCTTCATATAATGGTAAAAATTGAAAAAATAATGAATAGAAATAATAAAACATTTAGATTACACACTCAATGGTTCTTTTTCTTAAACTATACTAAAAATAAAATTATTTATATATATAAAAACACCAACATTGACTAGAAAGTATAAACTTTAAAGTAGCAAATTAAAAAAAAAGACAAAATACAAATGCAATATAAATTTGGACTAAGTCCATTCTACCAAGTCTCATCATAGCTCAAATTGAATAACTACGTTTTAAGGTTTATACTCATTGTAACATTCTAGACCCTCCTTCGCTTGAGTACGTATTGTATAGATATATTTTCACTTCCCATTGGGTTGCAAATTGTAATTTTAGAATAAAATTTGGATAACCAAATGGATCATTGGGTTGCAAACTGCAATTTTAGAATAAAATTTTGATAACCAAATGGACTTTTAAGTAAAATGTGTTTTGGTACATCATGCATGTTTGGTAGACTATTGCCATTAATGCAAAAACAAAATCAAGCTAAAGAACTTCATACTCACTTTGTTATTGTAGTTGTTGTAGAATATTCCAAAAACAATATTGAAATGGATTTTTTTTATTTCAATAATATTTATATATATTATATTTAAACTTAAAAATTATATATTTTTATATTTATTTGAATTTAAAAATTATATACTTCTATATTTATATATTTATTTATAAAGTATAAACATATAGGTAATACCCATATGATATTGCATATCTACTTGCTTTATATATAATGTTGCCATGGATATGTTGCTCCTAGACTCTAGTTCCATTACTATATGATGTAAGCATAGAGCCTTAGTAGAAAGCCTTGGTGAAAGCCAATAGATCTAAATACCTATAATTTGCATCGATACATTTTAGTTCCATTATTATATGATGTAAGCATAGAGACTTAGTGGAAAGCCTTAGTGAAAGCCAATAGATCTAAATACCTATAATTTGCATCGATACATTTTACCTAAAAGCTAAGAATAACTCAACAAGTCTCCATTTCGTCCGAACAACAAACAAATAGTAACTCTAGTCTCTATCGTTTTAACCTATGATATCGCTATCTCTAACTAAGCGGCTAAGCATAGCTAGCTCTCTCTAGTACTATAGCAGAATCCTAGCTCTACTCGGTGGTATCCATAGAGCTCTCACCTTGGGTTGAATAATGTGCTGCCAAGGAAGGCCATAGAAAAGTAGTCATTTCCACGTAGCTCCCGACCTAATTCAGCGAGCCATATCCTAAGACCTATGAAACTTAACCTGCAAACCTCACTATAGCAGCAGCTGGATCCACTAATACAAACTATGACTATACTATGAAGGTGAAAGATGAAAAGCTTCTTGAAGACGAAAGGTGAAAGGCACATGGCTTCTTAAAGAAGAAGGGTAAGGGCACATGGATGGCCTAAGGCGGGCGTATAGGCGGCTTCTGTCATATACATAAAATACTATATCACACATAGCCAGTCAGACCCAGACCCAATAAAAAAGAAGCAACAACCGAGGCACTCCATGATTTATCTCTATGATCAGACAGAAATAGAAGCAAGCTTTTGCTTTGACGTTCAGCGCCTTCATGCTTGCTGGCTTTCATATGAACCGACGCAATTTTAAAAGAGTCGAGATTGATAACGAAACATTAAGTAATGTCAAGGCATATTCTTCGAATGGTCGTGTCCTCATTACCGTGACACGTGCATGCCAATGTTGAAATAAGCAATGTTGCGCCATCTTGCATGCATGCAAGGTGTTAAAGCTAAGGTGGAAATAGGACTAGGACGTTCTACACGGCACCACGTCATGCAGAATGAGTGAACGCTCTCCTCATGGACAAATAACAGAGATTGTATACAAAAGCAATTACAGGACCATCAGGATCAGCATACTTTGCCAAACTTTATGTAATGGTGTTTCACCTATGGCTTTTCAGAGATATATTTTATGGATTTGGCTTTTCAGAGATATATTTTATGGCTCATTTCAGACGGGGGTCACTGGAAATCCGGATTTCTTCATGCCCAGTCCTCTTGCAATGGGTACAACGCATGCACACAATGGGCAAGTTGATGAAGCCCTGAAGCTCTGTCGGAAAATTCCCACGCAGAAAACAGCCTATTGGTCTGCAATGTGAAATTCCAAGAAGAGTCTCTACTTGCTAAACATTTGAATAAGAGGAAATATCTGGGAAGTACCGTATCCGGTTTTCCAGGAGAAATCCACATAAGTACCAAGAAAGGAAAGTTCTACACCGTAGGGTACTGATGCAGTCGGAGTAGTCTGGCCTAGCTCTGACCCCCCTCGAGTGACAGAAATTTAGGCAGCCCGATATGCTTAATGCAAAACAGGTAAATCTCACAGGCATTAACATCAATATACTAATTGAAGGCATTAACATCAATATACTAATTGAATCAAACATAAAGCTCAACAATTTTAATTTCCAACAACCAATATTTGCTTTGAAAGCATATCTTCATACATGTTTTGAAATATATCCAGATTTACAAATTGTATGGGTATATAAAACTATAAAGAAAACTGAATCAGTAAACGCTGTTTAATACAGTCTTTGCATTATCTTCTTGGGTGTGACATGATGAAGGAGGGATGAAATATGTACTTTGTATGGAAAATGGCAGTTTGTCTGCATATGTTCAAAGTGTTTCATTTAGCCCCACTTTGTATAAGTGACAGCCAACGCCCTTCTCTTTTCGCTGGTTTAAGTGCGAATGTCATCTGAAATACGAAAAACATACATTTTCTCAGCTAGCTCCAAGCGTTACTGAAGGCATCCCTTGTATGTTGGCTTAGCTATTCCAATATGGAAATCAAGTATTATGAGCTTCTCAATCTGTTGCCATCCTGCGCTTGTTCAGTTGTATTTATAATATTGGTTTTGCGGGATGTCTATAAAGCGCTCAAGTGGAAGGCACCGTGGATATCGCCACAGAGTCTGGTTCTCGGCGCCCTTACTATCCAGATGCTCGGTATGAATCATGATTGATTATTCCCATATAAGCTATATGGCTGACAAAGATGTAAAAGAAGATCAAATGAGAGATTTGCTGTATAAAAATCAGTTGGTAATTGATTGCTCAAGGCTCGCCGTCTGTGTCTTCGTTAGCTATTTGATTCCCCAAATGGTCCGTTCTCGCTGGAGTAGTGTGTGGAGCGATGTTGGAGCACTGGTATTGCCTATAATGTTCCATATGGGTGTTGAGTTTTACTTCGTTTGGAAACTAAAGAAGGCACCTAGCCAATCAATATGGTTCATGGTGTCCTCATTACCCTATTCATAGCTAGTATTTTGTTGCTTCTGCTCTTGAGCTGCGCCGTCTTTGCTGGTAAAAGCATCAGTAAGGTCGTCTCTCAAAAGGTTCCTCTACCACTCTCCTGTTGTGAATCAGCTAATACTGAGAATTAGGTCATGACATGTTGGATTGTCACTCGTGCCTCCCAAACCGACTACATTATGGCCAGATCAGTTTTAAGTGCATTGGCAGGCCTACTGTCTTAGTTTCGGTTGTGATCTTAGTCATTAAATGTTCATTCATCTTGAATCAGAGCTTGAAATCAAAATCACTGTTGTTATTGAGTTTGCCTTCGTCCTAGTAGGCTCGATGGTAGTCTTAGTCAGATGGTTCAGATCAGTTATGTATTTTCCAAAAAATGTGAAGGTCTTGTTTTACATGGAAGATTTTTGGACCAGAAGTATTGCTGATCTGAAAGAGGATCTCGATGCACAGTCCACAAGCAATTTGTATATGAAGAAAATAAGTCGTGGAAGAAGGCTACTACAAAAAGTTATAGTCACTTTTGTCGCAACAATTCGGCCACATACCTGCCTTATGCCCATGCGGATTTTGCTGCAGAAACTCATGGTGTACCTCAGCAAAGCCTGTTGGTTATTCTCTGAGTTTGTAATTGGAATGATCAGGCATTTGATAATGAACGGTGAAAATATTCAGTTGTTGTCTGGATCTACAGAAGCAAGAGACGGCCATGATTTTTTGAAATACAAAAAATCATAGGACTTCATACGAATGCAAGGAGAAAGGAGAATCGGCATATAGCCTGTGGCTAGCCATCCACGTGGCAGGATTCCATTCGCTCTATGAGCGAGCAATCTAATAGGACGTGGATGGTTATGCAACTCTGGTGAAACTCCTACGGCTTAAATGACACAGAAATTTGAGATAACTCACATTATAAAACCAATCTAAGAGCTCAGCTTGAGCGGCCTGCCGCCGAACGTATGCCAAATAAAAGCACAATATTCAAAACAAACCAAGAAAAGCCAAGCAACATTTAATTCAGTTGCCAGTAAAAGTAATTGACACGCTCTAGAGTACTAACCTGAAAATTTGCCAGTTAAAGTCATTGGCACGCTGTAGAGTACTCATCTGACAAAAAGAAAAGTTTTGCGGTGGAATGAAGGTCATTCATGTCTTTCTCTCAATGTATCATGTACGCTTTGATTTACCATTTATCACTCTCGGGAGATTATGTATTTACCATTTATCACTCCTTATCACGAGGGACACTTGTAGTCACGTGAAATAGAACTTCTCCAGTCAACATTTTAATACATCACGTCCTGTAATGTATATTACTAATTTACTATATACATTTATCAGCAGCGAGTCATGTGATGAGTGATATAAATTTATGAGCAGAGAGGCAAAGTACAAGAATGATATGTATATATATAACATGACAATTTTTACATCAATTAACTTGCATTAAAGGGCAAAGTACAAATGTTAGGTTCCATCTTTTCCAAAACTAAAATATTTATTTTACATGGATCCATCTTTTCCAAAACTAAAATATTTATTTTACATGGATCATGGGCAAGTGAGGATTTATGATTTGCCATTGTAATGAAAACCCATCCCCTTCTAATATATGCTCAAAGAGTTTTATAATCAATGGCAATTCAATGTTAAATTATGCAAATAGACAGTGTGTTTTGCACATCAAACAATAAATTTGAGTATCACGCATGAGTATATCTGAGAAGGGATTCAAAAGGCACGCATCATGTTCTTTTTTTTTCCAATAATAACAATCAAAATAAAAAATAAAAAAATCAATTTTAATTATTTTTTTAACTTAAGATAAACCTTGCCAACAAAAAAACTTAAGCACGATCAAAAGATAGATTAATGCAGCTGAGGGATTTATATATATACTCTGTGGGGACATAATAATAATAGACTACAATAATAATTACTTCATCGCCTCAAAAGAAAAAGAATACAATAATAATTACTTCATCACCTCAAAAGAAAAAGAAAAATATAGAAAAGAAACAAAAATACAGGAATATACACACGCATTTACGTCTTCTTTGATTAAGCTAAAACATTGAAAAATCAATCCAATTCCGTTTGCATCTTTTACATAAAGCCTTTAGCCAACACGGTTAAAAAGTAATTGGCACGCTGTGGAGTACTCGCCGGGAATTCATGTCTTCCTCTCAATGTATCATGTACGCTTTGATTTACAATTACCATCACTCACGAGAGATTATGTCCTGTCAATAATTTTTGAACCGTTATAGACTCTTATCACGAGGGAGGGGCACTTGATAATAATGCCCATACTCATGTGAAATACAGCTTCTCAAGTGAACAATTTAATACATCACGTCCTATAACGTACATTACTATATAAATTTGTCAGCAAGGAGTCATGTGATCAGTTACACAAATTTATCAGCACAGAGTCATGTGTGGCTTCTCACTCTGTAGCGAATCGAACTGTGGTCGTTTTCATGCTGAACCCACGTCACAGATCCCTCAGATAATGGAGGCAATAACGGTTTTTCAATATCTATGAATGTTATAATGTAGGCCAGCTTCTGGTTTTGGTTGAGTAAATTTCAATTTGGGTTTCATCTTTATTTAATATTTTTTTTTGGGGGCTAAACTCATACAGATTCATTTTAAAAGGGATCCTGGATCTACCAAATATAGGTATCTAACAAGTGTCCACAGAAATCAAATTTATAAAAATACAAACCCTTTTTTAAACTACAAATGTTGAAGAAAAAGTTGCACATCCCCATCTTTATATGACTGTTTTTAAACCCTTTTATATGACTGTTTATCTTTTTTTCTATTTTAGTAGCTGTCATTTAGTGATATGAACTTAGGCTTTAGCATTTTAAGACGGACAAGACTTTTTCATGTCCTATGGGCAATTTACATAATGCAAGTTCTTAACCTAAATGGGTTTTGGGTTAATTCCCTAAATTGTTATGAGAAGTAATAGTGAAATTAAATGACAGACTGCAGTGACATTTTTAAAAACCCTCTCTTCTTTGACATTATTGAGTGTCAAACATTTTAAATTTAGTTAAATACTACAAAATCTTTTGTTTTTATCTCTGTAGTAAATGCAATATGATATACATTCTGGGGTATGCTACTAAAGAAAATTCTTGACAAGGTTGTTGGATGTATTATCATAAACAAGTGCCTTCAGGAATTCTGCCAATTCTTCATTTTTGCCAATCCAACCCTTGATTGTTGTTATTTTTTGCAATTTTAGAGGTGAACTTGACTTTGCTAGTCTTCCTTTTAAAGCATTTTGGGCTAACATATCTCAAAATTAAATGCATTGTCTGTGATTATGCCTTGGCGGTCATTAAAAAAAAGCAAGAAAAGCCTCAAATTGTAGATTCCAGTTGGACCTGATGATGTTCCATTAATGGATTGTGTGTTTTGCATGCTACACTACTGAAGATTCAAGCATAAGTTGTTTCAAGATGCTGCAATACACATTCATTGTCCACCCTTTTAAACATATCCTCTTCTTTTAAGCACATCTCATTATTCACATGGAATAAAAACTCAAGTCTGTTCCTTTTTTTCAGGGAGAAAAAATAAAATAATTTATATTCATGGCTGAATTGACGATTACATTCTTTAGGTGCTCATAGCACTTGAGATAGACGATACAGTCAGTAGACGATACAGTCCTTCAGGACTCCCAAAAAAAGGCCTCTACATAACTATGACAATATATTTTGCCCTCAGCAATTAACTAAAAGAAAAATCTAAATGTTCTTTCATAAAGTTCTGTCTAGTTATGGCAGAAACCTGTTATCATGATATTTTATATAAATGTTCAATATACAATCTGCAATCTACCTCCACCGTAAAGCATGGAAGCATCAATTTTACTAAAGGAGTGGATATCTATGATATGATTCTGTCATTAATTAAATATATGAGTCTAATCCTTGGGTATTGTTCCACCAATTGAGTATGTGTTTGCGAAGTGATAGGTGGATAAAGGTATAATTAATACATTAGTAGAGTTTTCCAGTGGTGGTTTTTTCCACAATGTACAGGAAATAATGAAAAAGAAACCTATCATAAAAGAGGTGCAAAGAAATGTGCATATTTATCCATGTGTGAGGTATCTATTTTATTTTTTCTAAAGCCATGGATGTTGGATATTCGAACGTGGAGCATGGCTCTTTAAATTTTGAAAAAGTTGAAGAAAGACAGTAAAATTGCTGAATAATCTATAAGATAATTACTATTCCAGTATGTCATATTTTGCAAACCATAAATTGAAGGCTTGAATAATACCATATTTAGATTGTTTTCTGAATACCTTCATTAAGGCGGTTTCAAACAAGTAGCAACGTTGATGAGTTGCTACTTTGATGTGTGAAACACTTTGCATGCCTGTTAAAGAAGATTGAAAACAAATAGTTCAAGTTTTAATTGAGGCAACTATGCATTGAATGTCAGATATGTCCAAGGATTTGCCATACTTATAGTAAATTTAGGCAAATTAAGCTTTATACCCATAGAAGAGATATATTCGACGCAAAAAAACTTTCAGCACTTACAAACCGTTTACTTGGAATATAAGTTGAGGTAGATTCAGCCCTTGCTTTGAATTACATAAATAGGAATGTATTCCAGCTTTTGCTTTTACAATAGGTGTTGTTGATGGTTAATATGAAGTAAAGTTTCTTTCATTGGAAAACAAACCCCTACGTGTTTACCAGTAGACAAAGTATTTCTGACCAGCATAAAATTGATTCATATACAGAAAATGTTAATTCATGCAAAGCGAGAGCTTTTGTAGAGAATGTGGCTTCTAGAATCTGGGTATTGTTTTCTTGGTTGATAGTCCTAGGTACCTATAGAAGAAATGCACAAAGTGGGATTACTGATGGGTTGATTCTCTGTCTTCCTAAACTCAAGTAAATTTTAATTCATTTTATCTCTACAGAAATCATTGCAAAGTTCAAGTTTTAATTTCTGGAGAAATTAAATAAAATATCCACTCTTAAAGTAGTGAAAGGACAATCCAGGAACTCTAGTTATTCTGTTTGTACAAGATACATTGAAGTATATTCTGATTTCAAACCCTGAAAGATGTAATATCTGAACAATAGGATCAGAATTTTTTTTTAATAAGCTAGGATGATGAAATTCAAATGAGACTGAAGAATTAGATTAGACTAAGTTCTCAAATATGGTTGTTGGACCATACCCATTGATTGCAAATAATATGTGAATGTTATTTTCTCATTTGGTCCTCCTATGTTTGGACAGGTTTTATATGCATAGCTGCTCTGACAGAAGCAAAGGCAGGGCAGTAGAGTTCGACCTTGGTGTATAGATTTTGTTGGACTCCACTGTTGACAGGATGTTCGCAGACACAAAAGCTATGACGGGAGGCTCTCCGGAGTTTTCATGGAATGAGCTATATAGAGCTATAAGGGACACATATTTCCCTAATGCGACTATTGAGGACTTATTGGTCCATCATAATATAAACAAGTCTCACCTCCACAGAGTAGCGTCGCGCCTTGAGCTTTTTCCATGCTCAGAAGTCATAGGGTTGATTATACCCCAGACCGATGCAACCTCTAGGATCATTTCAGACACCAGTGGTGAAGGTCTTGCATCCTTCCAGCCAGATCACATAGTTGCACCATACAACCTTCCTCATCCTGATGTTTTGATGACTACTGAATGGGTAAAGGCGACAAATGTTAATCATTTTGAATTTTCCAAGAAGATGACAATCCCCGAAAAAGAGCTGAGGACAAGAAGTAGTGGGGAGTATGAAACTGAACACCTAAAAACCCCCTACCGGCTAATAGCTCTGATGCTGAGCTGAATTTTTGGATTAGCAAATGGGAATATTTACAAACTAAGTTGGGTACAAGTGATGTACTATGTCGCCACGCATGGTACACTATTCAACTAGTCCGCGATCAGCTCAGACAACATATCATCACACATTGTTGCGGCTAAAGGACAATTTACTCAGAAGAAAGTTGAGTTCTATATGTCTGCATATCTGTTGGATTGTATGTTTCTTAGACATCCTTTTCCTGCTCTAGGATGTGTTTGGAACACCAATGGGCCCCCTCTGCATGTAGCCTATCAAATGCTTTGGGCCCACAGGTACAAAAGCCACTATAAGAGAATCTGTGAAGGATTCATCATACCACTGTATCGGCTGATATTTAAGGAAGAACCAAGTTGCATGTCTAAGAACGCTATGAAAATCATTGAGCAATATGGGGATTATTACTTATCCATGGAAGGCTTGTATATCCAAATGTTTGGTGGACCCAAACTGCCTTCCCTGTTGCCCCAATACGCTACTGATTTTGTGGTACACAAAGAAGCTGTTAGGCAAGTTTATTTAGATGGAGTTGGGAATTTTCTAGCTGAAAAGAAGAAGTTAGTTTACCCACCAAATCCATTCGTAATAGGAGCATATAAACTTGCAAAATCTAAGCAAGGTGAAGGGTTTGTTGAAGATTTGGAAGGCTTCCATTTTGGCACAAAGAGTTTCAGAAGGCACGATCCCCATGGAAAGGTACATGCACACTGTGCCTCTCGTAGGATAACCTTTGAGTACGTGCACCTATTTTGGAAGGATGAAGAGTTGTATCGAAGCACAAAGAACATGATTGAATTGAACAACCGATATCGTCTTAAAAGTGGAACGAGTTCCAATTCCAAGGTTGACACTGACAAGTATGCTGAGGTAGAAAGGCAACGTGAAGAAGCATTAGCTTTCCAGATAGCAGAGGTCGAGAAGAAGAAGAAGGAAGCTGAAGCTGCCAAAATCCAACAGGAGGACAATGAGAAACTGCTAAAAGAAGAAGCAGATAGACTCTCAAGAGAAGAAACTGAAAGGATGAATAAGGAATAAGCTGAAAGGGTGCGGGAGATGAAAGAAAAGGCTGACAAAGAAGCAGCGGAACAGCAGAGGGTAAGAGAAGAAGAGGAAAAATCTAAGCAAGAAGAGGAGCCAAAGAGCCCTGATGTACAAAATATGGAAGTAAGTCCCTTAGAAAATATAACTGGAGGGCATCGGCCATTACCAAGGCTTGCTCTCATCCCTTTCACTGCTTCAAAACAACACGAAGTGGAAAATCTAGATTCAATCTTTTTCTATTCTCATAGAAAAGTTATCATTAGGAAGTCAAAGAAAAAAATGAAGTGTCTGAATTATGAAGATGTTGTCACAATAATAGAAAGTCCAATTTTCGAGGGAACTAAGAAAGATCCCCAGTTTCCAGCTACAGCGAATGTAGCCACATGCCAAGCAAACGTTGACAATGTCAACCAGCTTTTAGAAAATGTTGAAAATACGAAGGCAAGGTTGTTCAAAGTAAGAGAAAATCTGCAGAGAGAAGTACATCAAGGGAAATAATTGAAAAGGAAACATAGCGACTTGTTGTCTGAAAAGGAGAAGATGGTTGAAGATATTCGGAGGTTGGATGAGGAAAAAGAGGCCTTGGTGGTCCAGGTAATGATTTTGGAAGGAGAAAAGAATGATCTTGAAGCTGAAACTACTCAGTTAAAATCAAACCAATTAGCTGTTGACCAACAAGTCCAAGAGTGAAAGGTCAAGATTGAAGAGTTGGAGAAAGAAATTCGAGCTTTGACAGAACGTCTTGAAACAACAGACAATAGAAAGGTAGATATATATGCGTTCTGTGATCAAGCTTGAAAAGTCCTAGAGGAGGTGTATCATTCCCAGGTGGCTCTTACAGAGAAAATGTACAAGATGAAGCAAATGATGTCACGAATGGATGAAATATATGTAGAGTCACAAGCTATTAGTGTTAGGAACCTATGTCAACCCTTCTCTTTACTATGTTAGTATATTGTTGTTGGACGCATATGCTTTGTAATTCGTCCCATAGTATTTGTTGATCCGTAGTTTATATTAGCCCATAGTATTGACCCATAGTATTGGACGCATATGCTTTGTAAGTCGTCCTGTAGTATTATATGTCCCATGGTTTTGACTCATAGTATTGGGCATAGACTTAGTATATAAGTGTGTGTTGAGGTCATTGAAGGCACCGTGAAGTTAATTGTATTGAGCTTCCTCAAAGGAGGTTGCCCCCTCGAAGTGGCCCGTGATCAATATAAAAGTGATTCTGTTCTATTATTTCTGCTATTTCGCATATTCTTAGTAATTAATTGTTGCAGGTGCATCTCATCTGGTATCAGAGCACTTTCCTTGGCACAAGTGGGAAATTTTTTTTCATTTTTTGGGCGGCGACTTTTAGATCAATTTCTGAAACTTTCTGCACAAAATCAGAAGAAACCAATTGCATATCTGAATTCCTCTTTCAAAAATACACAGTTTCAAAAAAAAAATCATCTCATTTGGAGTTCTAAAAGTGGAGATATCGCGGATTTAAAATCAGCAATGTTTTAGAATTTCGGTGACGGCCGTGGAAATTGCGGTGAGAAAATCTTTTGACCGAGTGCCCAGATTTCTATTCCGCTTTCATAAGTAGAAGAAGAGTGGTTGTTTCAGTTCAGGAAACATGCTATAATAGTGATTCTGAGTAATATAGATCCAGTTTTTGAACATTGGGTGGAATTTCTGTCCAAATTTTTTTCTGTTGCAGGTTCGGATCTGAGAATAATCCCTATCCGCTTAACTATGGGAAGTACTTAGGCATAATCCCTAAAACTCATTGTGAGGAGTACCACAGGAACCCCGAAGTAGCTGGCCATTGAGAGGACCTGCCAAGCGAAAAGGGCAACGACCCCTACCTGATTGACTAGTTCCCACCCGTGAGGTAAACCAAGAGCTGTCGTTTGTGGCAAAGCGGTTATCAGTTTTACCTGAGTCGTGGAGTGAGGGGTACTGTCCCAATATGCAAGCCATCAGACAGCATTGGTGGCCGAGTGAAAACCCTGAAATGTTAGGAAGCCGCACATACCGGGTCCATATCTATTTTCAGCTGAATTATTGTCGATCACTGTTGTGCCGTTTCAGATCCATTTTGTAAGCCGTTCCAGATCCAGCCGTTCGGCGTTGTTCCAAATTCCTTCTGAGCCATAACCAGTTTGTTTAAAAAAAAAAAAAAAACCAGTTTTTCTCCATATCTCCCTTGTTTTACCTATGTTTCCCTTGAAATTTTCAGGGAACCCCTGTCATTCCATTCTGCATATTTCATTCCTGAGGACCCTATCCTCAATTCCTGTTCCTACAGCCCGAAATCTCACATTTGTCGATTTTTAGGGTTTGCCATAACTTCCTCAGATTTCACCGAATCACCTTCAAATTTTACCACAGAGTTCCTTTCTGAATTCTGCTTCTTTGTTCCCCTTTGCCAAATTTTTCCATTCTTTCACCCCGCTTCTGAAATCCTCATTTTTGCTTCCCTATCTATCCAACAGTGTCCAAAACCTAGTCAAACCCCAATTACCCTTCTCATTTTTTCCCAAATCCAAATTTTCCCTTACTGAAGTAGTTCCTGTTTTTGTTTTCCTACCCAGTCAAAAAAAAAGAAAAAAAACTGGTTACGGTTGTCACCCGTGCAGTGTAGTGTCCCCTCCTACCATACCAACGAGATAGGGAGGACGTGGTGCTCAATCCGGGTAATTAGCCCCAAGCGTTTGAATTAAAATCATTGATGCAAGAACTGTATCTGTGCATACTATGGAAAAACGACGGTAATCAAATCAATGTTGTTGATCTCTAACACACATTCAAGATTCTGTGACAAGATCATATGGAAATGCCTAAACTTTTAAAAACACAGCAGAGGCAAATTCGTTTAATACATCCACATACATTCATAACATTCATCAAATGATATTTGCCAATTTACACAAGAGAATACTTATCTCAATAAGGCAGTCCCAAGCAACTGGCTATGCAACTGCAACGTTCCACCCAACCATAGGCCAGTGTGCTCCTCAATCTCTCAGCACCACGGCCACCCCCGAGCTGGGCATGATCTCTACAAGGAACCAGGGAACAGCAGACTCACACATAGCCAAGCATACACCAAGATGAGCCAAGCCAATCTACAATTGGGTTTATCAGGCTACTAGGAGATGGAAAGGAAGAGTTGCTAAGCTAGTGAGCTCCAGCACAGAGCCAGGGATAACCTTGCAAGATCTATCTAGCTTGGCACCCACATTACCTACACACCCAGCACAAGGAAGTATTCTTTTCACTGCTGTGCAGTCCCTCAAGCCATACCTTCCCTATCTAGTGCTCTCAGGGTATGCATAGAAGAGTAACCAAAGCCCTCTTGATCTTTTTGAGAGGTTGTCTCCCCCACTAGGTTTATCAAGCCACTTCTATCCACTACCACTCCAACACTTCAGCTCACAGGCTCAACCAAGAACAAGGATGCACATAACTGCAGAACCCCACTTGCTGGGCATGAGGAAAACGTTTTCCACAATGGAAGGCATGAGTTGGGGTTTCAACTAACCCAGAAAAAAAACGTGGGAACCCACAAAAACGAAATGGGAAGTTGGTTAACAACCCAGGAAGCCAAATCCGTTTTTAGAAAAACGTCCTTGGACATTCAGGGGCAAAAACGACCTCCCTACAGTCCTCAAAACGTGGCCCTCCCTCTCCCAACTGTTATATACTGCAAAAATGACTCCTAGGCATGGAAAAATGCAGTATTTTGATGAAAAACGTAAATGGAAAGAGCCCAGCTAACTCCAACTGCGTGAATGAATGAAGACTGCCCATTCCCCATGGCTTTGGGCACCATTTCGTGGGTGGTTTCTTGCCCCACAAGCAAAAACACGATTTTCCAAGTTGATGGCTTGCCCATGCACGAAAATGGCTTGCCCATACTCTTTCATTCCCAAGGCATTAACTGCCTTAACCAATTTCTTGGAAGAATTAAATGATTGGGTACATGAGACAAAATGGGTAGTTGGTGGTTTATGGGTTTCCCCATTGACACATGGATTAATACCATTGGCTCAAGGTTTGAATAATTTCCCTCCCTTTTCCTTGTAGAGTCATGCCCCATCTCTTTTGTTACATTGCATAGCCGGTTGTGGGTTTTTCCATTAAAATTCGTATTTACATGGTGTCTTATTTACATTGTGCCCATCTTGCACAAGAACCATGGGCATCTATTTTTAATTGCCGATTCATGAAACGCTAAATCAATGGTGGGGCCTTGGCCTTGAGCTCCTCACCATGATTAATTACAATATTTACATCATTTACGGTTTAATACAAAGGGGGTCAAAATGGGGACATTACATTCCCCTCCCCTTACATTAGCATTGTCCTCAGTGCTCATCAAAATTGAACAAAAATGGATACGCCACCCTCATGGCATCCTCCAGCTCCCATGTAGCCTCATCGGGACCGTAGTGCTTCCATTGCACCTTTACCTGTCCGATGGCTCGGTTCCGGAGCAATGTTACCTTCTTGTCTAGGATGCACAATGGATCGGTTTGGAATTCTCCCTCGGGTTCCACCTGGATCACATCCCAATTAATCACATGGTTAGGATCATGTACATATTTCTTTAGCAAAGAGACATGAAAAACATTATGAGCTTTAGTGCTAGCAGGCAATGCAAGTCTATATGCAACTGGTCCTATTCTTTCAAGCACTTCAAATGGCCCACAATATCTAGGTGATAGCTTGGCACAACTCCCAAGCTTCAAGGAACTTTTCCTTGATCTCACTCTAAGATATACATGATCCCCAACATTGAATTCCCTATGCACTCTATGTTTATCTGCATAGCTTTTCTGTCTATCCTGGGCTGCTTTTAAATTTTGCCGGATCTTTGCAACCTCCTGTTCCATTTCCTTAAGCAATTCTGGCCCAAGTACAATTCGGTTCACTGGATTGTCCCAAGTCACTGGTGTCCTACACCTTCTGCCGTACAAAGCCTCATAAGGACTCATTCCCAATGATGCTTGTTGCCCATTGTTATATGCAAATTCCACCAGGTGTAGATAATATTCCCACTTGGATGGTTTGTCCATTACATACATGCGGAGCATGTCTTCAAGCACCCGATTTACTCTTTCGGTTTGCCCGTCTGTTTGAGGATGGTAGGCGGTACTAAAGCTCAACTGCGTACCCAAATCTGCAAAGAGACCTTTCCAAAAATTGGAAGTGAACTTGGTATCCCTGTCAGAAATTATTGCCTTAGGCAACCCATGTAATCTGAAAATTTCCTTCATGAAAATATTTGCAATGGCATCGGATTTATGTGTGGACTTAACTGGTATAAAATGTGCTGCCTTTGTTAACTTGTCCACCACAACCATGATGGAATCATGTTGTTTCTTAGTCATTGGCAATCCTGTAATAAAATCCATGGATATTACTTCCCATTTCCATTCTGGAATTGGCACTGGAAGCAATAACCCTGTTGGATGTTGGTGTTCACTCTTCACTTGTTGACATTCCATGCACTTAGAAATGTATTCCGCAACATCCTTCTTCATGCCTGGCCAGAAATAATATTTCCTTGCTGTAGCAATTGTTTTCTGATATCCTGGGTGACCAGAGTATGGAGCTTTATGGATCTCATCCATAACCATTCTCCTCAAACCTGCCGCATTTGGAATATAGACTCTATTCTTATAAGTAAGAAGTCCTTCTTCTTCCAAATGATAGCCCTCATGCTTCTTTTCAAGGTTTTGCTGCTGCAATTTTCCCTTTATCTGCTCATACACTTCATCCTCAACCATATGGTTAACAATCTGCTGCCTCAAATCTGGTTGGCAAGTACTAAGTGCTGCCACATGCATTTCACGTACCTTCCTGCTGAGTGCATCAGCCACCTTGTTTTCTTTCCCTTTTATGTGTTTGATCTCAAAATCAAATTCACACAAAAATTCCAACCATCTAGCTTGCCTAGCATTTAACATTGGCTGATCAAACAAGTATTTCAAACCACAATGGTCTGTCCTTAACTCGAATTTTCTTCCCATTAAGTAATGCCTCCACATCTTCAAGGCATGTACTATGGCTGCAAGTTCTATATCATGAGTAGCATAGTTCTTCTCATGCTCCTTCAACTTCCTTGACTCATAGCATATCACGTGGTTGTCTTGCATAAGAACTCCTCCAAGTCCTTGATTGCATGCATCGGTACACACCACAAAATCTTTTTCTGGGTCTGCAATCTTCAGAATAGGTGCACTTGTAAGAAGATTCTTCAACCGTTGAAAACTTTCCTCACATCTTGGTGACCATTCAAACTTTACCCCTTTCTTTTGCAAAGAAGTGATCGGGTTTGCAACCTTGGAGAATCCTTCGATAAACCTCCGGTAGTAACCAGCAAGGCCCATAAAAGATCTCACATCAGTCACATTCCTTGGAGTTGGCCAATTCATAATGGCTTCAATCTTCTCAGGGTCTACAGATATACCTTCGTCGGAGATGATGTGACCCAAATAATGAATTCTATCTTTATAAAAGTCACATTTGCTCAACTTGGCATACAGCTTATGCTCCCTTAGTAACTGCATTGTCATTCTCAAATGTTCTTCGTGCTCTTCTTCATTCTTGGAATAGATGAGAATATCATCTAGAAATACAAGAACAAACTTGTCCAAATACTTGCTAAAAACATTATTCATGAGACACATGAACGTAGCTGGTGCATTTGTGAGACCGAATGGTACCACTACAAATTCATAGTGTCCATACCTCGTTCTAAAGGCTGTCTTATGAATATCTTCTTCTTTGATTCTTACCTGATGGTAACCAGACCTCAAGTCAATCTTTGAAAATACCTTTGCTCCTCTCATTTGATCAAAAAGGTCATCAATTCGGGGCAATGGGTATTTATTCTTCACTGTGACTTTGTTCAACTGCCTGTAGTCAATACATAACCTGAGTGTTCCATCTTTCTTTTTCACAAATAGAACAGGTGCTCCCCACGGGGACACACTTGGCCTAATATATTTCTTTTCCAGCAACTCTTGTAATTGCATCTTCAATTATAGCAATTCCGGTGTACTCATCCTGTACGGTGTCTTAGACACTGGTGCCGCTCCTGGCACAAGTTCAATTGTAAAGTCAATGTCTCTCTTTGGAGGGAGTCCTGGAATCTCATCAGGAAAAACATCCCTGAATTCTTGCAATACAGGATAGTCCTCCAATCTAAGAGTTTCACTCTCTGCTGCCTCTAAAACGTGAGCTGCATACAGTTGACATCCCTTCCTACAGAACTTCTTTAGTTGCATGGCTGTAACCTGTCTAACAAAAGTCACCTTTGGAATGCCTTTTACAATCCTCGGGTTTCCTTCTTCATCCATGCATTCAAATGTCTTATTGTAGCAGTCAAGTTTAACCCTGTGTGCTTCTAACCAATCCATTCCAATGAGAATATCATAGGAACCAAGTGGCAAAATATTCAGATCTGCATAGGTGAATAGCCCATCCATCTCTAATGGACATTTCTCTACTATTTCACTAACTTTTCTCTTGGTTCCAGTGGCTAGTTGAACTAACCAAGATTTACTATGCTTTAATTTCTTGAAAGCACAAACCTCAACAATTCTAGGAGTGACATAACTGTGAGTAGATCCAGGGTCAATCAAAATAGAAACAGATTGCTTAGCAATCTTACCTTCAACCTCAACCACAGTTGACTGATGATCTGCTTGGCGGTCGTCCACTGCTGCATAGATTCTAGGGATTGTCCTCGCCACCTGACCCACAGTTCCAGCTCCTTGGATGTTGTGAACTTGATTTGCATTCCCATTCCTATGTGGACAGTTCCTGAGCATGTGGTCTCCTCCACAACCCCAACATTGAAGTGGTTCTCTTTGCTCCTTTGGATCTCTTGGCTTGTCTCCCATCATCCTAGTTGGCTTAGTCACAACCTGTGATGGCTGCCTTTGCTGATTCCTGAATTGAGGAGGCTTGAACCCCTTCTTCCTTTGATCAAACTTTTCATTTTTCTTATCCTTCCATGCCTTATGGAATTCGGGTTTGCTCCTGTTTTGATCAAAGCAGTACTTGGCCTTTCTTATGGCCTCCTCCAGAGTTCGAGGTTCGTCAAACTCAATTCTATCTTTATATGACTGGGGCAGTCCACTTAAGAAACGCTGAATTTTCACCTTATCATCTCGGATGTACCTGACATACCTCAGCAGCTCCAAGAACTTGTTTGCATATTCTTCCATGGTCAATTGTCCCAATCTCATCTCATGGAACTCTTTGATCTTGTCATCATAGTACCTATCAGAGAGGTACTTCTGCTTGAAGTATTTCTTGAACTGCTTCCACACGATCTTCCTCTCATTGATCTTCTTCACCTGCCTGGTGTGTTCCCACCATATAGACGCTCTTCCATTCAAGTTGAAGATGGCTACCCTTGCCTTCATATTTCCCGAGTAATCTTGGACTTGGAAATATTTTCTCATCCCAAGAAGCCAAGCTTCAGCTTCTTGACCGGACTTTATCTCTCCATCAAATGTAGGAGGTTTTGCCTTCTTAAATTCCCCATGTGAATTGTTCTTGTAGTGTTTCTTCCTCTTGCTCCTGTGGGATGAAGAACTTGAACCCTCAATGGATTCTTCAGAGTCAGATGATTCATTAGAAGAGATTTCTGGAGTATATGTCCTGTCTATAGAAACTCTTCTTGGACTACTGGCCCTCTTACGGGAATTTCTTCTAGAGCTACTCCCACCCCGCTCTAGACTTGATATTTGATGCCCAGAGTTTATTTGCCTTTGGATGTCTGTTAAACTCTGCAGCATGGCTGCATTCAGCTGATTTTGTTCTTCCTGAGCTTTAATCATCCTTTCATTATCTTCTCTGCAACTTTGTAACTCCACCCTTAGGCTTCTCATGGTGGCTGCAACATCTGGAGGGGTCTCTTGATTTCTTCTCCCATTAGATTCTGTTTCAGCATTCTCAACCTGTATGTTCTCTCCCATGGCATCTGTCTCAGGCTCATAGGGATCCTGTGCGTCATTCATGATGTTCATTTCTTGGCCCAACCAAGATCCAAAATTTTCCAACTGTATTAACTACAGTGTTACCCTGTTGTAACCGTGGCTCTCTGAAATGTGTTCATCAGCACAATTGTTAGCTGCATTATATTCTCAAAACTCATAACTTACTTCATGCACGTGGGAAAAACATTACGTTGACAATTCGTTAAATCACAAACACGACATATGAGGAAAAAAAAAGAAAAAAGAAAAAAGGGGGTCAAGGGCGGTTCGCGGAATCACGCCGCGTCGGGCGGTTCGCGGAATCCTGCCGCAACGGGCAGTTCGCTGAATCCGGCCGCGACGGCGGTTCGCAGGGTGTTGCCACAATGGGCGGTTTACTATATGCTCCCGCAATGAGCGGGGCGGTTCACTGTAGCCTTCCGCAGTTGCGGGGCGCTCGACTGAAGGCTGCCGCAATTGCGGGGCGCTTCGGCGACGGCTTCCGCAATTGCGGAGCAGTTCGCTGAACGCTTCCGCAATTGCGGAGCAGTTCGCCGAACGCTTCCGCAACGGCGGGGCGATTTGCCGAGCGGAGCCATTCGGCGAAGGCTTCCGCAGTTGCGGAGCCATTTGGCGAATGCTCCCGCAATTGCGGAGCCATTCGGCGAAGGCTTCCGCAATTCCGGAGCCGTTCGCGGAATGCTTCCGCCGGAATGCTTCCTCAATTTCGGGTGATTTTTCGGAATGATTCGGCGAAGTCTTCCGCAGTTGCGGAACGATTCGCCGAAGTCTTCCACAGTTGCGGAACGATTCGGCGAAGTCTTCCGCAGTTGCGGAACGATTCGCCGAAGTCTTCCGCAGTTGCGGAACGATTCGGCGAAGTCTTCCGCAGTTGCGGAACGATTCGCCGAAGTCTTCCGCAGCTTCGGGACGACTCGCCGAACTCTTCCGCGTTTCGGAACGATTCGCGGAATCCTTCCGAAATTTCGGAAGAGAATTCCTTCCGCAATTTCGGAAGAGAATTCTTTCCGAAAAAATTCCGATACTTAGAAAATTTTCACTTAAAAACATTTTTCTCCGCTGTTTCGGAGCCATTGGCTGAATTCTTCCGCAATTTCGGGAAGGTTCGCAGAATCCTTCCGCAATTTCGGGAAGGTTCGCCGAACTCTTCCGCAATTGCGGGAAGGTTCGCGAAACCTTTCCGAAATTTCGGAACGACTTCCCGAAACGGCTTAAAACACAATTTTTTTTTCAAAAACAGACTTAAACCAAAATTTTTCCCAAACTCTTAAGAAAAACTTAACTTCTTCTCTTCTCTTTTACTATCAGTTTTGGCCCATAGCGGCCCAGTGCTGCAACGCAGCTCTGATACCATAATGTAGTGTCCCCTCCTACCATACCAACGAGATAGGGAGGACGTGGTGCTCAATCCGGGTAATTAGCCCCAAGCGTTTGAATTAAAATCATTGATGCAAGAACTGTATCTGTGCATACTATGGAAAAACGACGGTAATCAAATCAATGTTGTTGATCTCTAACTCACATTCAAGATTCTGTGACAAGATCATATGGAAATGCCTAAACTTTTAAAAACACAGCAGAGGCAAATTCGTTTAATACATCCACATACATTCATAACATTCATCAAATGATATTTGCCAATTTACACAAGAGAATACTTATCTCAATAAGGCAGTCCCAAACAAATGGCTATGCAACTGCAACGTTCCACCCAACCATAGGCCAGTGTGCTCCTCAATCTCTCAGCACCATGGCCACCCCCGAGCTGGGCATGATCTCTACAAGGAACCAGGGAACAGCAGACTCACACATAGCCAAGCATACACCAAGATGAGCCAAGCCAATCTACAATTGGGTTTATCAGGCTACTAGGAGATGGAAAGGAAGAGTTGCTAAGATAGTGAGCTCCAGCACAGAGCCAGGGATAACCTTGCAAGATCTATCTAGCTTGGCACCCACATTACCTACACACCCAGCACAAGGAAGTATTCTTTTCACTGCTGTGCAGTCCCTCAAGCCATACCTTCCCTATCTAGTGCTCTCAGGGTATGCATAGAAGAGTAACCAAAGCCCTCTTGATCTTTTTGAGAGGTTGTCTCCCCCACTAGGTTTATCAAGCCACTTCTATCCACTACCACTCCAACACTTCAGCTCACAGGCTCAACCAAGAACAAGGATGCACATAACTGCAGAACCCCACTTGCTGGGCATGAGGAAAACGTTTTCCACAATGGAAGGCATGAGTTGGGGTTTCAACTAACCCAGAAAAAAACGTGGGAACCCACAAAAACGAAATGGGAAGTTGGTGAACAACCCAGGAAGCCAAATCCGTTTTTAGAAAAACGTCCTTGGACATTCAGGGGCAAAAACGACCTCCCTACAGTCCTCAAAACGTGGCCCTCCCTCTCCCAACTGTTATATACTGCAAAAACGACTCCTAGGCATGGAAAAATGCAGTATTTTGATGAAAAACGTAAATGGAAAGAGCCCAGCTAACTCCAACTGCGTGAATGAATGAAGACTGCCCATTCCCCATGGCTTTGGGCACCATTTCGTGGGTGGTTTCTTGCCCCACAAGCAAAAACACGATTTTCCAAGTTGATGGCTTGCCCATGCACGAAAATGGCTTGCCCATACTCTTTCATTCCCAAGGCATTAACTGCCTTAACCAATTTCTTGGAAGAATTAAATGATTGGGTACATGAGACAAAATGGGTAGTTGGTGGTTTATGGGTTTCCCCATTGACACATGGATTAATACCATTGGCTCAAGGTTTGAATAATTTCCCTCCCTTTTCCTTGTAGAGTCATGCCCCATCTCTTTTGTTACATTGCATAGCCGGTTGTGGGTTTTTCCATTAAAATTCGTATTTACATGGTGTCTTATTTACATTGTGCCCATCTTGCACAAGAACCATGGGCATCTATTTTTAATTGCCGATTCATGAAACGCTAAATCAATGGTGGGGCCTTGGCCTTGAGCTCCTCACCATGATTAATTACAATATTTACATCATTTACGGTTTAATACAAAGGGGGTCAAAATGGGGACATTACATGCAGGAGCACACACCATGGAGGAAGCACTTGCAGCGATCCAAACCAAACTCCAAGATCTGGATGAAAAATTTCTCAGCCTCCATCTTTAGCATTCAGCCATGAACAATACCAGACATCCAGAATCTTTTGCAGCCACCGGGTTCTCTGCTTCTAGCAATTTTTGTGGGCCGAAGCTTGATTTTCCTCGCTTCAATGGTACTGATCCGACTGGATGGATATACCGAGCAGAACAGTGTTTCAGTCTGCATAATACTTTTGATGTTCAGAAAGTTCCACTTGCATCCTTTCATTTGGAACAAGAAGCCCTTCAATGGTACCGTTGGTACATCAAAGCTCATCCCGAGCCAAACTGGACAGATTTTTGCCAACTCATTTTGCCACGATTTGGTCCTAGTGCTTTTGACGACTTCACAGGAGCACTCACTAAACTTCACCAAATTGGCACAGTGAGAGAGTATCAGATGGAATTTGAGAAACTAGCCAATCACACAGAAGGATTGTCTGATGAATTCTACAGGAGTTGTTTTATCAGTGGTCTCAAGGATGAAATCCGCTCAGAGGTCAAAATGTTTTGTCCCAACACAATGATGGAAGTCCTAGGGTTGGCTAAGTTGGCCAAGGACAAGATCGCAGCTCAACAATGCTCCAAACCCACCTTTGTTCCCTTCAGAAATATGGGTTCCCAACGACCTCCCATCACGACTGCTCCTCAACCAACTCCTATCAAGCATTTGTCTGAAATAGAAATGCAGGCACGCCGAGAAAAAGGGCTTTGCTATAATTGTGATGAGAAATTAACTCGAGAACATAGATGTGTTCAAGAAAAGCTCTATATCTTGGATGTGGATTCTCCGCCTGCCTTAGAACTTGGTGAAGAAGCTACAGATACAGTAGATGATCCGGTCGACATGCAACACCCGCCTGTTGACACCCCATCTCAGGACGACCCACCCAAGATCTCTCTCCATGCTGTAACCGGCGTCACCACCCCACAAATAATGCGGGTCAGGGGATACTTCAAGAATCTCCCTCTTACCATACTCATTGATTCTGGTAGCACTCATAACTTCATTGACCCTCGAATTGCCAAACAGGCTGATTGTTTTGTCCATCCTTGCTCTAACTTTGAAGTCATGGTTGCCAATGGGGGCACCTTACCTTGCAAGGGGAAGTGTCACAATGTGCGTATCTCTATGGAAGATTATAACCTACGCTCCGACATGTTTGCCTTGTCCTTAGGCGGATGTGATGTGGTTTTGGGCGTTCAATGGTTACGCACACTTGGCCACATCTTATGGGATTTTGCTGAACTCTGGATGCAGTTTAATGTCAATGGGGCACAACACAAATTTCGGGGCTTACAACCAGGGTCTCTCTGCATCATCAGTTCACATCGCCTGGAAAAAATCCTTAAGAAGAATTCACATGGTGTCATCGCTCAGCTCAATTCCATTTAGATGCACCCATCAACAGTCTCCACTACTTCCTTGGATAGATATGCATGTATCTTTGCTGAACTAATGAGCTTGCTGCCTTCAAGAGACCTTTCCGGTAAGAATGTAACCACATCTACCTCTCAGCAGGAAATGATGGCTATTTTGCATGCAGTACAGAAGTGGCAGCCATACCTATTAGGCAATTATTTCTGCATCAAGACTGATCTCCCGAGTCTGGAAAATTTTCTGGAACAATGGGTCTCCTCCCCAACACACCTGCAATGGGTTATCCAACTCATGGGTTATCCCTATGTGATCACTTACAAGAAGGGTAAGGACAATATGGTGGAAGATGCTCCTTCTCGCACAATTGATGACCCAGTTTCTCTTACAGCTCTTTCTCTGCTTGTTCCAAATTGGTTGCCATATGTTCAACAGGGCTATCTCTTCTATGATCTCCATGCTTCTTCATCAACAGGGCACTCTGGGTTCTGCAAAATGTATGACCAGGAACAATGTAACTTCTTTTGGCTGGGACTAAAAATGACAATTCAACATCTGGTGGCTAACAATGATGCTTTCCAAGTCAACAAGGGGGAACCAACACTCCTTTTGGGATTGATCAAACCCTTGTCCATCACTACACAGCTTTGGCCAACTATTTCTATGGATTTCCTAGCAGCACTCTGGTGGTACAATACCACATCTCAAAGGACACCATATGAAGCAGTCTATGGACAAACACCGCCAGTTCTTCTTCCATACACCCTTAGCAGCTCCCCAGTTCAGGAAATTGACTCGGTTCTTCGAAACCGCGTTCAGATTCTTCTCATTCTACAGGACAATCTTCACATGGCCAGAATTCGCCTGAAACAACAAGCCGATCAACACCGTTCTGAGCGCATTTTCCATGCAGCTGATAGGGTTCTTCTTCATCTACAACCTTCCAAGAAATCCTCCTTGACACTCCAAAGGCATCAGTGGCCCGAAATGCAAACCAAGGATGCTACCGGGGAACCACTCCTTCAGATTCTGCAGCAATTTATCCAACCAAAGCTTTGAGGACAAAGCTTTTTCTAAGGGAGAGGGGATGTTAGGAACCTATGTCAACCCTTCTCTTTACTATGTTAGTATATTGTTGTTGGACGCGTATGCTTTGTAAGTCGTCCCGTAGTATTTGTTGATCCGTAGTTTATATTAGCCCATAGTATTGACCCATAGTATTGGACGCATATGCTTTGTAAGTCGTCCTGTAGTATTATATGTCCCATGGTTTTGACTCATAGTATTGGGCATAGACTTAGTATATAAGTGTGTGTTGAGGTCATTGAAGGCACTGTGAAGTTAATTGTATTGAGCTTGCTCAAAGGAGGTTGCCCCCTCGAAGTGGCCCGTGATCAATATAAAAGTGATTCTGTTCTATTATTTCTGCTATTTCGCATATTCTTAGTAATTAATTGTTGCAGGTGCATCTCAGTTAGACAAAGGAAGTTTGAGGTAGAGGAGAAGGTTAAAAGGAAGATGGTCTGGAGAGAAACAAACTCTGAATACCCTGAACAATTATTGCCTAAAACACTAGTGGATTTGAAGTCAGAGATGCAACTTCTAGAGTTTTGCAGAAAGGCATCCATAAAGCTAAATAATGACATTATAAGGACTATTCAGGCATGTTTGAGTTTCTACAAGAGGATCCAACAGGTTTATGAGAAGTGTCATCTCTCTCTGCTCCCACCTATAGATGAGCTGCCTCTAGAGGATCTGCAAATGACAGAGCTGCAGAGTGGGTTGCAAGAAGAATTAGAATACATTAGAAAATTGGATACTCTCAATGAAGAAGATGTACACCATATGGTGGGGCAGGCATCCATACATGCATATTTATTAGAAGATAGTTGTACAACAATAGAAGAAGGAAGGGTATACGTTGAGACTCAACTGTCATATCACGAAGTCTCTTTGCAAGTTTTGGAACCAAGCAGGCTTACTACCATTGCGGAAGAAGCTAATGCTTGGGAGAAATATTTCTTTAGTTAGTTTGGGCCAACATAATTTCGAATTTGTAATTACTTTTACGGGTTGGGTAATTTTTTGTTGGGTTCAGAAAATCCAGCCTGAGGGTTTTTATTCTAAAAACATTTAAAAACAGTTGGAAACTATATTTTTGGTATTTGATAGGTAGTAGAAGAGAATTTTTTTGTGACTTGTGAATCCAGTTTTCAATTATTTTTTAGACTATTTTAATACGAGAGACAGGAAAAAATAGTCAAAGATGTATATTCGAATTGCCATATAGCAATTATGTAGTGACTAGTGATTATATATTGGGACAAAATGAGTCCACAAATTATGTGGATAGTAAAAAGGGTTTTTTGCTGGTGTGATTCACATCTATTTAAATTTGCAAGCGTTTGTTATGTACTGAATTTTAAGAAATAAGAGCAGTAGGAAAAATTTGTATTTCAGTGCTCTACATTTGAGAAGATACAAATGAAATTTTGAACAAGTTTATATGATCAAGTATTATGAAAAAAAGGGTTGTTTGCTGGTGTGCTTCACATCTATTTAGCTTTGCAAGAGTTTGTTATGCAATGAATTTTCAGAAATAAGAACAGTAGCCAAAATTTGTATTTCAGTGGTCTACATTTGAGAAGATAAATATATTTTGTTCATTTGTACTGAACTTTCAGAAATAAGAACACATGAAAGTGCTCTACATTTCTCACAAAATTTGTATTTCAGTGCTTCACGTGCACCAAAATGAAAAGTAGCCATGCCATGCACATAAGTATGCTTGTTTCCAAGGTTCAATATAAGTATATAGCATGTGACAAAGAAGTTGTCATAGTTACAAATCTGTAAATTTTAAAACAAGCCAACTTTAGAATTACAACAATTTACATAGAGAAAATGCAATAGATTTCATTTATATGGAAACATATGTCTCTAGAAATTTGGAATGCACACTGCAGACAATTTTGTTCTGTTGTTGAGACAGTAAAACTGTAACCTCTATTAAAATTTCAAAGTTTCTATCAAAACTTAGTAGCAGAGTGTCTAGTAGCAAACCTAAGTGCTAGTATTGTGAATTCGATGTTCATAGACAACCATGAAGTGCAATTTTGTCTATATCACTATGAAAAATGAAAAATTTCACATGACAATCTTAGGCTTGAGAATGTGAGATTTGATCTCTTTATGGGGCAGAACCACACCACCATTACTATATATCTCATCACGTATATGCACATCCTCACCTAAAATAGTCATGTTCTCTACCCTATCCCACTATCCAACTGTTGAATTCCAGCCAACTATACTAGTTGAGACAAAAGCATGCTTCTTGATTTTGACACCCCTCATAATTGCACAATTTGATAGCCTTACCCAGCGTCAACTATACAGCCTAGATCAATAGAAACATCAGGACCAATCATACATCCTTCCCCAATCTTGACACTTTCATCAATGAGCACATTGCCTTGAAACTGAGGGCCACTTGCAAGCATATCAGACTTAGGACAACCTGGACCAATAGAAACACCAAGACCAATCAGACAACCTTACGCAATCTGGACAATTTCATCAATGAGCACATTGCCTTGAAACTTAGGGGCACTTGAAAGCATATCAGACTTAGTCCTAAGATAGTCTAAATACAGACGCAGACCAGAGAGATAGTCTCTGGGTTGACCAATGTCCATCCAAAAACCATCCAAAACCATTGCATAAAGCTGATTTTTCTCAGCAATTCTGGGGAAAATATCTTTTTCAATTGATGTGGGTTTCAGTTCTATTCTGTCAAAAACACTTGGGTTCAAAAGGTAAATCCCTACATTGATCTTGTTTCCTACAGACATCTGGTGCTTCTCAACAAATCTCTTCACTCTTCTAGTCTCCTCATCAAGCACCACTACACTATATTTAGATGGCTCATCCACCTGCACAAGTAATGAAATTGAAGTACATGAGATATAATCATATATAAGATACAAAAGGAATAATGGGAACCATAGTGAGCTTGACCTCCTCAACATGATATGAGATGCAAGATGCTATTCTCAGCTTCATCCACCCATTGGTGTTAGGGCATAAAAAATTAAAAAAAGTTGCAGAAACCTCTTGTTTAAAGAAATATGCATTAAATATTTTCATCATGAATCTAATAGAAACAAAACTTTTAATGAAATACAAAGTGAAGAATCAATGGATATTATCAGATCTTGTATTGGTCACAAAGTGGTGGATGATGGCACAGTCATTCCTTTCACTTCCACTTCAAGCATTGATACAAATATGTGACCGTGCTAGTCCCTTCTCTTGGTTTCTAACATTGTTCTTCATGTTTCTAGAAGGCAATTTGTACATGTACATGGGTCTTATAGTTTGTGTTTACCCCCTACCACTGTTCTACAATGTTTACCATGTTTACATTGTTTTGGCATCTGTATTTAGCTACGGTTTCAGTCCCTAGGGTTCTGTGTAGCCTAGTTTCTTTCTATTCTATTGGATGTAATGTCAAGTCCCAATGACCTACTTTGGTCATTTGTGGGCATTGATACAATTTATTATTTATTTCTTTCCTCTAAGTCATTTTGTGTTGTGGCTGCTATCAGTTATCCAATGAATTGGCTTACAGTTCATAAAATTTTGAGACAGAAGTCATAGGTTCAAGTATCAACGACAATGGATAGAGTGTGGTATGAACGTTTGTTCACAGAAAAAAAACAGAGGTGTATTTAGAAGAGTGAAATTCAAAATCAAACATGTATAGAGATATTATTTTGTTTTCATTTAATGTTGGGAAGTTAACATTCAAAGTTCTAGCAATACTCCTTGTGCATTTTGACACTTTAATTAGGTAGAGAATGCACTATTGTGAATTTAATTTGTGCACAAAAAGCATGATTAATAATGTAGTTGAAGGCCTTCGGCATATTTGGGATAGTTTCTTGGTTGTCATGATGGAATTGAGCTGAGAAATATCATTACAAAAAGCATTGTTGTAAAGAATGATTAATTATCAGAATAGACACATTGCCTTTTCTGTCGTTTTTTACAAATAGTTTAGTTGCAAAGTGAAAGGGTGCTTGACTGGTATATATTCATTTCCTTGTGTTTACCAATATACTGTTTTCCATTTGTATTTTGGGAGTTGTTTCTTCTTCAACCTTGATCTGCTGGGCCTTCCTTTTGCTGGTGTTTTTAGACATACGTGATTTGACATTCCTTTGCACAGGGGTAAAGTACAGTTCCCTAGTTGTTGCTAGTACAATGGGGAACGTAATCCCTGCTTTCACCTTTATATTGTCCATTGTTTTCAGGTATTGATTTAATCTAAATTTAATATTGTCTATACTATTTTTTTTTAGATTTGTCTTCGTATTCCTAACTTGCATATTGTCTATACCTTAATCTAACTTGCAAACTTTTTATGAATATGTCAAATTTTCTAACACCAAAAATGGCAATTTCCTTATAGTTTGAAATGTTATTTCATTATGCTTTAAAAACAATCATACGACATAAGGTCCACGTGCTTTACAACAAGCAATAGAAACAACCTTCCATTTTAATAAAATTTGCTGCATGTATTGGTTTTTGCACTATTGTGTGTTCATTTCATATTGACTTGTTTCAACTGTGCTACCTGGAAACAAGAATTAGACAATGTACCTTCCCTTTCCTCCACTTGTAGTTGCATATGTTGTTGTTGGAAATGTAAGTTTTACCCACTGATTCTTTTTTGCACTCCTGTTTTTTTCATTACTTTTGGGCTTAGCATACTTTCTATTTACACATTACAAACTTTTGTATGGATAGCAACATTGACTCTATATGACTATAAACATTTTTTTGCAAAATCAACTTTTTAGCAATAGTAAATAGCTAATAAATAGGAGCATTTTTCACTTGCAGGTCTTTGGCAGTCTTTGTTGGTGGTCAAATGGATAAGAGACAAAGACCCCATTGATGAAACTCAACATTTTCTGAACAATCCATAGGTTGTTTTTGTAAAAGCTATCAGAATTTTATTTTGTTTTGACATGTATACAATTTTATATATTATGCTGGCATAAATGTTGTCATGTCCCAAATTTGGAATTGGGTCACAATGGCCTAATCACATTATCCATATTCATTAGAGTTTGTAAAATTGGTGTTAAGGGTCAAATAATTGCCAAGGAGGAAAATTACTAGTTTCCTCGGTTTGGGGTGGAAGCTTTGGGATTTGGAATAAGGGGTATAATAAATGATGTTTAGACATTAGAAGGGTTCAAGTATTTAATAAATAGAGTGAATAAAGAAATTCAAGAGAAATCCTAAGTGACAAATGGTTTTGGAGACATATGGAGGATGTGGGACCCACACTAGCTTGATTTTTCATAATACATGGTATCTCTCTTTTGCAAATTCGAATTAATGGGAATGTGAACACTCTTGGGTGAGTTGGTAAGTCATAACACATGTCATTGAGCATCTTAGGTCGAATTTGGAAGGATTGTTAACCTCCATGGAAGATAAAGAGTCAAAGTGGAAGTTTGTGGACACTTGGGCTAGATTCCCTAGCCCCTATGACACCAATGATGGAGAATCTATGACAACTATGACAAATTGCAGACCTGACCTCTGACATATGACCACTATGACATGTCAGCCCCAAAAATAGGCTCAAATAAGGCGAATTTGGGAGTTGGAGAAGCCAAAGAGACTCAAAATCGAATTTGGGAGAAGATGGAAGGTTGGAACTAGGAGACAAGTGGCAAATGTGGAATATTTCCTAAATGAAAATCTATTGAATCTATTGAGAGGATTTCGACCCTTAGAAGGCTAATTTTGGTTATAAAATGTAGAAATGAAGTATGAGAATAGCTTTTTGATCATTTGTAGAATTTGCAATTGCATTTGTGAAGAGGGAGAGCTAGTGGATGACTAGTTTCTTGCCTTAGCCAATTTCGAGGGTGAAAGATTCCCATCCAAGTTGGCAATTGGAAAGGCCATTCAGACCTTTCATTTGGAGCTTTAATGGAGTCTTTATTTGCAGGTGTAAGCTACAGGGCAGCTCATGGTTTCTTCTATTGCAGCTCGCTCCTTCAACCATTTCCAGTTTTGATGGCATATTCTTGATCCTTGAGGGAGGGCGTTTTTGGTGAGCTATTGTACTCTTTGGGGGAGCTTCTAATGCCCCATTTATTTTTTAATATGAAGTAAATACTCTGTTCTTCATATCCAAAAAGTTTCAGGTCTAAATTCCAAGTAGAAATGTATAAATCTCATTTTTAATGGAAGAACAATGCCATTTCCCCACTACCTTGTTGTGAGCCAATGTATTGAAGATGATTTCGAATGAATGGATGATTCTCTGATATATTTGTGGTCAATATAATTCCATGGATGTATTCTACAAGTTTCATGTACTGTACTTGAGCATTTTAAGTATTTTTACTTAGTTTAATTGCACTGGGAGAAGAAATAGTGCCATTTCCCCAAGGGTCGAATTGGTGATTTTTGCAGTTGAATGGGAGAGGGTTGGAACAGATATAATAATCAATTAATGGTGCAAATGAGACCTTAATAACATCCTTAATACATTCCCTACCTCTGTTCAGAAATTTGAGTGGCTTTGGAGGCATTTGGGAAGCCATTTTCAATACTTACCCCAGGGGGATTTGAACCCCAAATTACTAGTAAAATTGCATACTTGGTCCAGAATCTTAAGAGAGTTTGCAGAGGTATTTTGGTGGCCATATATCATCCCTGAACATCATATTCAAGTCTTAATATCATTCATACACCTTCCTTGAAGATTTGAAGGCATTTGGAGTCAATTCGAGACATAGAGACCAATACTAGTCAAAGGCAAATTACTAGTAAAGTTCCCTACATTGGCCAGAATTGAAAGAGTATTTGCAGAAGTATTTTAAAGGTCCAAAGGCATCCTTAAAACACATATTTATGTTCTAATCTCATTCATATACCTTCTCAGAAGATTTGGAATCATTTGGGGCAAATTTGGGACCTAGAGATCAAACTAGTCAAAGGTCGAACTAGGGAAAAAAAGTGAAAAATTGCCATTTTAATAAAATTCCTAACAAGGGACATTACAAATGCTCTTGTATTTTTCCTATGGATTGATACTTTGATAAACCATTTGACATTTCATCCTTTTATTGTGGTAGATCCAACTTGCAAGAATTCAAACTAGAGCATTTACAAGTTGTGGATCCTTTTATGTCTGAAGGGGTTTGGGCATATCTTGGTTATGGTAAAAGATAATATGTTCATTTTTCTCCATTTCTAGATCTGGCAAAACAAATTTTGTATCAGGTATATAACCCAAGTATTTCATTTGCTAGCTTAATTCTTCGAATGCTAGCTTTCTGTGGTCCCAATTCAAAAAGATTCTCAGCTGCACACTTGTCTAGATCCACATTAGTATGAATTCTTGTAATGACCCTTTTTCAAAATTTTATTAAAATGCCAATTTTTCCACTTTTTCCCCAATTTCGACCTTTGACTAATTTTACTGTTTTGACCTCCAAATCAACCCAAATGCTCCCAAATCTTCTGTAGGAGTGTATGAATGGTATTTAGACTTGAATATTAGGTTCAGGTATGTTTTATGGCCCTCCAAATACTTTTGCAAACTTGATTTGTATTCTGATCAATATAGGTAATTTTGACTAGTAATTTGTGCATCAAATCCCCCCAGGGTAACACTGCAAATGGCCTTCCAAATGCCTCCAAACTCCCAAGAATTTATGAACAGAGGTATATAATGTGTTAAGTATATGATTAAGGTCTCATATTCACCATTAATTGATTTTTACTACTGTTCTAACTCTCTCACATTCAACAGCAAAAACCCCCAATTCAACCCTTGGGGAAATGGCACTATTTCACCTCTCAATACAAACAAACTGAGTAAAAATGCTTCAAATGCTCAAGTACAGTACATGAAACTTGTAGAATATATCCATGGCAGTATATTAATCACAAATATATCAGATAATCATCCATCCATTCGAAATAATCAACCTTATAGTGTCATACATCAAAGCATTGGGGAAATGGACATTGTTTGCTCATTAATCAATAATTTTGCATACATTCAATGGGTATTTAGACCTGAGAGTTTTTGAATATGAAGAAAAGAGGATATGAAGCTATTACAATCAAAAAAATATCATATGAAGCTCTCCCAATGAGTGCAAGATCTCACCCAAAGCGCAATCCCTCAAGGAGCCCGAATATGCCTTCAAAATTGGCAATGGTGGAGAGAAAGTGTTGCACTAAACCAAACCATGAAACTTCCTATAGCTGCTACCTGCAAATAAAACTCCATTAAAGCACCATGAATGACCTGAGTGGCCTCTCCAAACACCAACTTGGATGGGAATCTTTCACCCTCGAAATTGGCTAAGGCAAGAAACTAGTAATCCACTAGTTCTCTCTTCACAAATGCAATTTTTATCAAATCATCAAAAGCCATTCTCATACTTGATTTCTACATTTTATAACCAACGTTAGCCTTCAAGGGGTCGAAATCCTCTCAATAGATTCAATAATTTTCCATTTAGAAAATATTCCTCATTTGCCACTTGTCTCCTAGTTCCAACCTTCCATCTTCTCCCAAATTCGAATTTGAGTCTCTTTAGATTCCTCCAACTCCATGAGCGCCTTCTTGAGCCTATTTTTGGGGATGACATGTCATAATGGTCATGTGTAAGAAGTCAGGTCTGAATTTTGTCATAAATGTCATAGATGCTTCATTATTGTTGTCATAAAACTAGGGAATCTATCCCAAGTGTCCACTAGTCTCCAATTTGACTCTTCCTCTCCCATAGAGGTTACTATTCCATCCCATTTCTACCTAAGATGCTCAATGCCATGTGTCATTGAAAAATCAAGCTAGTGTGGGTCCCACCACCTCCATATATCTCCAAAACCATTTTCCAACTAGAATTTCTCTTGAATTTATTTATTCATCATATTTATTAAATGCTTGAACCCTTCTAATGTCTAAATATCATTTATTAGTTTCCTTATTACCATCCCACATGTGTCCATCCAACCTAGGAAACTAGTAGAATTGATGGGATTGTCTTACTATGCACTTATTTGAATGGGGACATTACAGTCCTCCCCACCCAAGATTGCTTTTCCTTGAGCAATTTCAATTTTGGATGCTGCAAAATCTTCTCCTCTTCCCATGTGGCATCTTCATCTAGTAAGTCCTTCCATTGCACTAAATATTCTTTGATGATTCTACTCCTCAACCTTCTTTCCCGTGTCTTCAAAATCTTTTCCGGAACAAGTGTGAGCTGACCCTCATCATCCAAAGGAAGAAGTATTTCTGAAGAAATGATTTGCTGACCAAGAGCTTTTTTAAGACAAGAAACTTGAAATACATTGTGGATTTTACTCCCTTCCGGAAGTTCTAGTTCATATGCTACTTCTCCAACCTTCCGCATTACCTTGTATGGCCCATAGTACCTTGGTTTTAATTTTTCTGCTCCATTCTTTTTGAGAGATGTTTGTTTATAGGGCTGCAACCTTAAATATACTAAATCATTGACTTGAAAGGTTCTCTCTTCTCTATGTCTATCAGCATATTGTTTTTGCTGATTTTGAGCAACCTGCAAATTGTCTTTCAAGAACTTTAAAATTTCTTGGCTCTCTTCCACCCAATCTTTAGCCTTTCGGGCTCTACTATCACCAAATATAACGTCAGCAAATGTAAGTGCATCATAACCATATAATGCTTTGAAAGGAGACATTCCTATTGACATATGATAAGTGGTGTTGTAGCAAAACTCACCCAAGTGTAGCCATTTTGCCCATGCTTTTTGCTGCCCTCCCACATAGTTTCTTAGGTATCCTTCCAACCATTGGTTTACCCTCTCTGTTTTTCCATCAGTTTGTGGATGATAGCTGGTACTTGGAGTCAATTGAGTGCCTACTAATCTAAAAATTTCTTTCCAAAAAGCACCCATGAATCTACTATCTCTATCACTGACAATGCTCTTGGGAAGCCCATGCAATCTAAAGATTTCTTTGAAAAAAATATCAGCCACTTGTGCAGCACTAAAAGATGATGTAACAGCAAAAAAATGAGCAAATTTTGTCAACCTATCAACTACCACATAGATACAATCCTTACCCAAGGATTTAGGCAATCCGGTGATGAAATCCATGGCAATACTGTCCCATTTTTGCTCCGGAATGGGCAATGGTTGTAATAGGCCGGCTGGACATGTAAGTTCTGATTTGTTTTGTTGACATGCTTTACATTCATTCACATACTTCTGAACATCTTCCTTCAGCTCCTTCCAAAAAAATCTTTGCCTCAACTGTCTATAAGTTTTGAAGATCCCCGGATGGCCCGCTAGTGGGGAATGATGTGCTTCTTGCAAAATTCGGTACTTGAGCTTGGAGTTATGAACTAAATAAATTCTTCCTTTATAATATATCAGCCCATTCAAAATCCTATAATTATCATCCCCTTTGATTCCATCCAACACATCACAAGCAAATTTGTCTTTGGCATATTCAACTAGTAGCATGTTTTTCCAATCCTTGGCAATATCCATGAGAGAAAAAGAAGGCCTTCTTGACAAAGCATCTGCTACTATATTATTCTTTCCTTTGACATATTCAATATCAAAATCATAAGCTTGAATCTTGCTTACCCACTTTTGTTGCCTTTCATTTAGATCTTTTTGGGTGAGAAAGTGTCTTAGACTATTGTGGTCAGTTTTCACCACAAACTTGCTGCCCACCAAGTATTGTCTGAATTTGGCCAATGCATGCATAATGGCCAGCATTTCTTTATCATATATGGAGTAAATTTTTTCATGAGGCTGCAACTTTCTGCTCTCAAAGGCTATGGGGTGTTGGCCTTGCTTTAGGATAGCCCCTATTCCTCCACTTGAAGCATCACATTCCACAACAAAAGGTTTAGTAAAATCAGGAAGTGCAAGTATGGGACAACTACTCATTACATCTTTCTTTTTTTGGAAGGCCTTTTTAGCCTCTTCATCCCACTTGAAAGCATCCTTCTTAGTCAAATCAGTGAGTGGAGAAGTCAACTTGGAGAACCCTTTCACAAATTTTCTGTAGTAGGTGCATATGCCAATAAAGCCTCTCAATTCGGTAATATTTTTTGGTGATGGCCATTCCAAGATAGCCCTGATTTTTTCCATGTGTACCTTCACTCCTTATTGCTCAATAATGTGCCCAAGATACAGTAGTTCTTTCATTCCAAATTCACATTTTGATAATTTAGCAAATAAGGACTCTTCTTGCAAGATTTTCAACACAATCTCTAATTGCTGCAAATGCTCTTCCCATGTTTTACTATAAATGAGAATATCATCAAAGAAAACCAAAACAAACCTTCTTAGTTGCTTGCAAAATATCCTATTCATACATGCTTGAAAGGTGGCTGGAGCATTGCTCAACCCAAAAGGCATGACAAGAAATTCAAAGTGGCCAAAATGACATCGAAAAGCAGTCTTTTGCACATCTTCATCTTTCATTCGAATTTGGTGATACCCTGATCTAAGGTCAATTTTTGAGAAGTATTTGGCCCCATGTAGCTCATCCATGAGCTCATCAATCCTAGGAATAGGATACCTATTCTTTATAGTCTTTTTGTTCAAGGCTCTAAAATCTATGCACATTCTCAATGTTCCATCTTTTTTCTTCACTAGCACTACTGAAGAAGCATAAGGGCTAGAGCTTGGTCTAATGAGCCCCAACTCTAGGAGTTCTTGGATAGCTTTTTCAATCTCATCTCTAAACCTTTTAGGATGTCTATAAGGTGGTATCTGAATGGGTGAAGTACCCTCCTCCAAAACAATACTGTGCTCAACCCCCCTATCCGGTGGCCTACCATGTGGAAGGTCTCTAAAAACCTTTTCATATTTTTGCAAAAGTCTCTCTATCTCCTTTGGGTGTTTGACAATATTTATAGTTGGCTTGGGAGATGTAATATGACATTCAGCAGCCCATTCTATATCCCCATGCCTCAATATAGATCTCATGCTATTGCAAGTCACTACTTGATTTGGATAAGTGTGTTGCCCTCTCACAACTCTTTGTACTCCTTTTGAATCTTGGAATTTCATTTTGGGAATTTGATAATTTACTGTATGCTCTCCTATTGAATACAACCATTTCACTCCCAAAACCACATTAGTATCAGCAACATCAACCACATAAAAACTATCAACAAAATTATAGTTACCCACGGTGACTTGCAGCTTTGGAACCCATGTTTTGCATTGCATTGTGTTGTGACCGGGAATGACAACTGTGAAGCCATCAAATGGTTCAATAGGTATCTTTCTTTTCTTTACCATCTCTGCATCAATGAAGTTATGAGTGGCTCCTCCATCTACCAAAATTGAATTTCTTTGTCCTTGTACCACACCTTTGCATCGAATAGTATGATAGCAAGGTACTGCTGAAAGCACTGCCATTCTTGGTTTGTCCGGTGAAGGATGATTTTCTTCTTGTCTTTCCTCTTCGACTGCTGTCTCATATGCCTCTTCTTGATCTGAAATATGTCCATCTTCATCCATGCCCCCATCATACCCCTCATTATCAGAAAATACTTCTATGTATTGAGCCTTTCATTTGGTACATTTGTGCCCCGGTGTCCATGGTTGGAAGCATGTGAAGCATAGTTTTTTTTTTCTAAGTTCATCCCTTTTCAGTCCCTCTTTTTTATTCCTCTCAAATGGCTCTCTTTGCCAAGGTTTCTTATCATATCCATCCCTTTGCCAAGGTTTCTTTTCAAATTTATAGCTAGGCTTAGGAGGAAATCTCGTTCTAGGAAGCACATTTTGGAGATCCCTAGTCAAGCTCATTGCATCTTTTAATGTAGTTGGCTTGTGGGCTTTGACCAAACCTCTTAAGGGTTCAGCCAACCCTTCAGTGAACAGCAATACTAATCTTCCCATAGATACATCAGCCACCTTGACTGATAATTTTTGAAAGTCCATCATATATTCAGTAGGGGACCCGGTTTGCTTCAATTGAGCTAGTTCTTTGAAAGGCAATTCTGGATCTTTTTGTTCAAATCTTTCTAGTACCCTGTCAACAAATTCTCCATATTTTTTAACCTGATTATGAACCAAGGTTTTCAGCCCATGAAACCACCATTCATTGGCATCTCCTTCCAAATGCAAAATGGTCATTTTTAATGCATCCTCTTCCAACATAGGATTCAGCTGAAAATATACATCCAATTTTTGCACCCAAGTGTTAGCAGAATTTTGAGAAGAACCATCAAAAGTAGGAAGTGACATTTTTCCAATAGCACTATTTAATTATTTGTTTTAGAATGGACTCCTATTGTCTCCCTTCCTATTAATCTTTTTCATAGCATCAATGTAGTCACTGAGTGGTACACCTCTTTTACACTCTTCATTCAAATCATTCCAATCATTTACTTGTTTCTTGTAATCCAATTCAAGATTGGGCTCTTCTTTGGGTGTGAGAAATTTAGGTGCAGTAGGCCTTTGTGTGCTTTGAAATTCATCAGGTCTATTATGAGGTCCTGTACTTGAGAAAATATGCTCATTCCCTTTCATCTTTTCCCCTGAGTGTGAACCACTATTATCTCCTATTATCCCTTTCCTTTGAAGCTGGCTAATCAACAATTCGAATCCTTGCAACAATTTATCACCTATCCTATCCATGTTTGCTGAAAGTTTAGAGAAACATGGATCTAAGGTTGCAATAAATTCCTCCTTATGTTTTAATTTGTCATCCTCCTCTCTACCCATGGTTTCAGCAAAAGACTCCTCTTCTTCTACTACCTCTTCTTCAACAAAAACCTCTTCAACTACTGGTTCAAAGGGTGGTGGATTATTCTTTTGAATTCTTGTTAAGACCATCAGGTTCCAAGAACATGCTCTGATACCACTTGTAATGACCCTTTTTCAAAATTTTATTAAAATGCCAATTTTTCCACTTTTTCCCCAATTTCGACCTTTGACTAGTTTTACTGTTTTGACCTCCAAATCAACCCAAATGCTCCCAAATATTCTGTAGGAGTGTATGAATGGTATTTAGACTTGAATATTAGGTTCAGGGATGTTTTATGGCCCTCCAAATACTTCTGCAAACTTGATTTGTATTCTGATCAATATAGGTAATTTTGACTAGTAATTTGTGCATCAAATCCCCCCAGGGTAACACTGCAAATGGCCTTCCAAATGCCTCCAAACTCCCACGAATTTATGAACAGAGTATATAATGTGTTAAGTATGTGATTAAGGTCTCATATTCACCATTAATTTATTTTTACTACTGTTCTAACTCTCTCACATTCAACAGCAAAAACCCCCAATTCGACCCTTGGGGAAATGGCACTATTTCACCTCTCAATACAAACAAACTGAGTAAAAATACTTCAAATGCTCAAGTACAGTACATGAAACTTGTATAATATATCCATGGAAGTATATTAACCACAAATATATCAGAGAATCATCCATCCATTCGAAATAATCAACCTTATAGTGTCATACATCAAAGCATTGGGGAAATGGACATTGTTTGCTCATTAATCAATAATTTTGCATACATTCAATGGGTATTTCGACCTGAGAGTTTCTGAATATGAAGAACAGAGGATATGAAGCTATTACAATCATAAAAATATCATATGAAGCTCTCCCAATGAGTGCAAGATCTCACCCAAAGCGCAATCCCTTAAGGAGCCCGAATATGCCTTCAAAATTGGAAATGGTGGAGAGAAAGTGCTGCACTAAACCAAACCATGAAACTTCCTGTAGCTGCTACCTGCAAATAAAACTCCATTAAAGCACCATGAAAGACCTGAGTGGCCTCTCCAAACACCAACTTGGATGGGAATCTTTCACCCTCGAAATTGGCTAAGGCAAGAAACTAGTCATCCATTAGTTCTCTCTTCACAAATGCAATTTTTCTCAAATCATCAAAAGCCATTCTCATACTTGATTTCTACATTTTATAACCAAAATTAGCCTTCAAGGGGTCGAAATCCTCTCAATAGATTCAATAATTTTTCATTTAGAAAATATTCTTCATTTGCCACTTGTCTCCTAGTTCCAACCTTCCATCTTCTCCCAAATTCGAATTTGAGTCTCTTTAGATTCCTCCAACTCCATGAGCACCTTCTTGAGCCTATTTTTGGGGTTGACATGTCATAATGGTCAGGTGTAAGAAGTCAGGTCTGAATTTTGTCATAAATGTCATAGATGCTTCATTATTGTTGTCATAAAACTAGGGAATCTAGCCCAAGTGTCCACTAGTCTCCAATTTGACTCTTCCTCTCCCATGGAGGTTACTATTCCATCCCATTTCGACCTAAGATGCTCAATGCCATGTGTTATGACTTACCAACTCACCCAAGATTGTTCACCTTCCCATGAATTCGAATTGGCAAGAGAGAGCTTCCATGTGTCATTGAAAAATCAAGCTATTGTGGGTCCCACCACCTCCATATGTCTCCAAAACCATTTGCCACCTAGAATTTCTCTTGAATTTATTTATTCATCATATTTATTAAATGCTTGAACCCTTCTAATGTCTAAATATCATTTATTAGTTTCCTTATTACCATCCCACATGTGCCCATCCAACCTAGGAAACTAGTAGAATTGATGGGATTGTCTTACTATGCACTTATTTGAATGGGGACATTACAATTCTGCAGGAACCAGGAAAGGCTACCCACACAACTGCAGGTGCTTCCAGTGACATTTTATTGATAAAGTCCTATGTCTGATTAATCATTCCAGAATGACCTAGAAGGCTAGAATATAAACCATGCAAGCATAGTGGCTGGGAACCGGTGTGATGTGATCACCCAAACTCATGGAATGAAAGCAATTTCAGCCTTCATCTATCAGGCCAGTTTGGCTACATGCAAACACAACACTAAGAAAGGTTATTTCATTTGGAATGGTGCCCGTCTTTTTCATTTAGTGTAAGAGCTGGAGAGCTTCCTTTGCATGCCCATGTTGAGCATATCCTGGCAGCATTGCATTCCATGAAACCACATCCCTTTTAGGCATTTTTTCAAACAGCTGAAAAGTATCTTCACTTCCACATTTACCATACATTGTAATGACTAATGAGAGAATTCCCCACCAAGAAGTCATTCTCAAAACTTGCTTTGATCACTTGGGCTTGAATCTGCTTTATTTGTTTCAGTGTTTCCAGGTCAACACATGAACTAAGAACACTGGTGAAGGTGGACTAGTTTAGTTTCTCACCTTCCTATAGCATATGAGTGAATAGTTTTAGAGCCTACTTGCCATTCGTAGTACATAACTTCTTTCCTCTCTTGAATTTATTTTAAAGTTTGAAGAGTTGTAAATATTAATATTCCCATTGTGTGGCAGGTGGCTGCACAATAATGGCTACCAAGAAAATGAAGAAGAAAAGATGCAGGGATGCAGAATTCTCTAATGTGCCCAAAAGTAAAATAAAGACTGCCAAGAAAATGTCAAAGGAATTCAATTCACGTCACGAAGATGAAAAGGAGAAGAAAATACCAATCCAAAGAGAAATCTTTCATGCAGCTGACCTGAAGAAGAATACCAAAAGAGAAGATTGTTCAAATTGTTCCTTAATGTCCAAGAAAATAGTTACCTGCGAGTCCTTAAGGAAAATAGTTAATAAATTAGACTGCCAAGTGTCTAATGGCCATTATCGCCCTTGCCTCCTTATGCATAAACTGGGCAAAGGCTGTGAATTATATGAAGAGGCTCTTGACTCTGCAAGAATCGAAAATTTGAGTGAAATTGCTTCCTTTTATAGAATTTTAGGTGCAGTGAATTGGGTATGGGGAAAAGTTGTATGGAAGATATATATGCATGAAGAAGAGGAAGGAAACGAGGCTTTGAAACTAATGGATAATTATTTGATGGCTGTTCAATACATAAACTTTAAGCCAGCAGTGTGGTTAAGACAGGTAGAAGATAACCTTATGAGAATCATTGACAGGGTCAATGAGCAACTCTGTACTTATACCACATGCTTCAAGCCCATTTTGGTTGAGTTGTGTGAATTCAATGGAAAATGGTTTGTATTTGTAAATGTCGTAAAAGAATTGGAACATCGGGTGTTTGTTCATGTCAAGATAGTTCATTCCCCCTTAGTTCTCACATTGAAGCAACATTTGCACTATTATCCTATATGTTCAATTTAAATTCAACCCAAACACTGTAACATGGAGATAGAGAACCATTAAATCTTTGGGTGATAATTTTGAAAGGTGCCATCCTTGCAACCAAAAATGATGATGTTCTTAGTTACATCTTTACATTTCCTATTGTATTTCATGTCATGCAGTTTTTATATTTCATTCATGTTTATGTTCCATTACATTGGATAATTTTCATTGAACATCAAAGCTTATACTCAATTTACATAATGGATTCAATATTGGCATAATTAAAATGACAAAGTTTATGCGGTATACAACACCTTGCATATGTCTTGAGGTAAAGTTTATTGTGACATTGGATAAAAGCGTGTCATTACATTCAATGATGCTCTGCCTTGGGATGAGTGTGAAGTCTATCTAGCACGTGTAGTTTCCTTAATGAAAACGATCTTTGATGTAATGCGTTGTCTCTTTGGAGTTGGTATAATTAAAATGACATTTTCACCTGGTAACTTCTCTGTAGAGTTGTTGAGTAGAAAATGGTTAGCTAAAGTCACTTTAGAGTTTTGTGAAAGTTGAATGTTAAGTAATTATTTTGACATTAGTGTTGAGATGTAGTCCATATAAATGACCATAAATGGCAAGAGTGTAATTGTGTCATACATTTACAAGTTGCAATATAATTAAATTGTCTCTCTACAATTGGTAGGTAGAAAGTAGTGAATATTATCATATGTTATCACTCTTACCATTATGAATCAGACAGACCTCATAGTGGTCTCTCTAATTAAATTCATATTTTGCATTACAAAAGGGAGATTTGTAGGAAATATAGTTTGAGAATGTGGGTTTTCATAGTTCATCATAATAGTAATTAATCTTTTGGAATAACTTTGTTCAAGTTTTTGTTCCCAAAGTTTCAAGTGAAACTCCACCCAACATAATGCAGGTAATTACATGGTTAATCCACCTTCTACTAACAAAATATATGTAATAAGTTTTGGGAAAATAAATTTTGCAGTATCCATACTGGATTATGTTGCACTTTTGATACCATAAATTTTGCAATATCCATACTGCATTATGTTCCACTTTTGATACCTTAAATTTTGCAATATACATATTGGATTAGTTACAGAATGTAAATAATTTCAACAATACATTAAGCTTTGGAATCATCTAAGAAAATAGCTTTAGGACATTGAAAATCATGTGATATGGGATTCAATTGTGCAATTCCATGTAGATGATCCTATTAGAACTGACAACACATTGATCCATCGATTGCTTTGAATTTTATCACAAACATTGGCTTCTAGATTAGAGTCATTGAGGGACAATAACCATATTTCTCAAGTGCGAAAAAACCACAAGAAGCATTGGAACTATATTTTGTCATATTTTCAAGAGTGTTTAGGAATTTCCAAGGTGAGTGCTAAGTTTTCATGCTTTTGAAGCATACATTTAATAGTTTGACATTACAATGCATTTTTTGTATTACCTATGATTAGCCAAAATCACAGTTTTCAGAATTATTTGATAAAACAATTTTAGGGTAGTATGAATCCTACGAGATGGGAATCAGTGGTTCTATTCCATGTACAAATTCCAATGAAACTAACATCTCATTGATCCATCCACAATTTTTCATTTTATCATATGACCTAGCTCGCAACGTAGAGTCATTGCAAACAATGGGCATTTTTCTCTTTGGGCTGAAACAATCACACAGAGCATTGAAATTACATTTTGTCAACGGTCTAAAGTGTTTATGGGGATAAATAAGGTGAGAACACTATCTACATGCTTTTAGGGTGTACATTCCATACTTTAACCTTCTAGCCCAATTTTCATAGTGACTCTCACTTGAAGTTATATTTTTTAAAATTATTTGAGAAAACATTAAGAGCAGTGGAAATCATGTGATATGGAATCCCTAGTGAAATTCCATGTAGAGATCTCCACATTTTTTTTTAAATATTTGTTGTTGTTTTCATTTTATTGCAATCTGTGGTACGTGGCTTAGAGATACTAAGGGATAATGGCCATTTTTCTCCAAAGAGTGAAAGAACCACACCAAGCAGGACAATTACATCATGTTATCTTTATCAAGTGTTTTTGAGTGGATTTTAACTGATGAAATTATCTTCAGACTTTAAAGGAAATCATTACATAAATTGGCTTTCTAATGCAATTTTTGCTTTTACTATCATTGTGCAAAATGCGAGTTTTTGAAACTATCCAAGAAAATAGTTTTAGGTACTGTAACTCATGTGAGATGGATATCTATAGATATTACATGTATATGAGACCAATGGAACAAAAAATCCATTGACCTATCCATCGGTTTGCATTTTATCACAAGCCGTAGCTCGTGGCCCAAATCCATTGAGGGACAGTGGCCATTTTTCTCTTGAGGGTGAAAAAATCACACCAAGCATTACATTTGTGTTCTCTCAAATACATAAAGTGTGCTTGAGTGTAGTTTATGTGAGAATATTTCCTACAGGATTTTGAGGCAGGATTTATGTGAGAGTGCTTGAGTATAGTACATTGATTGATGATAATAATGGTAAGCACATCGGAAATATTCACTACTATAAAAGGCACGAGGTCTATCTGATTCATATTCTCATATGTTATCATCCTTCACCGTATTTTCATGGCTACTTCACCTCCTTGTGATTTTGGAACATAATTTCATTAAATATTTGGTAAAATGAATTTGGTTGTGTAAAGTAATGGGAAACTTGACTTGAAGACACGTTAAAGATGTGAAGTTTTAGAATGGATTGGTTTAGGTTTTCTTCCATGACTACTCATGTAAATTTTAATAAGAGTTAAAGATGCCAACATTGAAAATGTTTGGTGTATGTGTTTTTTCAAATAATACTTATATCTATATATGGTCAATGGTTTATCTGTATATGGTTTGTTCTCTATATATAAGAAACTCTAAGATGAATAAACTTTTATGTATCGGTTGGATAAGCATCATGTCCTTTACAAAAGATCGCCAATCCACCTCTGTCTAAATTCTAAGTTTGTTTACTGAGTGTGATAATACATTATATGTAAAAAAAATTCAATAATTCCAAGAAATACACCTCTTGTTCATTGGATTACACTAAATTGAGTTTGACATTGAATTAATAGTATCTTGACTTAATAGCTATCTTGGCCCCTTAAGTAGCTTCCCTACTATTTACAAGACCTGATTTTGATTTTTTTTGTAGTTGGAGATTTAAATCACTTGATCTCTGAAACCATGAGTGGAGTGACCTGTTTCTTGAGGTTCTCTGGTTAGCTGAACTCAGTTCTCTGGAATGTTGCTGTAAACCTCATTCCATTCCCTCGTCTTCACTTCATCATGGTTGGTTTTGCTCCATTGACCTTCCAAGGCTCCCAACAATAAATAGCACTCACTATTGCAATTGAAACATAGAGTAGATTGGCAAAGCAATTCGACGTTTGAATGAAGATGGCAAGTGGATTTCAATAATGTTTTGTAAACTTCATCTATTGTTCATAGGGTTGTTGCTACTAAAACAATATGGAGTTTTTTTTACTTATTTCTATATATAGAGGACAACCAACTAACCATGTCCATTTCCATGTATTTTATATAGTACGCTGTTTTAATTTGACTCTTAATTCTTAGGAAAATTTTGCATTTAGCTACTCACTGGTGTAGTGAAAGTTCTACTTGATATCCAAAAAACAACGGAGAGAACTTTTGTGATGTTAAGATAAAAGTAATCTAGTCAAGGATAAACCCAATAGCTGTTTATCTTGAAACAAAATCAACAGTCATCCATGTCATTGAAATCCACAACCAATATAACTCCAAATATTACTATGTCAAAAGTTATTTAGTCCTAAAACATTATAGTGAGAGTGTGTTGTGTTCAATCTATGTAGTCCAAAATAGGTTTGAATGATATGTCAGATACTGCAATATAATCCCAAAGCCAGATATTGCAATATAATTTGGCCAAACTACTTTTCGTTGTGCTCTTTTTCTCTTGGCGTTTTTTTTTTTCCCAAGATAGAGTAGTACAAGAAAAGTGTAGATATGAAGATTACATTTCTTGCCTTCTTTATAGAATAGTATTTTCTTGTCTTCTATAGCCAAATATTCAATGATGGTAGGAATATGAATACAATAGCTGAAAAAAATAGACAATCCATTTTGTAAAAAGGAGAAGGTAGTAAAGTAATAGCTATACAAAGTAGAGTTGCAAAGGAGCTGGAATGTAACTTTATGGAGTATGTGGCTGCAAAGACTTTGAAGAAAGCAAGGTCTCTTCTTTTATTCTATGTTGCACATAGGGACTATCTTTCATTCGAGAATACCTACAAAAGGAAAAAGGTGGAGATATGTGAAGGCCTGACAAAGATTTGCAGTGGATGTAAGGCCTTGTCAGTCAATGTTGCCAATATCTATTGTTTCATTTTGCAGAGTCATCCCTTGTGCTTTATGGATTGTTAAACCCCATGCCATTCGAAGTGGTACTTGCCTTCGTGTACCCCTTGTGATAGGAGGGATGGGGACATAATTTGGATTGGAAGAATCCCATGGGGGGCCTTTGTAGTGGAGAAAGTCAATTACAACATAAGATGGCAATGTAGGTGGTTGATCATTGGAGTTGTAGACAATTGCAATAACTTTCCCAAGTGAGCCGTTTACAAGGCCTGTGAAGACACACAAATTGGCTGTCAACATGACTTGTTGACCAATTGCTAGTAGAACCTTGAATGGAAGTTGTTCATCATCTACTGAGGTTTGCACATGTTGTTTCTTTGCTCTGCAAAGCAGTGCGCAATTGGCATGTTAAGGTGTCTTAGCATTTTCTTGTTGTGCAATTCAACAGAGCTATTAGTTGCGTACAAATGAGTGCAATTGTCAAATGTATGATTCTCTTCATGTGAAAGGGACGAGGTTGTCCTTGACATGAGGAGAGTCCAATCTTCAAGAGTTGGTGTTGCATTTCGGAGATTGAGGAGGAGTTGACAGAAGGAAACTTGAGAAGGGGTGTTTCCTTGTTATCGAAAGATGGTTGAAAGAGTGACAAAAGTGTCAAATGTGTGCCAGAGAGAATTCCCTCGAGATGTACCAACATACATGGGGATGTCCTTTACAGGGGGCAGTTGTCCAAAATCACCAAGGAAGATGATGGAGCAACCACCAAAGGGGGTTGTATGTTGGGAAGGGAATGCTTGACGTAATCAATCATCCATTCGGGATAGCATTTTTGGGCCAACGAAACTCATTTCGTCAATGATGATGTGTTAGATATGGATGAATTGTTCTTGGAAGGTCGAAAGGGATTTCCCTTCAAGAGGGTGCATCTCAACAATGGGCATGCGAAGGGAAGAATGTATTGTCAGCGCATGTATGTTAAATGTAGCAATACCAGTGGGATCAAGGAGGAGCAAGGGGGAAGGGTTGTCGCCAGAGACATGTTGGAGTGCGGATCTAATGCAAGAAATCAGGAAAGACTTTCCTGTTCCTGCGGTGCCTTGAATGACCATTTTGAGTGGGGGAGGCCTTGTAGCATTTTTGGAGTGTGTGAGGATAAGGTCAAAGGCCATGCGTTGTGTGGAAGACAAGGAGGCAGGAGAACATGAAGATGAAAAGGTGTCTTGGTGTACTTGGGAGGACAATCACGTGAGGTCAGTGAATGATATGGTTGTTGCATGCATGTGTGAAGCAATATGGTTTTCGGTCCAATTGTGTTCTTTATCAAAGTCACGATGACCAAGCATGTCAAGGTCATCAACATAGAGGTTGTTTCCAGGGCGGAGTTGAGAAAGGAGTTCCCATTCATCCATGGTAGGGGCTAAGGGAAAGTGGTTGGAAGCAGAAGTAGAGTCATCGGAGGGAGGTGTATTGGGGTCTTCTGGCAAACGATCAACATGCCATGCAATGTATGTGTCTTTAATGCAAATCCAATTAGAAGTTATGGCCAATTCTGTGGATCCAATGTCATTGTGGAGGGTGCGAAAAGGTTTGTATAGGAGGAGCTCAATCCAACCAAAGGAAACAAAGGAATCTTCAGTAAAGGGTGGACTGGTAGTGAAGCGAGGAAAGACACGAACAATTTTGGGAGGGTAGTTTGGTTTCCATTGAGAGTGCTTTCTACAAGATGAGTATGACCAAGAGCGTGCAGCTTCAGGAAGGTTAAGATGTTCGAGTGTAGGGGGTTGTTGCATGTATGCAAAAATGAATGTGGGTATTGGTGGGGTGTCAAGAGAGTCATTGGAAGTACATTGGAAAACACTTTGGCTAACATTCAAGGATAGAAAGGAACGACTGCAAAGACAAAGAGGTAGCTTTTGGAGCATGTGGCAAGTTTCTTGTGCTCCAATGTCTCGATCTGCAACAGTTTCTGACAGGAAGCATCTTATTGGTTGAAGGACAGGGACATCATGTGGAGTTGCAGATGCAAGACGAGAAAGAAGTGCATGGTAGGTCTTTGATTTGGGCTCTGCCTTTGCTGCATATTTTGAAATATATTTGAGTACAGCATGTCTAGAGAGAACAGGTTGGAAATCAACATTAGCTCGCCAAATTGAGAGCATGGTATGGTTGTGAATATTTAGGAGGGCATTGTTCCTTGCAGGGTTGTATGTTTTTAGGCCATTTGCATCAATGAATAAGGAAGAGGTAGGTTGTAGATCAAATGGAAATCCGTAACGGCATTGAAGAGATGATCCTTTTTTGCGGAGGCAAGAATATTCTGAACATTTTGTGTGCCTTTGGACACAATTAACAAGGTCTTCATAGTCATGCAAGCAATCAGTTGCAAGTATGGAATGTGATCCAATGGTGCATGGATCATTTATAGTAGAGGCTTGGAAGGATGGGGTTTGAAGATGGTTGACATGAGGATTCCATGTTGTAACAAACTTGTCAAAGTATTGTTTTCAATCTTCAACCTTGGCAACATCTCCCCAATCTAATGTGTCCATATTGGGTGCATTGTCTAGCCATAAGAATCCATGTATATGCGCAGATCCCCTATGTTTCCATTGTTAGGAACCCATGTTTTTACTTTATTAGTGTATTGTTGTTGGACGCATATGCTTTGTAAGTCGTCCCGTAGTATTTGTTGATCCATAGTTTGTGTTATTATTGTTTGGCGCATATGCTTTGTAAGTCACCCGTAGTATTGTTGATCCATAGTTTGTATTGGCCCATGGTTTTGACCCATAGTATTGGCACCTAGACTTAGTATATAAGTGTGTGTTGAGGCCTATGAAGGCACCGTGAAGTTATTTGTATTGAGCTTGCTCAAAGGAGGCTTCCCCCTCGAAGTGGCCTGTGATCAATATAAAAGTGATTCTGAGTTCTGTTATTTCTGCTATTTCGTGTGTTTACATTAATTACTTATTGCAGGATCATCACATCTGGTATCAGAGCACTTTCTTGGGCTCGTTGGATGGAATTTCTGCCAATTTTTTTTTTCGCATTTGTTGCAAGTTTGGATCTGGGAATAATCCCTATCCACTTAACTATGGAAAGTACTTGGGCATAATCCCTAAAACTCATTCTGAGGAGTACCACAGGAACCCCAAAGTAGCTAGCCCATTGAGAGGACCTGCCAGCAAAAAGGAAAACGACCCCTACCTGATTGACTAGTTCCCACCTGTGAGGTAAAACAAGAGCTATCGTTTGTGGCAAAGTGTTTATCAGTTTTACCTGAGCCGTGGAGTGAGGGTTACTGCCCCAATACGCAAGTCGTCAGATAGCATTGGTGGCCAAGTCAAACCCTTGAATTGTTAGGAAGCCGCACATACCTGGGGTCCATATCTATTTTCAACTCAACTGTTTCCGATCACTGTTGTGCCATTTCAGATCCAACTGTTTTCGATCCATTCTGAAATCCGTTCCAGATCCAGTCGTTTCAGATCTATTTCAGATCCAGCTGTTTTCGATCCATTCGGAACCGTTTTAGATCCCTTTGTTTCTGATCACTTCCGCGCCATTGCAGATCTATTTGTTTCAGATCCCTTCCGCGCCGTAGCCACTCCATTCTGGAAAGAAAAAAAAACCGGTTTTTTCTCCATATCTCCCCTGTTTTCACTCCGTTTCCCTTGAAACTTTTCGGGAACCCTTGTAATCCCATTCTGCATATTTCATTCCTGAGAACCCTATCCCAAATTCCACTTCTTAAAGACCAATATCCCACATTTGTCTATTTTCAGGGTTTGCCATAAATTTTTCAAATTTCACCCAATCGCCTTCAAATTTTACCACCAAGTTCCTTTCCTAATTTTGCTTCTTTATCCCTCTCTGCCAAATTTTCTCATTCTTTCACCCCACTTCTGAAATCCCCATTTTTTACTTCCCTATCCATCAGAAAGTGTCCAAAACTTACTCAAACCCCAATTACCCCTCCAAGTTATTCCCAAATCCAAATTTTCCTTTACTAAAGAAGCTTTTGTTTGTGTTTTTCTATCCATTCCCTCCCCCCCCCCAAAAAAAAATAAAAAAATCTCATGGTTATGGTTGTCACCCGCGCAGGAGCAAAAACCATGGAGGAAGCACTTGTAGCCATCCAAACCAAACTCCAAGATCTGGATGAAAAATTTCTCAGCCTCCATCTTCAGCATTCAGCCATGAACAATAATCAACAACAAGAATCTCCTGCAGCCAATGGGTTCTCTTCTTCCAACAATTTTCGTGGTCCAAAGCTTGAATTTCCTCGCTTCAACTGTTCTGATCCGACTGAATGGATATATCGTGCAGATCAGTATTTCAGCCTTCATAATACTTTTGATGTTCAAAAAGTTCCACTTGCATCCTTTCATTTGGAACGGGAAGCCCTTCAATGGTACCGTTGGTACATCAAGGCTCATGATGAGCCAAAATGGACAGGTTTTTGCCAACTCATTTTGCAACGATTTGGTCCTAGTGCTTTTGATGACTTCACCGGAGCACTCACTAAACTTCGTCAAAGTGGCACTGTGAGAGAGTATCAGAAAGAATTTGAGAAACTAGCCAATCAAACAAAAGGATTGTCTGATGAATTCTACCGGAGTTGTTTTATCAGTGGTCTTAAGGATGAAATACGGTTAGAGGTCAAAATGTTCTGTCCCAACACAATGATGGAAGCCCTGGGGTTGGCTAAGTTGGCAGAAGACAAGATTGCAGCCCAACAACGCTCCAAACCCTCTTCTATTCCCTTACAAAATATGGGTTCTCAACGACCTCCCATCCCTCCAGCTCCTCGACCAACTGCTATCAAGCATTTGTCTGAAACAGAGATGCAGGCACACAGAGAAAAAGGGCTTTGTTATAATTGTGATGAGAAATTCACTCGGGGACATAAATGTGTTTAGCAAAAGCTCTATCTCTTGGATTTGGATTCTCCGCCTGCCTCTAAAATTGGTGAAGAAGCTCCAGATACAATGGATGATCAGGTTGACATTCCAGAGTTGCCTATTGACTCCCCATCTCAGGACGACCAACCAGAGATATCTCTCAATGCTTTATCCGGCATCACCACCCCCCAAACAATGCGGTTCAGGGGTTACTTCAAGAAGCTTCCTCTTACAATACTCATTGATTCTGGCAGCACACATAACTTCATTAACCCTCGGATCGCCAAACAAGCTGATTGTTGTATCCATCATTGCTCCAACTTTGAAGTCATGGTTGCCAATGGGGGCACCTTACCTTGCAAGGGAAAGTGTCACAATGTGCGTATCTCTCTGGAAGATTATAACCTACGCTCTGACATGTTTGCCTTGTCTTTAGGCGGATGTGATGTAGTTTTGGGCGTTCAATGGTTACGCACACTTGGCCCCATCTTATGGGATTTTGCTGAACTTTGGATGCAGTTTTCCGTTAATGGGACACAACACAAATTTACGGGCTTACAACCAGGGTCTCTCCGCATCATCAGTTCACATTGCCTGGAAAAGATCCTTAAGAGGAATTCACATGGTGTCATCGCTCATCTCCATTCCATTCAGATGCACCCACCAACTTCCTCCACTACTTCCTTGGATAGATATGCGGGTGTCTTTGCTGCACCAGTGGGCTTGACGCCTTCACGAGAACTTTCCGGTAAGCATTTCGCTGCATTTACATCTCAACAGGACATGATGGCTATTTTTCATGTAGTACAGAAGTGGCAGCCATCCCTATTGGGGAATTATTTTTGCATCAAGACTGATCTCCCGAGTTTGAAAAATTTCCTGGAATAGTGGGTCTCCTCCCCAGCACACCTGAAGATGATGATGATGATGATGGAGATGTTGATGAGGAAGGGGGAGATGACAATGATGATGAAGATGTTGTTGATGATAATGATGGTGATGATGATGAAGATGTTGTTGATGATGGTGAGGGTGATGAAGATGATGATGATGATGATGATGAATAAGAAGATGGTGATGATGGAGATGTTGATGAGGAACCTAGAGATGACAATGATGATGGAGATGTTGAAGAGGAACCTAGAGATGACAATGATGATGAAGATGGTGATGCTGATGATGATGGTCATGGTGATGAAGATGATGATGATGATGATGATGATGATGATGATGATGATGGAGATGTTGATGAGGAAGGGGGAGATGACAATGATGATGAAGATATTGTTGAAGATGAGATTGATGGAGATGTTGATGAGGAAGGGGGAGATGACAATGATGATGAAGATGTTGTTGTTGATGATGATGGTGATGATGATGAAGATGTTGATAATGATGGTGAGGGTGATGAAGATGATGATGATGATGATGTTGATGAAGAAGAAGATGATGATGATGGAGATGTTGATGAGGTACCTAGAGATGACAATGATGATGAAGATGTTGATGATGATGATGGTGATGCTGATGATGATGTTGATGATGATGGTCATGGTGATGAAGATGATAATAATTATGATGATGATGATGATGAAGATAATGATGATGGAGATGTTGATGAGGAAGGGGGAGATGGCAATGATGATGAAGATATTGTTGAAGCTGATGATGATGGAGATGTTGATGATGAAGATGTTGTTGATGATGATGATGGTGATGATGATGAAGATGTTGATGATGATGGTGAGGGTGATGAAGATGATGATGATGATGATGATGCTGATGAAGAAGAAGATGATGATGATGGAGATGTTGATGAGGAACTTAGAGATGACAATGATGATGAAGATGTTGATGATGATGGTGATGCTGATGATGATGTTGATGATGATGGTCATGGTGATGAAGATGATGATGATGATAATGAAGATGATGATGATGGATATGTTGATGAGGAAGGGGGAGATGACAATGATGATGAAGATATTGTTGAAGATGATGATGATGGTGATGAAGATGATGATGATGATGATGATGATGATTATGATCGAGATGTTGATGAGGAACATAGAGATGACAATGATGATGAAGATGTTGATGTTGATGATGATGGTGATGATGAAGATGTTGATGATGATGGTGATGGTGATGAAGATGATGATGATGATGATGATGAAGACGATAAAGATGGAGATGCTGATGAGGAACCTAGAGATGACAATGATGATAAAGATGTTGATGAAGATGTTGATGATGATGATGATGGTGATGATGATGAAGATGTTAATGATGATGGTGATGGTGATGAATATGAGGAGGAGGAGGGTATCCACCTTCTCTTTATCTTCACAATTATCCAGGTCCCTATAGCACTCTCTCCCTTCGTTCACCCTTAATCACTACCCCTATGTGCCTTTATCCCTCCCCCTTTCCCTCTCCCTCTCACCTTGTAACCCTCCATCTGTATCTCTATCCCTGGATATGTCCCTCAGTTCCTTCACCTCCCTCCCTTTATGTCGCTCTCTCTCCTTTACACCATCTTCATCCCTGCTACCCCACTAATTCCTCCTTCCCTATCACACACACACACACACACAACCTCCCACTTTCTTTGTCGCTCACACCTCCCTCTAGTCTAGATCTCTCCCCAACCATCAATCTCTCTCTCTCTCTCTCTCTCTCTCTCTCTCTCTCACACACACACACACACACACACATTATGTCCCTTTCCATTCTCAAACCCATTCCCCCTCCATCCATATATGTCTCCACCTTTCTCCATCCATCCCTCACCCTACCTTCTCTCTCTCTCACCTTCTATCCCTCCCTCACCCTATCCCAATCTCCCCATCACTCCCTCTCTCTCTCTCACTTTATGTCCCTTCCCACTCCTCTCATATTATCTCTCTCTCTCTCTCTCTCTCTCTCTCTCTCTCTCTCCACCACTCTCTGCATGTCTCCCACCAACACTTTTTGTCCCTCCCTTCCTATCTCTTTATTTCATTCTATCCTCGTATATCTCTCGCTCCCTCTAAATCCATTCCTCCCCATTGTCCCTCTCCCTCCCTCGCTCTATGTCTCTCCCCCCCTTGTATTCTTTCTTTCTCTATCACATGCCCCTTTCCTCCATCCATCCCCCCTTGTCACTCAAGTCTCACTTTCAACTTCTAACCCTATATCTCTTCGGAACCTCTTCTACTCCTAATAGTGCTCTCAAGCTCCATTGCCCTTCACCCCTATAGCCCATCATATTCTCATTCCCTTCATCTCTCCCCACTTAAGCTTCCAACATCCTTCTAATCCCTTGACCCTTTCCCACCCCTATTAAAAATATTAACCATAGATTCCCTTTACCCTTCCCCACCCCTTCTCAAATATTAACCAAAAATGCCCTTGAGTCTTCCCCACCCCCTTTCAAGTATTAAACATATATTTTATAGTTATATAATGCGCGCGTGTTATGTAGTTATATAACGCTCATGCGTTATGTAGTTATATAACGTGATCACGTTATTAAATTCTGAAAGCGCAGAAATATTTTTTGAATTTAAACAAAATGCGTACGTGTTTGTTAGAGCCTAAACCAACCCTACTCACTTGCCCACGTGTCAACCATAATCCTATGTGTATGCTTTGGAGTTTGCTTCAGTAATACCAAACCTATGCTATGATAATGATAAACCAAAGCTAATTGGGTGTATTTCTTCTAGTTTCTAGAGAAGTCTGTACTTAGCCACCCGTTACAGTATGCTACACACAATCATTTTTTACAAAATCTTAAACACAAATAGCATTTTTTTCTGCAGATTCCAAATATGTAACTTTTATTTAAAAATATTATTTTTTCCTATTTTCTTTCAATTTCTTTTGTGTCCTACATCCTTAACTCGTGAAACACACTGTTAGTGTTTCTTCCATAACTTTTTCAATTCTTGATCATTTAAAAAAAAAATTGTATGGTGCACAAGTAGACACTAACCTCCACGTTCTATCAAAAACCCATTTCATGATTTTTGCATTAAAACCTTCAAAGTCTGCACCCACAAAAGACGTACTATTTTCGAGGTTTGATCACTTAGACAATTATAAAAAGTTATAACATTACTAATTTAATTTTTGAAAAATAATGGTACTATTTAAGTCTGTGCTTAGCCACCCGTTACAGTATGCTACACACAGTCATTTTTTACAAAATCTTAAACACAAATAGCATTTTTTTCTGCAGATTCCAAATATGTAACTTTTATTTAAAAATATTATTTTTTCCTATTTTCTTTCAATTTCTTTTGTGTCCTACGTCCTTAACTCGTGAAACACACTGTTAGTGTTTCTTCCATAACTTTTTCAATTCTTGATCATTTCAAAAAAAAAATTGTATGGTGCACAAGTAGACACTAACCTCCACGTTCTATCAAAAACCCATTTCATGATTTTTGCATTAAGACCTTCAAAGTCTGCACCCACAAAAGACGTACTATTTTTGAGGTTTGATCACTTAGACAATTATAAAAAGTTATAACATTACTAATTTAATTTTTGAAAAATAATGGCGCACTAGTGCTATATGTTCTCTACATGCATGTCGATTTTTGTAGCTTGATTCCATCATTTAGGCCCTCAAAGGATACACCCACAAAAACATATACCTTATCATTTGCCTAAAAAATAAAAAATGTTTGTTAGGAAAAATGGAACTTGACATATCTATGCAAATTTTCAATACATAAAAGTTATATATTCGGAAATGTGATCCAATTTCCTACATTTCATCTTTTTTACTCAATGCAAGATATTTTGCGTAAGTATCTCAAAAAATCCAAGTAAGTTGATGGATGCTTGATTTTTCAGTTTTCTATTGCATCTAACGCGCCAAAAGTGACCCTAATTAGCTTGCACTAACCTATTGACACAAAGATTCTTCATTTAACATTGAAGAAAAAAAATAATACTTATCTATATCCAACTCATTTTGGATGATGTCCAATGAGTTAGTGTAAACCAATCTTCAATTCCAATGGAAGTTGTAGGGGAATTACAAATTATAAGTACTATTTTCCTCCCAACCAATCCAAATAGTAAGCAAGGTGTGATACCCCTATGCGGAGCCCCAACTCAATTGAAATACACAATGGTTCACTCACCTAAGGGTATATGTATCAAGAATACACTCTTCCCAAGCTATGATAGTGATTGTTCAAAATCTTGAACTTATACAAGAAATTGTGTGGTAAAGAGGCCTTTTGCTACAATAATACCTTTCCTCCCAAGGTTCTAGTGTGCAATAAATCCACCCCCTTTTGCTCTTTGTACTGTATTACCTCCATTAATGGGGTTCTTCTTAAATAATGTCAAGAAAAATTGGGATCAATACCTCTCACATGTAAGGTGCACCTCAAACCCCATGTTATGCCACTTAGAAAGTGTTGCAAGTAGTCTTCAACTTCTCTAATCACATTCATTTCATGGATGACAACTTCACCCTTCCCTAGCTAAGTAAAACAAAGTCCACCATCATAAAAACTCAAGTCTCTAAATAGATTTTTTTTTCATGCTAGAATGTTAAACCCTAAGAGTATGTTATTTTTCCTCTAATAACCAAGATACTTAAATTGATTTCCTTTCACATTAATAACCAAAAACATCACATCAATTTACTTCCGTTTGACACTAATATACAAAAGAAACAATTTATTTTTCTTAATAATTAAGGATAGAAGTTTCCTTTCTCATTATTGTTTTTTCCAAAAAAAGTAATTAGAATCTATAAATACATTTATGTAGAAATTAAGGTTAGAGAAATATAATTTAAATCATGTGATAAACATTCATTAGATTATTTCTATTATCCCCTTTGGATCTTAACCTTTAATAGATTCATTCATTTTTTTCCTCACAAAGCCCTAAGACTTCAAGACTTCAGAGCTAGTTTATAGAGCCCTTTTTAATAGTATGATTAAACAGTGGTAAACTCTCTTTTTTTTTCTCACAACGCCTTAGGACTAATAATAATAAAGTCATTTCTTATAATATGAAATTAGACAATGAAATATCTAACCTAAGTCAATGGAGTGGGGTTGTTCTTGACATCTAACCTGATCAATGTGGGTATCATAGAAAAGGGAGAGCAACATTGTATAATTTAATTTTGCATTATCCTATTATTAAACCAACGAATTCAAAGATCATTTTAAGAATGCATATAAATCTACGCATCCATAAAATGTCACAATATACATTAAATAGTTACTGCTTGGAAGGGGTGTTATAAAAGTACATGTTTTTTAGATCAAATGGGTATATGTATTTTTTTATAAGCCCGAGAAGCTTTTAAATTGATTGTAGTTTTTTTATTTTTATGTCCCCGAAGGGGAACATAAATGGATCGTCGGGTGCCTATTATTGCAGGCTATGGAACCTATAAATTTACCCTAGAGCTATAGTTTGGATATAGTTTGAATATGCTATATTAAATCCAGTTTTTTTAAAATGGCATTTTTTTTAAATATGATTGGTTGTAAAACAATGACGCCAGCCTAGTTTTTCCCACCCCAAGAGGGGGCGGCGGGCTGGTGTCATGGTGGTTTCTGGCTTCCGTGCAAGGAGTTATTGTTTGATAGCGAATACATTTATTGTTGATAGCGGAGAGCGTATGGGTGGCGACTCGACGACCTTCTGCTAGCGCTCGTGCCATGGGTTTGGAACTTAGTTAAAGCGATCTCGATTGCATACATAGTAACTTGGCACGCTAAGATATGACGTCTAAACATGGTCTAGGGAAAGGGTGACACATAGCCCTTGTTTTTAATCCCAATGTTTTGGCTCTGAACCTCGCTGTCGATTCCATGTGTCGATGCCTTGCATTAATACCCTGAACCTCGCTGTCGATTCCATGTATCGATGCGTTGCATTAATACCCTGATGTGAGTCACCACCCTGCTGCTGGAGTTTTTAATAAATGTTAATAAATAGTGTTATGATGGCAGCGTCTAATCTTTGTAGTGCCGTGACCTTTGGCTCTGCGAAGAGGCTTTACCCTGTTGCATTATTTGGGAGGCGTTAGCAGGTGGATGGTAGAAATTGTAGCCGATAGTTCTGAAGGAAGCAAAGGGCGTGAAAGGTGATGGCTTGGAGGTCTATGAATTTTTGTGACACAGTGGAGTTATAGTCTTGCCAGATAGAGCTTCTGACAGGAGCTAGATGCGCGTTAGATCGGCGTTGAAGAAGCCGATGTCATAGCTTCGGGCTTGGCTGATTGCAAAGGCGGAGTTTCATACCGACATCGAACTGAGACTTTAATTTGTGTTTTTCTAGGTAGGTTTGGTCACAGTAGATCCTACATTTAAACTGTTCTTTGGTTACTTATCTATTGATTCATAAAAAAATTTCTGGTTTAACTTATGCCTTGTACGTGATGGCAGGTTGCATCGAGGTTACAAAGGCCCAGTTTCATGTCGACATCAAATTGAGACTTCAATTCCTCTTTCTGGTAGGTTTGGTTACAGTGAATCGTAGACTTAAACTGATCTTTGCTTACTTACCTATTGATTCATAAAAATTCCCCTGGTTTAACCTGTGTCTTGTGCGCGATGGCAGGTTGCCTCGAGGTTACAAAGGCACGGCTTCATACCGACATCCCAATGTTTTGGCTCTGAACCTCGCTGTCGATTCCATGTATCGATGCCTTGCATTAATACCCTGATGCGAGTCACCACCCTGCTGCTGGAGTTTTTAATAAATGTTAATAAATAGTGTTATGATGATAGCGTCTAATCTTTGTACTGCCGTGACCTTTGGCTCTGCGAAGAGGCTTTTCCCTGTTGCATTATTTGGGAGGCATTCCTCTTGCATTATTGGGGAGGCGTTAGCAGGTGGATGGTAGAAATTGTAGCCGATAGTTATGAAGGAAGCAAAGGGCGTGAAAGCTCATGGCTTGCAGGTCTATGAATTTTTGTGACACAGTGGAGTTATAGTCTTGCCAGATAGAGCTTCTGACAACAGCTAGATCCGTGTTAGATCCGCGTTGAAGAAGCTGATGTCGTAGCTTTGGGGCTTGGCTGATTGCAAAGGCGCAGCTTCATACCGACATCGAACTGAGACCTTAATTCGTGTTTTTCCTGGTAGGTTTGGTCACAGTAGATCCTACATTTAAACTGTTCTTTGGTTACTTATCTATTGATTCATAAAAATTTCTCTGGTTTAACTTATGCCTTGTACGTGATGGCAGGTTGCATCGAGGTTACAAAGGCGCAGTTTCATATCGACATCAAATTGAGACTTCAATTCATCTTTCTGGTAGATTTGGTTACAGTGAATCGTAGACTTAAACTGATCTTTGCTTACTTACCTATTGATTCATAAAAATTCCCCTGGTTTAACCTATGTTTTGTGCGCGATGGCAGCTTGCCTCGAGGTTACAAAGGCGCGGCTTCATACCGACATCGAATTGAGACTTCAATTTTTGTTTCTGGTAGGTTTGGTTACAGTGAATCATACACTTAAACTGCTCTTTACTTGCTTTCCTATTGATTCATAAAAAATTTCGTCGTTTAACTTATGTCTTGTACGTAATGGTAGGTTCCATCGAGGTGTTCAAATTGCATAGAGGCACGTGCTGTTCCTCGGGTAAGAAACAAATTGTCTGCTGTATGTTTTTTACGTTTGTTAGAAATGAACTCAAGAGTGAAAAAGACCCTTAAGTTCTGAGGATGCCACAACAGTTGGTAGCTGTGGTCCAACTTGTGCAATTGGCAATAGTTCTGTAGGCTTTGAACCTGATTATTTGTGCTTCCTCGTTTGGGTCGTGCAAATAAGTCGTCGTGTAGAGTAGTTAGAAAATGAAAGCTCGTAATAAGTGGTGTCTTATTATATATGTAATAATAAGAAGGTGATTCTTAAAGAATATAAATGCCGAGCGGATGGTTGGGAGAGGTGTCTGTGGGTCATCATTTCTCTGCGAAAGGGCCCTCAGGGAAATAAATCCATCCATACCTATGGGCACAATCGCAGCGTCCGTGCCATCTGCAAGCATGATGTCTGCCTCACGTTTACGAATATTGGACTTAAACCGTTCTTTATTTGTTTACCTATTGATTCATAAAAATTTCCCTCATTTTAAAATTCTTTTGTTTAACTTATGTCTTGTACGCGATGGCAGGTTTGTTTGTTTTGTACGTTCGTTAGAAACGAACTCAAGAGTGAAAAAGACCCTTAAGTTATTAATAAGCGCCTTAATTGTTAAATAGGTGGCGTGAGTCGTTTTGGGCTTTCATAGTTTGATTTTATTCTGCTCATTGCATCTGATAATAACTAAGGCCTCGATAATAATACAAAATTTTAACTCATAAAATCTGGACGAAGATGTGAGTCATCAGCGTGCTGCTGGTGTTTTTATTAAATATTAATAAATAGTGTTATGATGGCACCGTCAAATCTTTGTACTTCCATGACGTTGGCCTGTGCGAAGGGCCTCTACCCTGTTGTGCTATATGCGAAGCGTTAACAAGTGTATGGTAGAAATTCTAAGCGATAGTTCTGTAGGAGACAAAGGGCGTGAAAGCGTTTATTCTAGGATTTTGTTCTGGTGGGTCTGAGTTTGAGGGTCTATGAATTTTTCCTGATACAATCGAGTCTCAGTCTTACCAGATAGAGCTTTTAACACCAGCTAGACCCGGGTTGAAGAAGCCCATGTCATAGCTTTGGGGCTTGGGTGATTGCAAAGGCGGAGCTTCATACCGACATCGAATTGAGACTTCAATTCTTGTTTCTGGTAGGTTTGGTTACAATGAATCATACGCTTAAACTGTTCTTTACTTAATTACCTATTGATTTATAAAAATTTTGCTGGTTTAATCTATTGAAACATGGAAGTCTCATCTTACCTATAGACATTTTTTACATGGCAGGTGGGGTATGGTATTAACGGAAGTCTTAAATACATAGTTGTTTTTCAACTATTACAGGACCAATTCGTATTGCAGATTCCCCATAGCGTGCTAGAGGGTTAAACTCTTAAATAGTTAAATGGACAGCTTCTCAAAACTAAAAACTTCTATCTGTAAGGTTGACAACTTAACTACACACTAAGAGATCAAATAATGCGAGACCATGTCTCAAAATTATTAACCATAGGTTATATGGGATAAAAAAAATACCAAATTACTTGCAATGGAGATGGAATGGAGCTCAAATCATGAAGGGAGGTGCCGAATAATTCCATCTAGTTAAGAAATTAATCGAAATCCAAAACTAGTAATATTAATCGTTTCATTAGGATATATCTATAGATATATATTTCAGGATGTAGTGTTAATATTTGCTTTCATATATATGTTTTTTTTTCCATGCGCCATTAAGAGCTGCATTTATATATATATATATATATATAGCGATTTTCAACTGTACATGGCAATCGCAGCTTTAAAAAGACCAACTGTGGTTGTCAAGCGATCTGAAAGCACCCAAGTGGTGATGGTACTCAGCATTGCAGCTGTGTTTTGATAGGCAAATAAGGGTGAATAGGGGAATTTTGAACATAAAGTGTCTTCACGGATAAGCAGAGAAACCCCTGGTAGAATTTTCATAAGGATGCTAAGGGCTGGCAGACTCATATCTTGATAAAATTTCATACTTTATTCTTTTTTATTTTCGACCGAATAAAATTCCGAAGGGCTACCAGACTCAAAACCCTGAGAAATAGTCTATAAAACATTGAGGGAAGACCTTATGCATTTTAACTTTAGGCTATAAAAAAGTTTCTAAGTAATAAACCACAATTACCTGGTAGCAAGCACAATTACTCTAGCTTGAATAATATTGAGTGTAATACGAAGATGTTGTTGCAGGCCCTGTAAAGAAAAATATGGTTGAACAGAGAAGAATAACGAAGTTTGTCTAAAACTAAATTCTAGGTTTAGGAGGATGTAGTTGTAAACATTTACCTGTGCAGAGGTAAGAACCCATGTATCTGGAAGAGACTCTCATCTCGTATCGAAGCCACAATCCCCCACAAATTTCTACAGTGGCCACAGTGGAGTGCAGTGCTCCGCTGGAGTTCTGAATATAAAACATTTTTTTCAGCCTTTGCATTTCTCGAGATTTCTGTATAAACACAATATGTTGAAATAGGGACATGAGCTAGATGAAGGACCGCCGGTTCCAAGATTATGTTGTGTCACAACGCTTAAAAAGAAACAGGTGTCAATAAGATACACCGCCCATACTATGCTTACAGCTGCTATATAAGCTGGAAAATTAGCGTCTGCATGCAAGGCAAGGCTAATTGTTTATAATTTTTCCCTTGTGGGTAGTGTAAATGCATTGGTAGAATGCGCTCAAGATTTTAAACGCTAAATAACAAAGGTGGCTGCAACAGCCAAATGTAGCGTATGCATGAAATCATTGCTGCTTGATTAGTATTATGACATGGATACACGACCGACATGTGTTTTTATTAATTGAATCTGATTATATTCAGCCTCTGCGGTCCTGCAGCTATCTGTATAAATACAGTATGTTGAAGTAGGGACCTGAGCTAGACGAACAAACGCCCGTAGCAAAATTATATTGTGACAACGATTAAAAAGAAACAAGTGTCAACAACATATACCGCTCATATCATCTGCTTACAGCTGCTATGTAAGCTGGAAAATTAGCGTCTGTATGCAAGTCAAGGCTAGTTGTTTATAATTTTTCTCTGGTCGGTAGTGTAGATGCATTGGTGGAATGCGTTCAGGATTTTAGACTCTAAATAACAAAGGTGGCCGCAGCAGCTAGATATAGCATATGCATGGAAGCATTGCTACCTGATTAGTACTATGGCATGGATACACGACATGTGTTTATATTGGTTGAATCTGATTCTATTGAATAGATATATTCATAACTGTTCAGCTTGTTATGTCCCCGATCGTCGGGTGCCTATTATTGTAGGCTATCGAACCTATAAATTTACCCTAGAGCTATAGTTTGGATATAGTTTGAATATGCTATATTAAATCCAGTTTTTTTTAAATGGCATTTTTTTAAAATATGATTGGTTGTAAAACAATGACGCCAGCCTAGTTTTTCCCACCCCAAGAGGGGGTGGTGGGCTGGCGTCATGGTGGTTTCTGGATTCCGTGCAAGGAGTTATTGTTTGATAGCGAATACATTTATTGTTGATAGCGGAGAGCGTATGGGTGGTGAGTCGACGACCTTATGCTAGTTAAAGCGATGTCGATTGCATACATAGTAACTTGGCATGTTATTGTTGACAATAATAATTGAGTTGTTGTTGTCGATTCCATATATCGATGCGGGCTTCATGTTGATGAAGTAATGAACCGTTGAGCGACTACAAACCCCAAGGTAAAAATGGATTGATGGCTAGGACATCACTCCATATCAGATATTAAAATGCAAAAAAGTGGGTTGATGTGCTTCTCGAATGAGATCTTAGATCTTATGGCTAAGATCTGACGTCCAAACATGATCTAGGGAAAGGGTGGCACATAGCCCTTGATTTTAATCCCAATGTTTTGGCTTTGAACCTCGCTATCGATTCCATGTATCGATGCCTTGCATTGATACCCTGATGTGAGTCACCACCCTGCTGCTGGAGTTTTTAATAAATGTTAATAAATAGTGTTATGATGACAGCATCTAATCTTTGTACTGCCGTGACCTTTGGCTCTGCGAAGAGCCTTTAGCCTGTTGCATTATTTGGGAGGCGTTACCAGCTAGATGGTAGAAATTGTAGCCAATAGTTTTGGAGGAAGCAAGGGGCGTGAAAGATCTCGGCTTGTTGAAATATGTATCCTCCTTTTTCTACGTTGTCTATACCGGTGGGTTCGATTCAATTCTTAAAAACTTTCATATATATGTTTTTTTGCCATGCACCATTAAGAGCTGCGTTTTTATATATATATATAGCGATTTTCAACTGTATATGGCAACCGCAGCTTTAAAATGACCAACTGTGGTTGCCAAGCCATCTGAAAGCACCCAAGTGGTGACGGTACTCAGCATTGCAGCTGTGTTTTGATAGGCAAATAAGGCTAAACAGGGGGATTTTCAACATAATTTGTCTTCATGGATAAGCAGAGAAACGGCTGGAAGACTCAACATCTTGATAAAATTTCATACTTTATTCTTTTTATTTTCGGCCGAATAAAATTCCGAAGGGCTACCAGACTCAAAACCCTGAGAAATAGTATATAAAACATTGAGGGAAGACCTTATACATTTTAACTTTAGGCTATAAAAAAGTCTCTAAGTAATAAACCAGAATTACCTAGTAGCAAGCACAGTTACTCTAGCTTGAATAATATTGAGTGTAATACGAAGATGTTGTTGCAAGCCCTGTAAAGAAAAATATGGTTGAACAGAGAAGAATAACGAAGCTTGTCTAAAGCTAAATTCTAGGTTTAGGAGGATGTAGTTCTAAACATTTGCCTATGCAGAGGGAAGAACTCATGTATCTGGAGGAAACTCTCGTCACGTATCGAAGCCACAATCCTCCACAAATTTCTACAGTCGCCGCAATGGAGTTCAGTGCTCCGCTCGAGCTCTGAATATAAAACATTTTTTCAGCCTCTGCGGTCCTCGAGCTTTCTGTATAAACACAATATGTTGAAATAGGGACGTGAGCTAGATGAAGGACCGCCGGTGCCAAGATTATGTTGTCTCACAACGCTTAAAAAGAAACAAGTGTCAACAAGATACACCGGCCATACTATCTGCTTACAGCTGCTATGTAAGCTGGCAAATTAGGGTCTTCCTGCAAGGCAAGGCTAATTGTTTATAATTTCTCCCTTGTGGATAGTGTAAATGCATTGGTAGAATGCGCTCAAGAGTTTAGACGCTAAATAACAAAGGTGGCTGCAACAGCCAACTGTAGCGTGTGCATGAAATCATTGCTACTTGATTAGTACTATGACATGGATACGCGACGGACATGTGTTTATATTAATTGAATCTGATTATATTCAGCCTCTGCGGTCCTGCAGCTATGTGTATAAATCCAATATGTTGAAGTAGGGACCCGAGGTAGACGGACGAACGCCCCTAGCAAAATTATGTTGTGTCAGAACGATTAAAAAGAAACAAGTGTCAACAACATATACCGCTCATACTATCTGCTTACAGGTGCTATATAAGCTGGCAAATTAGCATCTGCATGCAATACAGGGCTAGTTGTTTATAATTTTTCTCTTGTCGGTAGTGTAAATGCATTGGTGGAATGCGTTCAGTATTTTAGACCCTAAATAACAAAGGTGGCCGCAGCAGCTAGATGTATCATATGCATGGAAGCATTGCTACCTGATTAGTACTATGCCATGGATACACGACAAATGTTTATATTGGTTGAATCTGATTGTATTGAATAGATATATTCATAACTGTTCAGCTTGTTGAAATATGTATCCTCCTTTTGCTACGTTGTCTATACCGGTGGGTTCGATTCAATTGTTAAAAATATATTTAGCAAAAAAAAAATACTTTAGTCTGGTACGAACGTTGATTCACTAATTTTATTTAAATACGAGAGCGTTGTGCTCATTTTCTCTATGAAAAGTTTCATGGTAATCCCCGGACTTTGAAATGATCACTGACAAATGATCATAGGATCAATGCCTAAACATTTTCTATGTTGCTAGGATGAATGCTTACGTTTTTTATGGCTTCGATGCTACAAACTTTAACAGCTGTGTTTGTTAAAACCGGCGTTTAAAGTTATGAGGATGTCATTAGTTTTAAACTGTATTAAACTGCTAGAGTTCCTTTTTTGGCTCCGCATTGCGACGAGCTTGAGGCATTGCAAAAAATTTTACAAATCAAAACAAAAACTATAAATTTATCACTTACTCTATTTTCTTTTAACTAAACTTCAACCAATTTAAAATCGACAAAATTATATTCTTTGAACAAGAGATTTAAATACGGCAAAGATCCTTAGTTAAAAAATAGAAATTATATTGTTTAAACAAGAGATTTGAATAGGGCATATATCCTTAGTTAAAAAGTCAACAAAATGATATTCTGTTGTGCAAAAATTTGAATACAACAAAAGTATCAAGTCCAATGTGGCTTCCTTTTAAATAGCCATAGTTTTTTTCACATTATACATAAAACGGGCATACTTATTGGCATTAAGTATTCTGGTCTAAGTTTAAAAATTCACATTTTAATATAAAATTTTAGATGGATAGGGACAATAAAATTTTAGATGGATAGAAACAAAGATTGTCTAGATTTGATAGATGGATAAAAATAAAATAAAAAATATATGTTTTGACAATAAAAAAATTCCTTTGTTATAGAACTTTAGTGCTGGGAAATCTTATCTTCGAGCTGGCTTATAACATGTATATGGCTGGTGTCAATTTCTGCTAGTCTGTGGAGACCATGGTTTCTTGTCTATAATTTATGACTCCTATTCGGCTACGGTTTTTTATGCTATTGAGCAATTTTTTAAAATGTGCGATGTTTGATGGTTTCCACTACTGGTTTTGCCCTTGTATTTTCTTCTATTGCAATTTAATAGTCTCTTTGTTCAATATTTTTTACTATTTTGGAATAGGTTATATTATTGAATTGAAAGGGTTTATATAGCCATAGTTTTAAAGTTGTGTATTTTGATTTTCAAGCTATTTGATCGTTAGTTTTCTTGCAATGCCATATGCTTAAATATGTTTTAATAACATTTTAGACAGCTATAAATAAATTTTAATACAAAATTTAGAAAAAGATAATGTTGAATACTGTAATCTTGGTTATACTGTCATCAATTCAACATATGTTTGCTGAGAAAATACCCTTCCTATGAGATTGTTGAATTTCGCTTTTGCATTGTTTGCCTTTTTTCATTGCATTTAATTAAACAATTCATTGCTATCTGTGAACAGCTTATTAGCAAATTGATTATAATTTATCGCCCAGCTTAGAAGAATTTATAGCAATAGTCAATTGAGTGTAGATCAAGTGGTTCGGAGAAATGTTCTTGTCCTTCCCACTCAGATTCGGAACTTGCTTTATGGCACTTGCTTCATGGAACCTGATTTTGACTACGTAATAGAGCTAGTCACAAGTGAACTTGAACAAAATTCTAGAAACTCCAATACCCTGATCCTAATCAAGAGTTGAGGCATATATAAACACTTTAAGTAGCCATAGACAGTTATTAGGCTATGTTAAATAGTGGTTTATTATGACGACAAGTGATTTCATTATGGTGATTTTATTCTATTATTTCATAGCTTACCAACAATAACAGAGTGTAAATTAGTTTATTCATCATTTCATGAAATTAGGCTGGCATGATGAATTAAGTTGTGAGATATCTTGCGATGAACTATTCCAATGGAGTATCCATGGCAATTTATAGATCACTTGTTGAAGAATGCTTAAGCGATCTTACTAAACTAAAGACAGACCCTTGTTCAACATTACTTTAAAATCAAGGTCAATCCTTCCCAATATTCGATCAAAATACTAGATTTTGAAATTTTGAGGGTAGATGATACAAATCAAGAGGAGGAATAGAAGTAATGTATCCAGAAATGATAATATGAGCTGCCTATGAAGGTATCGAAATGGATAATGCATGAGGACCATGATGAGTGCAGCAAGGCATAGAAGTTGGAATGGAGACGAAGGACACAATGATGGAATACCATAACAGGTTTTCATCTAATACCAAAGTTGAGCATGGGTGAATAGAGAAAAATATTTAGGGGCCATGAGCCAACAATCCTTCAAAATGTATTCTTGTTGAGCTCAAACACTAGAAACTTGATATTGGCTTCTTCCATTTCCAATGCACCCATGAAAATTGCTTTCCACTTAGAAACTAAATTCATTGTGGCTTAGGTTATTGAAGATTGGCACATGCAACAATAATGCATTATGAATAAATTTGAATTTTTTTATCAATAGTATGACACTTTAGTCAAAATTCTTTGGGACATGGAAGTAATAGCCAAGGAGAAGAATCAATATAAGCAGATGCTAACCACCCATGCGGACTCTACATTTGAAGTGGAGGACTAGCTTGATAGGCATTCTAAATGATTCACATATAACTGATTTTTAGTGCTTAGTATCATATCATTTGTGTTGTGTGTACACATAGGAGATTATTGTTAATGCCTTGTTGGTTTCCTAATATTGAGCAGCAGTTGACATGTTATCTACAACCATCTCTGTTATTGTACTTAGTTGCTAGTTTTAAGAAACTTGTTCAAATTTTTCTCTTTTTGTTTCCATAGTTAGTTGTCTTGTTGTAAAGCTATGTAGCGCTATGTTTACTTAGTAAAAATCAATTAAAAAAATTATTTTCGGACTTTGATTTCGAACTCCGCTCATGAGTGACAATCCCCACATCATTGGTATTAGAGCAAGTTTCCAATCTAGTTTGAGTTTGGGTAATATTTTATTCAAATTCAATTTCAAGTTTAGGTTTTTTAGGAAGGTATCCTATCATTAATTTCCATAAATGATTGGTGTTAGATTGATTTAAGTGTGCAATTCTATTGTCATGAAAATCTCGAATAGATTTTTAATCATCCACCTACAAAGCGATCATGTTCACGCCTCATAGCCACATAGGTACATATTGCATTAGCTCAAAATCTAGTTGTTACTAGATATCAAGCCTTGCTCACATAAGGTGTGCATCGTTCCTATTTCCAAATTTTGCAGCTTCATAGCATGATGTACATTGCTTATTCTTAAACATGTAGATTTTCTTGAGGCATTAAAGCATCATCTCTATTATTGTACTTAGTTCCGAGTTTCAAGAATCTGGTTCAAATTTTCTCTTTTTGTTTTCATGGTTAGTTCTCTTCATGTAAAGCTATGCAGGGTTATGTTTACTTAATACAAATCAATAAAGAAATTTATTTTCCAGACTTTGATTTCAAACTCTGCTCATGAGTGAGAATCCCAACATCATTGGTATTAGAGCAAGTTTCCAGTCTAGTTTGAATTTGGGTAATATTTTATTCAAATTCAATGTCAAGTTTAGAATTTTTAGGAACGAATCCTATGATTAATTTGCATATGTTATTGGTTTTGGATTGATTTAAGTGTGCAATTCTATTGTCATCAAAATCTTGAATAGATTTTGATTCATCCACCTACACAGCGATCATGTTCACTGCTCATAGCCAGATACATACATGTTGCATTAGCTCAAAATCTATTCTTTATTATATATCAAACCTTTCTCCCATGAGCTGTGTATCATTTCTATTTCCAAATTTTCTAGCTTTATAATGTGATCTATGTTACTTATTCTGAGACATGTACAATTGCTTCAGACATTAAAGCATCATAAAAAATTATCGTGGGGTCAACAGCTCCCTAGCTACTTCTTGTTGTGTCTATAACAAACAATAGCAATATGATCATGCACACAAGCAAACATCAAATTTTCATCTCTATTATATTTGAGCAATGTCAAAGGCCTCTTATGGCCCTTCACCAAAATCAGCCTCATCTTGCTTGCAATATAATGGCTCAATTGATGAAATTTCTTCTTTATTTAGATCGGACTTCATAATCAAATTCAAGCATCTAAGATTAAAGCAATGTTATTGATGCTTAAAATACAATTCAACGCATGACAATAAGTTATTTTATTGCCATTCTATCCATGATTAAAAAAATGAAACTTGGCAATTCATTTGATATTAAGGGCATGGTGTTCCCATTATTGCAATTGATTGTCACAAGCCACGCTACATATTCTTATTTTTAATGCATTCTGCATATTTGATTTTGTTTGGTATCCTCAGTGCTTTGTGTTTTGCAGACTCAAAATTCATGGTTTAACAATTATTTTATGCTTAACAAGTCGCAAGTATAATTGTTTATTTGTTATGTAGCCCAACAGCATAATTGGAATTTCATAACATAGATTAAAAAAATAAAGCAAGATTTCAATATGAAAAAGACATAATTGCCACAACAATAGATAGTTCTAGATAACAAAATGTTATAATAGCAATATATTTATTGATTGAAGCAATATTCATTTGCCTTTTCAACGGAACAACCTCCAAATGAGGCCAATCTATAATTACAAAATACTTCACAAGACATCTTGTTTCATTGCTTCTACCTCTAGATATATAGTTTCTAGTTAACCAACTTTTTACTAGGCTGAACCTTCTAATAAGCGTCCTTAGTAAAGGAACTTTCTAGTAGGTGCATCTTCTAATAAATCTTTTTACGAATATTGCTTTCACAATAAAGAGACTTTCTAGTAGGTGGAAGCTTCTAGTAAACATTTTTACAAATATTCCTTCCACACTAAATCTACTTTATTGACATGATTTAATATAGATGTTCTCAATACATAACAACCTATCTATTAAGACGGTTAGGCCAAGCCGCTAGCATTAATTGTTTTTTTTTCTGTTCTAATTGGGGTTATGTAACATTTTCCTTTATTTGGACAAGATCGGAAATTTGGAAGAGATGCTGATAAGAGAGATTTACTTGTATCATTGATTTTGGATGTTGATGAGACAATGCTGAATAGCTTTCTTTATATCGGCTCATTTTCTAGGGGTTCATTGGAGCTTCATTGACACTATCCACTAATCATTTTTTTGTTGTTATGCATTGATTAACAATCTCCTAAGTTTTTAAGTAATTGATGGCGATATTCCTTGATATTTGAAGATGTTCTTGAGTCTTCAACTTTGTTTACAAGACTCTTGACCTTTAATTTAATAGAGATTGATAGATATTTGAAAGCTGTTTTGCAATTTTTAATACACTTTCAAAGAAATCAAGTTTCTAATAATTGTATTAGTGGCCATATCTCCTGAGTATCAATGATGACTACTATAATATCCATGGAAATAATGATCTTATACAAAAGAATGGTGGAAGTTGTAAACACAATTGCTTTGATTGCATAAAATGTTAATAATATTTTTATTAGCAATATATCCCCTCGATGTTAAAAATCCAAAGTTATCACTTATGATGAATCCCACGATTTGAAACTGCTCCAAATTTAGATTCTTGACATAGACACTTGATTTATTTATAATCTGTTTCGTGATCTTCAGAAGGTTCTGTCCATTAACTTGAAACTCAAAGGCCTTTGTACGCATGATGTGAATCAAAACTCAATTACCATTTGCACCGGGTTTGTGGAATTCCTTTATGTCTCCTTTAGTTCTTCCTTCTGCGAATAGCATATGAATATTAAGTGGCTTTAGCTAAGTGAAGGATTCAACATTCCTGCATCGAAGAACTTTCATCAATACAATCAATTGTTCATTCTTCTCAATATCGCTAATGCATTTGATAATGCTATTCTCAAGTTTAAAAGTAGGTTGCAACAATGATTGTAGCAAGAGCTGGTGTACATGGAGATCACTATTCTTTATGTTGTGTACAATCAAGCAAAATTGATTAAAGATAAGTTTCTAGATTATTATAGAATTCAACACCGGTCATCCTCCTTAATTGTTTGCATATCTACATTTTCAAAACTTGCATTTCCTATTGCTACAAGGTCATCTTGTTTCTGACAATCTGCTTCTTCTTTTCTCCGTCTTCTACTAAGTTTCGTAAACATTGTAATAAACAAGCACATGATTAGTCCAAATGTTTCAAATTCAACAACAAGGAAAAATGGTTTGACAGTCTCCTAATCAGGGAAACGATAATGCTGCCATTGAGGTATTTGATGAAGGCACAAGTTATGAAGACTTAAGTGCACTCAATGAAGTCGCCATCTAGCTAGACCCCAATTCTGCTAAATCTTCATATAGTTTGTTTGTCACTCCCTTTGACACAAAATATGATATTTCGCATTCCCTTGCTAGGCCTAGGGAAATGATTAGTGTCAAAAAGAAAGTTTAAGGTGTGAGTGTTTAATACAAAAGCATAAATGAAACAATATGATATAAAAGAGAAATTATTAATCATGTATTAAAATTATAGATTCATGACTTTAATCTATATGTTATTAGCTAGTCTCAAATAAAATTCTAGGTAGTAGAAACTGCTTATAAATTAAAGTTCAATACAAAGACTAAGAGAAACAATAATCACAGCTTTGTTTTTGAAATAGATTTTTTATGTTCATTCTTTAATTTCCCATGCTTTTTTCTTGCTTTGTCTTGATATGCAAAATCATTGTCACTTATGCCATTTATATTTACATTTATTTATAAGAAATAGCATATGGATTGAACATTCGTGAATCACAATGGTCGTTCTCTTGCAATGATAAAGTTACGAATAGTATGAGCCATGAATATTAGCTATGACACTATTCTAATTCACTCTTACATTAACAATTAATTAGTAGTTGAATTGTTAACAATCAAGCTACAAACTATAGCATGGGCATACAGCATGGTGGTATACTGAGTTTAAATATTTAAATGTTTCTTAACACACATAGTTATATTTTATTGATATATGAAAGTTTAAAACTATAAATATGTTTAAACATTTACCAATTCACTCTGCCATATTTGTTTAATCTTCTAAATTCTGTCTTTGCAAAACTATTGCTTCCGGTAATTTGCTTACCAAAAAATAAAAATATAATTTCATTTCACCTTTCAAGAATCATTTTAGACTAGGCTTATGCAATAAGTATTTTATGTAAGACAATGTAGATGTACTGTAGCTTATATTTTATCAACCATATGGAAAGATGACAAAAAAACTTTTTCTATTTTGTGCTTGTTTGGAGACTTACTTTGCAGCATCTTGATCAATGATAAGTCGCAAAGGCAAGCGTCAACTTTGTCAGCAATAGGTATTTTCCCCATTCCCTGTCTTTCTTCAATTCCTTTTAGTGCAAAGCACACATGCTTTTGCCTATGAAATGCATGTGAATGTAAACATGGGTAGGATTGATGAATAGAGTTTTTAAACTTATATCGATTCTTTTAAGAGCAGTTGGATTTAGTGTTTGGTCTTGGCGACTTGACATCATTATATTATTATGATTAAAAGTTTCAAGGTCTAGCCATAGTTATAGATATTAATGAATATTAGAAGCAAATCCTTATACTAACACATGAGATTGGGCTTATGTTTATCATCATATCCGCTTTAGATATATGTAAAAGCTTGTGTAGGATGATTCATCGACATTAAATAGGCAATGCAATGCCTTGAGTTTGATTCGCTTTGTTATAGGTCACCAATAAATCTAATATTGCATTGAATCTAATGATTCCTGCCAATTAGAATAAGAAATCAAGTGTGTAGTGATGTGTCATGAGAAACATTGTATCCATATTTCTTGATAAAGTGATTCTGACCTTTTAACCTTTTAAGCGCCGAAAGCTTTCCCTTTGACCAGAACCGTGTCTACATAGTTCCCTACAAAAAACCATCTTGGTGATTGTAACATAACAAACTCAAACATAGCTTCAACAAAAAAGAAAACACAAAAAAGACACAAAATTTTCTTCTTTGATAGTTGCCATTTTTTTGTATTGATACCAAATTTTGCATATTTAATAATTTTAACTTAGCAACCAACATGCTCTTTTTCCCTATTCTAGTAGCAGGACAAAATACATTTCATTTGAATTTTTTTTCATTGCGAATATGTTGTTCCCTTTGCTTTGCTTACTTGCAATGACAAGAACAATCTACAATGTTTACAACATCAAGGTTTGAAAAAAAACAACATGGTCTTTGCTTATTTTGTTAACAGCTGTTTCTTTTTAAGCGTTGTGACAGAACATAATCTTGGCACTGGAGGTTCTTCATCTAGTTGACGTCCCTATTTCAACATATTGTGTTTATACAGAAAGCTCGAGCACCGTAGAGGCTGAAAAAATGTTTTATATTGACAGCTCGAGCGGAGCACTGCACTCCACTGCGGCCACTGTAGAAATTTGTGGAGGATTGTGGATTCGATACGAGACGAGAGTTTCCTCCATATACATGAGTTCCTACCTCTGCACAGGTAAATGTTTACAACTACATCCTCCTAAACCTAGAATTTAGTCTTAGACAAACTTCGTTATTCTTCTCTGTTCAACCATATTTTTCTTTACAGGGCTTGCAACAACATCTTCGTATTACACTCAATATTATTGAAGCTACAGTAACTGTGCTTGCTACCAGGTAATTCTGCTTTATTACTTAGAGACTTTTTTATAGCCTAAAGTTAAAATGTATAAGGTCTTCCGTCAATGTTTCATAGACTATTTCTCAGGGTTTTGAGCCTGGTAGCCCTTCGGAGTTTTATTCGGTCGAAAATAAAAACAATAAAGTATGAAATTTTATCAAGATATTGAGTCTCCCAACCCTTGGCATCCTTATGAAAATTCTACTAGGGGTTTCTCTGCTTATCCGTGAAGACACTTTATGTTGAAAATCCCCCTCTTTACCCTTATTTGTCTATCAAAACACAATTGCAATGCTGAGGACCGTCACCACTTGGGTGCTTTCAGATGGCTTGGCAAGCACAGTTGGCCTTTTTAAAGCTGCGATTGCCATGTACAATTGAAAATCGATATACATATATATATATATATATATATATATATATATATATATATATATATATATATATATATATAGATAAATGCAGCTCTTAATGGCGCATGGCAAAAAAACATATATATGAGAGCAGCTATTAACACTACATCCTAAAATATATATCTATAGATATATCCCGATGAAACGATTAATATTACTAATTTTGGATTTGAATTAATAATTAACTAGATGCAATTATTCGACACCTCCCTTCCTGATTTGAGCTCCATTCCATCTCCATTGCAAGTAATTTGGTATTTTTTTTTTTATCCCATATAAGTTATGGTTAATAATTTTGAGACCTGATCTCGCATTATTTGATCTCTTATTGTGTAGTTAAGTTCTCAACCCCACCTACCATGTAAAAAATGTCTATAGGCAAGATGAGACTTCCATGTTTCAATAGATTAAACCATGAAATTTTTTATAAATCAATAGGCAACTAAGTAAAGAACAGTTCAAGCGTATGATTCATTCTAACCAAACCTACCAGAAACAAGAATTGAAGTATCAATTCGATGTCGGTATGAAACTCCGCCTTTGTAATCAGCCAAGCCCCAAAGCTATGACATGGGCTTCTTCAACCTGGGTCTAGCTGGTGTTAAAAGCTCTATCTGATAAGACTAAGACTCGATTGTATCAGGAAAAATTCATAGACCCTCAAACTCAGACCCACCAGAACAAAATCGTAGAATAAACGCTTTCACGCCCTTTGTCTGCTACAGAACTATTGCTTAGAATTTCTACCATCCGCCTGTTGACGCCTCGCATATAGCTTAACAGACTAGAGCCCCTTCGGACAGCCCAAGGTCATGGCAGTAGAAAGATTTGACGGTGCCATCATAACACTATTTATTAATATTTAATAAAAACTCCAGCAGCACGGTGATGACTCACATCTTCGTCCACATTTTACGAATTAAAATTTTGTATTATTATCGAGGCCTTGGTTATTATCAGATGCAATGTGCAGAATAAAATCAAACTATGAAAGCCCAAAACGACTTACGTGACCTATTTAACAATTAACGCGCTTATTAATAATATTACCAGGAACACTAAATATATAATAATGACACAAGATGACTTACGTCACCTGTTTACCAATAATAATAAACAATAAACAACAATTAAAGCGCTTATTAATAAGGCTCTAGCCTGCACCAATAACTCTGTCTATTAGCCTGTACCAATAACTCTGTCTATTATTAATGCAAGGCATCGATATATGGAATCGATAACAATCCAATTATTACTGGTGACCATACCATGCATAAACTGTGAATAATCCATCTAATGCGTTCAACCATGTAACCTTTTATGATAACCAATATGTTTATAATTATAAATGTTTGAATATAGATAAATAAAATCATATGTAGTACATTTAATGGTTTGTAGTACTCAATAGTTTATAAATTGACATTGAAAATTATGGGCAGGCCCGATTCATGTCTAATTCTTTGATTATGTAATGCGTTGATTATATACATGTGTGTGTTAGGTATTAACATGCATATGGTAGAGTTATATGGTAATAAAAATAATAACATGCCTAGTTACTATGTATGCAATCGAGATTGCTTTAACCAAGCTCCAAACTCATGGTGCAAGTGCTAGGCTAAGGTCGTCGACTCCCCACCCATACGCTCAATGCATTGGGCTATAATGTGGTTACAGAAGCAACAAATATTTGCTATCAACAATAAATGTATTCGCTATCAAACAATAACACAAAACGATTTCCTCCATTGCGAAGTCTGCAACTCCTTGCACGGTAGCCAGAAACCACCATGAGGCCAGCTCGCTGCCCCCTGGGGTGGCAAAAACTAGCCTGGTGTCATTGTTTTACAACCAACCATATTTTTAAAATGGCTGCGGCCTAGGCTCCAACAAAGCCATTGGAAAGGAATATGCAAGACAAAGCTAGGGTATGTATCACATTTAATGTTTGGTGTTTCCTATCTACTTTATATGTGTTTAGAAGATTGTGCATTCATGCAATGGTTATTTGTGTAAGCAACTTACATCTCGAGGACCAACTTCAGCACAGGGACCACGCAGGAGTGCTCAAGTTGATAGAGATCAAAATTTTGTTATAAATTCTTTTGCTATAGCTTTAGTCCTAGTCAGAATTCTCAATGGTAATTGTGACAAAATTTTGCTTCTGTAGATCATATTGCTAAATTGAAAGGCAACACAGGTGGCTTTTATTTTCTAAAGTACAAGGAACTATATTTGTACCCACACTTCAGATCTGATTTTTGATTTAATGTTGATGTGTAGATGTTCAGTGGCACCTGTTTTATTGTTATTTGATCAATACAGAGAAATGAGCGATATTCCTATTTCGCATCCCACCACCCTTCCTTATACTATGATGATGAGATTTTAGGCTATATTGGACAGCTGTACATTTGAGAGAGATATGACTGGTTGTACCTTGATTGACATATGATTGGTTTTGCGCTGCCTTATCTTCCACTTGCGTTTAATGGGGTCATTTATCCTCCTTGAGTAACTTTTTTTAAACCAGCTTGTTGAAGTTTTGCTCTTATCCAATACCACGGACATAATTGCTTTGTCTTCCACAGAACTATCACTTAGAATTTATACCATCCACCTGTTAACGGCTCGCATATAGTACAACAGGGTAGAGCCCCTTCGCACAGCCCAAGGTCATGGGAGTACAAAGGTTTGACGCTGCCATCATAACACTATTTATTAACATTTATTAAAAACTCCAGCAGCAGGGTGGTGACTCCCATCCTCGGTCACATTTTACGAGTTTAAACTTTGTATTGTTATCAAGACCTTGGCTATTACCAGATGCAATGTGCATCATAAAATCAAACTATAAAATCCCAAGACGACTTACGCCACCTGTTTAACAATAATAATAAACAATAAACAACAATTAAAGCACTCATTAATAAGGCTCTAACCTGTACCAATAACTCTGTCTATTATTAATGCAAGGCATCGATATATGGAATCAACAACAATTCAATTATTACTGGTGGCCATACCATGCATAAATTGTGAATAATCCATGTAATGCGTTGAGCCATGTAACCTTTTATGGTAACCAATATGTTTATAATTATAAATGTTTGAATATAGATAAATCAAATCATATATAGTACATTCAATGGTTTGTAGTACCCAATACTTTACAAATTGACATTGAAAATTATCGGCAGGCCCGATTCATGTCTAATCCTTTGATTATGTAATGCGTTGATTATATACATGTGTGTGTTAGGTATTAGTATCAATATGGTACAGTTATATGGTAATAATAATAATAAGATGCAAAGTTACTATGTATGCAATCGAAATTGCTTTAACTAAGTTCCAAACCCATGGTGTGAGCGCTAGGATAAGCTCGCCGACTCGCCACCCATACGCTCAATGCATTGGGCTATAATGTGGTTACACAAGCAATAAATGTATTCGCTATCAACAATAAATTTATTCGCTATCAAACGATAAAAGAAAACGGTTTTCTCCATTACGAAGTTTGCAACTCCTTGCACAAAAGCCAGAAACCACCATGGCTCCAGCCCGCGGCCCCCTCTTGGAGTGGGAAAACCTAGGCTGGCGTCATTGTTTTACAATCAACAATATTTTTAAAAAAATGCCATTTTAAAAAACTGCATTTAATATAGCATATTCAAACTATATCCAAACTATAGCTCTAGGGTAAATTTCTACATTCAACAGCCTAGAATAATAGACAAATAATCAGGTTCAGAGCCTACAGAACTATTGTCAATTGGACAAGTTGGACCGCAGCTACCAACTGTTGTGGCATCCTCACAACTCAAGGGTCTTTTTCACTCTTGAGTTCATTTCCAACGAACGTAGAAAACATACAGTAAAGAGTTTGTTTCTTACCCGAGGCGCAGCACCTGCTTGTACACAGTTTGGTTCTAAGGGTCATGGGTCAGCAGTCTTCAGTCCCGAGACCATTTAAACCTCATTTAAACCTCATTTAAAATAGCAAATGGCATCTTGCTGTCGGGGCCTGGGGCAGATAGCCCTAGGCCAACGTCGCTGCATAAGCATGAAACCACAACCACGTAAAATGAACTTTAAAAAAAATCAAAAAATACAAATAAATATAAACTTTAACAAAAGCTTTGCAACTTCATATCCGTGATTTTTGTCTCCCCAACTAATGCCACCTGACTCATGCCACCACCTTTAGGCTTGAACTATAGCTGACAATGGAAGACACAAGTGTAGTTTATCACCATTATGCAAATTTACCCACTCTTGATTCATTCTGTATGCATTTCACTATGCAACCATCTCAGATTCTCATTGCATTTTCCCTTGATTAGTTTATCAATTCAGTATGATCCATGCCCGCCATTCAAGGAATGTTGTCAGCGGTTGTGGGTCATACTGAATTGATCAACTAATCGAGGCAAAGCGCAGTCAATATCTGAGACAGTTGCATAGTGAAATGCATACAGAATGAATGAAGAGTGGGTGTCAAGAGAAATGCTTGTGGCATGTCATATTAATGTGATTGTAAGGAACTCTTTGAACATGAAGTCCATGGTTTTAAGTCTTTTTGCTTATTCTCATGCCTTTTTGTAAGACAATAAGGAGGGTAGTGGCATCAACATTGAAAATGGTTTTTATTCAAACCTATCAAGTGTACTTTTAGGTCAGTAGTATTTTTGGCTCCAAACTATAGCTACAATTTGGACAAAAAAATACTGCTGACGTAAAAGTACACTTGATAGGTTTGGATTGAACAAATTACCATTGACATGTATGCTGTTGTATTTTTAGTTTAATGTTGACGTGGAGATCTTCAACTATACCTCTCTTATTGTTATATGGTCAATACATTTGTTTTATTACTTGTTACTGATTGAATTATTAAATACTTGTTGTACCTTCTCCACCTTGATTCAGTTATTATTGGACTTTTGTTACCTTGTCTTTGACTTGTGGTTAATGCGACCATTTACGCTCCTCCATTTTTTTAATACCATCTTGTTAAATTTTTGGTCTTATAAAGTACTTGACTTTGATCACCTATGATCAGTTGTGATGTGCTGATAACCACTTCTTTTATCCTAAGACTTGGTTGAAGTTTATAATTTTTGTGACTTTATTTATGTTAAGTTATGTACTGTGCTTGACTGTCATTGACCTAATTAACTCCAGTCATTTCTCTCTCTCTGGTTTGTACACACCCTCTTGTAGGGTTAGCTGGTTCCTACAAAAGACTCACCTCTCCGAGGCACAAACAGTCTTTTCTGAAAGTAACACTTCTGAGTATATTTTCAAAAATAGTTTCACACCCATGTTGGTACCTTAAACCATATCTCTATTTTTGCTATGTCCCCAAAGGGGAAATATATATTTCATTGAAGGCCTATTATTTTTTGCCTATTGAAGTTATAAATTTTTCCTAGAGCTATAGTTTGAACTATGCTGTATTAAATTCGATTTTTTAAATTGGTATTTTTTTTAAATATGATTGGTTGCAAAACAATGACGCCAGCCTAGTTTTTCCCACCCCAAGAGGGGGCGGTGTGCTGACGTCATGGTGATTTTAATGTGTGGAGGGTACGATGCTCGGTCGAGTGTCCTGTTTGCTGACGGGTGTATTGTTTTTACCACTTGGAAACTATGTCATGATTTTAAACACTGACATGAATTTAATGAAAGGCAGGATTTGAGTTGATGGTCATTAATATGACATGGTCTCGAGCTGCTATGGAGATCACGTCTCGATCCTGTAATAATAGTTGGGTTCACACCTCAGCATACGAAAAATCAATGCTAGTCCACGTAATTGAAAGGTTGATGTATTATTAGCCAAATCTATCTCTGTGTGATGATTTCTAAAAGTATTCCTCCGAGCTGGCTATTATCTAAACGTTTGGGTACCAAATTGACATTCCCATACTAGTTTTGAATGATGGAATAATAAATGCAGAGGTTGTTTATCCCAATACCCTTCATTGGCATCATCCTGCTCGTTGATTGCGGACCATTTCGATCGTTGGATGGCAATCCCTAACTGCTGTTGTCATTTGGTTTAAGAGATTGAAAGTTGTTCATTTTGCTATTGTTACGGGTTGTAAGGCCGACAGGCTACCAAATTTTTCTAGGTTAGCAGGTATCAAGAAGTCTCGACCTCGAGTCCTTTAGATAGGATCTGAGTTGTAGGTTTTATCCTTTGTAATGGCGCTGTCAAAAGAGGATTGTTCCTCTGGTTTGAACTGTTAAAGAGTTCTTGGTTTCGAACCCTTCATTGTGATTTGTATGAGTTTTCCAAATTGTAGAGTAATAGAAGTTCTCTGGAACTTATCGTTTTGTTTTGAGTAAAAGATACATCTAGTGTAAAAAGACCGCGGAATTCCTGTCTCGTCTTTGGCATGGGATCATCCTGTAGGTGGTTAAAGTGGAATTCTTTGCTGCTTACCATAATGTAAGTTTTTCCTACAACGAATAGTAATTCATTCAATGTGTTTCTTCTTTCATTTTGAAAGGATAACATTCTTCTAAACTTTAACCTTTGTTTAAATGTCAGTTGCAGGTTTGATGGCCCGTTACCCATCAATTAGACAGGCTATCAGAACATCGGACTGGTTTCAGCATTTTTTGCAGAATCAGTATGCCACATTTTCCTTGAATTGCTTTACTTTGTTCTTTTCTGCATTGTTGTTGGCCTAGTTTGGTTATCTTTCTGAGATATGGGTGAAGCACTCTATTTTTTTATTTGTACTTGCTACAGACCATACTCTAGAGTTCCATTTACCTCTGTTTGGTCACGGGTGGACATGATTTTCATTTCATTTCTGCTTCTGATATCTGTATTTATAAAACAATCATTTTTGCAGCTCCTCCATGGGAGCTATTGTGGCTGTCACCCGCAATCCTTGCATGCAAGATCTTTTAATGAGCATCATTGGTTAATAAAGAAATAGTAGGCCAACTCGATGGCAAAGCCTTACCTTTTTTACTGTGTTTCACATAGGCCAACTCAATGGCAAAGCCTTAACTTTTTTACCGTGCATGCAAGATCTCTTAATGAGCATCATTGGTTAGTGAAGAAATAGTAAGTCAACTCAATGGCGAAGCCTTCATTTTTTACTTGAATTTTGAAAGAATGCCATTTCTATATCATAGATCGCTACGTTGCACTCATTGGTATCTCATATGAGCAATTTGAAATTCCCTCTACACTATTATGTGCCTCTTAGTGTTTTGTCTCAAATAATTTTTGAGCCATGTGCCTACAGATCTAAACAATCAGAAATCCTTGTGCTTATGCGAGTCATTACCATGTTTGCACCAGCACTATATTCAATTCCAATATTGGTATTTAACATGATCAATGAATATTAAACTGAGATATGCATTTTGAATTGTTAGTATTACATTGTCAAGGTAAATGAATACTTTGTTCACTACTCCCCTTACAATCTACATCTCTCATTCACGACAATCCATGGAACCTGCAATCAATGCATCACTAGCAAGTGTGGGTTATTTCAGCGATTCTCTATACACTTGTATCATGCACTCTACACACTTGTACCGTGCACTGGTGGTGGGGATAGTCGTGGCATTGGAGTCTAAGGCACCGAGTCAATGGACCAATTCATATTGCAGATTGTTCAGAATTAAGCTTATTCAATTCAATAGAGAAATCAATCAACGAGAAGGGTGTTCAGAGAGCAATCGGTAGTATTCAACATAAAATATGAGTTCCGATCAGAGTCCCATGTCAGTAGATGCCCAAATGAGGCTCAAACGGGGAGCCATGAAAGGGTTGAGCGGCAAGGAAGGTACCAGTGAGCCAACAAAGGAAGAAGTTAAGGAGAAAGGGCCCATGTCCAAGGAATCCAGGTAAACTACCTAAGCATTTATCTCTATATTTTCTTAATGCTCACATTCCTTAAATATTTACTCCCTGTATTGTGTTCTTCAATCTGTATCTCAAGAAATCAATTTCAATTTATTTATTGAGAAAGAGCGGTTGATAGAGGAAGCGAAGAAAGGAGGGAGCGCAAGGTCTTCTCAGATAGGGAAGGAAGGATATCAAGAGATGGGGAACAAAGGTGCGATTTCCAGGATGGGGTTTCTGGTGAGGAGGCCGCCAAAGAAAAAACCCTTCATAATTTCTAATGTTTTAGAATTTCCACGTATCGATAATCAGACGGACTGTGGTTTAAGGCTGAGGTACAGAATTTCAAACCATTGAAGAAGTTAAATTGGTTAAAGTTGGTTGAATCCTCCAGGATAAAACTACAACGTATAAAAGAAGATAAATTAGTTTGAGTAAAACTTGATAAAATACTGGCTGAATCGTCACAGGAAGGATTAGCTATTGGAAGAACATTTGCTCTCTTCAAGAACTATCAAATTGATGGCAACAAGAAGATGATTGCGATTGGAATGATGAATGTTGTGGGTTCCTGCACTTCCTGTTATGTTTCAACAGGTCTTTTTCTCTTTCCTTCAATCTTATCCATTGCAGATAGAAATGCTCTGGGTTCAAATCATTACCAATCCGTTCATTTTTTTTCTCTTTGTACCAGGTGGTACAGTGTTATTCGGCTCGGTACTAATCCCATAACTGTGGCTAATGATTGGGTTTGCAGGTGCCTTCTCAGGGACAGCGGTGAATTCCAATCCAGGATGCAAAACAGCAGCCTCAAATGTAGTAATGGCGATTGCCATGATGCTCACTCTTCTGTTTCTAACTCCTCTCTTCTATTACACCCCCAATGGGGTGCTGTCGGCTATTATCGCCTCGGCAATGCTGGGCCTAATCGACATCCATGCCGCCATTCATCTATGGAAGGTGGACAAGATCGACTTCTTTGTGTTTTTGGGAGGTTCATTGGGCGTTGTTTTTGCCAGCGTTGAAATTGGCTTGATCACAGCGGTAAGGTTACACAATCATTGTTATGCTCAAAATGTTGTGAATTTGATCTATTGGTTTGGTTTGCCGTTTTTAATTATTGCAACTTTTTGCAAATTTCAAACCAAAATCATGTAATTAGTTGATGCTTAGTCCATAACCAGCTAAATCCATAACCATAGGATTTTGAATCAGCTTAACTAAAAATTGGGTGCTTTGTCAAGAAAAATATGATCAATTTGTATTAAGAGTTTGGATCATCTTAACTAAAAATTGGTTGCTTTCTCAAGAAAAATCTGATCAATTTGAATTAACTGTTTGAATCAGCTAAACTAAAAATTGGGTGCTTTTGTTGAAAAACAAAAAACAAGTCAATTTGTATTATTATATTGCAGGTATCCATCTCGTTGGTAAGATTGTTGATGCACGTCATGAGGCCTCATACTGCAGTTCTGGGCAACATTCCTGGAACCACTGTGTACAGAAGTACAGATCAATATCCTGATGCAGACAGAGTTCAGGGTATTCTCATACTGCGAATAGATTCTCCAATTTTTTTTCACCAACTCCAGCTATCTGCAAGAAAGGTTTGCTTTCTATCCATATCTAGCCATTTCTCAAAAAAATTGAAGGCTTAATTTCGAATTTGTTTTTTGGAATCATTTGGGCTTCGAAGTTATTGATGAATGTGTGCTTTTTTTAATTTTTGACATGGGCAAACAAGATGTGGGGTTTTCCAAATTTTGAAGGGTTACAAGAAGGCATTGTGGTCTGTTCACTCTGGATATTAGAACGGAAAGATTCATTTCCTTCAAGACTTTCGTAATACCAAATTGTTTAATTCTCTCTGGTTTTTGAGGATGACAGGATAATTAGATAGATCGACGATGGAAAACAAAAGTATGATCAAACTCTCTGGTAACTAGTCCTGGACATGACTCGTAAGTATTTTCTGTATCGACCTTGATTTTGATTATGGTTGGCTCATTATTTGATTATCCACTTCCTAATGTCATGCCATTAATAATTCCTCCTAGCTGTGACTAGCATCGATACAAGCGGAATTAGCGGCCTTGAGGAGATGAAAAAGAAATTGCATCTGCGTAGACTTCAGGTAAGAGGCAGCTTGAAGTCCACATTATTAAATGTTATATTGATCGATCATTGAGTTGTATTAAATCTTATTTGCGGCTCTGCAACTTGTAATGGCGAATCCAGGGAGACAGACAATAGAGAAGCTGAACAATTCAAAATATACGAAATTTCTCGGGAAGAAATCGTTGTTCCTGACAGTGGACGAGGCCGTTGCTGTCTGCAAAACTCTACTTCACCGTGAAATTCTTGACAATGCCAGTTAGATGATCAACTAGGAAGCTTATCAGTTCATTCCTGTACAGGCTTTGCCTTAGAGTCCCCGTAGCTAAAAAAAATAAAAACTTACAGGATACAGGATTTGTAGTAGAGAGGCTGGTTATGTAATTTGAGATACCATTTTCAATATTAATTCAGATTTATTTGTGTATGTTATTGAATCCATGTTTATTTTTTCGAAGACACTGAACAGGGAGGGAATTTCAAAGATACTGAATAGGAAGGGATCAATACCCACTCAGTTTCAAAAGAATGATCCGATATATAATTATATTGTAAATAGATATCTGAGCCTACAAATTACAAACCCGGGCCAAACTATTTTTCTGTACTGGTAAAACAAATTTTGTTGCCTGGAAATGAATTTCTAATGCAATGCGAGTAACGTCGACAGATTGAAATTTAAATTCATTTTTTTATCAGCGAACGAGAGTGTAAGAATAAAATGGATCAATTTATGTGGCTGTATCAGTTGTTTGTATCAAAGAGCTGAGAATCAGAAATTGGTAAAATCTCATTCGTGGGATCAATTAGGCCACCAAATTCATGTTTAATTCATAGCTAATGACATTGTCAAGTTTGTATGTATTCCACAACGTTCTCGACTTTTTCGATTATATTACATTTGCACTTTCAATTTCAAAATAAAATTGAGGAAGAAAGATATATATATATATATATATATTTAATGGTTCATCAATAAAGTTGGTGCACTTCATTTGTTGTATATGTCAAACTGAAGCGAGCTGTATTCTATTAGGTTGGTGAAAGAGATTTCATGTATTTGGTAGGTGATTGTGTGCACAAGAAGACTCAATTATTACAACGTAATCACAAGGCAAGTGTATTGAACATAGTGGAAAATGTATTCTAACGTATTGGGATGAAATAAATTTAAATTTATAATGTTAAAATAATTTGATATATTAAAGAAAAATAATAGTTATATATAAAAATATAAAAATAAATATATATTTTTTTAAATATAAGTTTAGTTTTTATGATAAATGTTTATATATATATATATATGAATGAGAAAGCGAGAGTGTGTCTGAAGAATAACTCATAAATTACTATGTAGATGTTAGATTTGTAATGTTTTTTCACGTATTAAGCACCTCACACATGTCTAAGGGCGTTAACTACATAGATTGACAGAATTAAAGTAGAAGCTAAGGGCAGTGTTTTAGAAGAAAAAAGTTACTAAGAAAATCATGTTTATGGTTATGGTTAATGTGGGCAAGAGGACCAAGGTAGAACTAGATCAAGACATTGATAGTGTTTTACTAGCAAGATTTTGGAATGGGGAATGATAAAATTACCGCAACAATAAACAATTGTAGATAACCAAATATCAAAATAACAAATTATGCATTTTTCATGAAATAAATGTTCACTTGCTTCTTTGAAGGGGCAACATCCAAATGTGTAAAGCTCCAATTACAATATTCTTCACCGTACATCTTATTACATTGCTTCTACTGCTTTATATTGTTTTTAGCGAAGAGACTTTCTAGTAAGAAAAACATACTAATAAGTCTTCTTACATTAGTTTGTATCTAACCCCCTAGAAACTTTATAGTAAAAAACATTCTTTTAGGAGGATCCTTCTAGTAAGCCATCTTACATATATTGATCTCATGTTATATCTAAATAACTTTGGTGTCTCACATGAGCTTATGTCTTAGAGGGCAGCAACAATGACAACATCCTCTCACAATAGAAATGCAATCAACATTCCCAACAGCTTGAACTTAACAGAAAAGTATTTGAACAATGGTTCAAACATGGATCTTACGCTAGTTTAGTGTAATATCTGCCCATAATCTATCAACTTAATGATATGCACATAATTTTGCAATTATGTTTCCTTCATGTCTTACCTATTAATTGATACCATAAGTCAGTTGACCTCTATCCATTCTCAACCTGGTTTCTTGTAAAATGGCTCATATTATTGTCGGGGGAGCCCATAAATTTTATGTTGCTGGAGACTTTCTGTAGAAAAAAATTAAATGGATGGGATTGTTTGAAAGGAGGTTCATGGACAAGGAGGTCTTTATCCTGCAAATCGTCTTCCTATTTATCTGTCAAATTGCACATGGTCCTATGGGTGGAAACTACACTTTTGGTGTATGCAGGGCTCCTTGATTCATAGTCATACTAGTTTGGGTAGGTGAGTTCGATAATAATGGGTGAACTTGCATCAAACCGACATATCTAAAATCTTCTTCGGACACTAGAAATCCAAATGCATGAATTTCCACATGGCTCTTAAGTCTTGACCAATCAAGGGAGAGGGGATACCACTCGATGGGGCACTTACAACCTTGAGTCTGAAAGTAACAATGTATATGTGAAATGCTAGTCATTATTGAACTTAGTCAAACTTTCAAATTTAAAAACAGGGAATATTAAACTAAGTTATATGTTATGAAACCCTCGTTCATCCAAAAAATATAATATTATGTGGATATATCCTAATTAAACCCAACTTGTAGATAGTTAAACAAAAAACAAAACCTAAAATGTCCAAAGCAGAACATGAACTTCAACCCTTGAATTAACATTCTTGCAATTTGAAAGATGTCAAGGCCAATGATGCAATATTCCCCAATACAAACATTCATGGAGTTTGGACATGAAAGATTTAGTTCTGGCGTAAGAAAACAAAACAAATGAGAATGCCTCATCCAAAAATAAATTAGATTCCATGAGAATATGATGCATAATAGATAATAAGAAACAACAACATCTAAGGTGGATCTTATCAACTCCTGTACAATTGATTGTTGGATTGAGCTTTTATATACGTGCATATAAAGCATTACATCATGGCTCAACCAACATGGATGTTTGTAAAATTTGAAGCATTTATACTTAGCACCTGTTGCCAAAGCAATTGCACTTTCTCTTTCTGGCAAGAGCAGGTGGCAATGTCGGGACATTGCCACCTCGTGGCTCTTGTTTAAAATAATTAAAAATTAAAATATATATATATATATATATATATATATATATATATATATATATATATTAAATTTATGAAATTAATAAATATAAATTAAATATATTTTTTATTGTATTAACCAAATACTTTATATTATAATATACAAAAATTATACATCATATTAAAATATAAAAAATTATGTAACATATTAAAATACAATGAATCTAAAAACATGACAAAAACCAAATTTTAAACTTATATAAAACCTTTAAATTTAATAAACATACATTATATAAAGTATAAAAACCCAGAAAACATTCTGATATTATGATATGGCATCTCATTTTAGAGCACTATCCTAATTACCATATAAGTAAGACATGTATTACTCATTTAGTATGGTGTAAATAATATCATCAAATCGGCACCGGGTCAAAAAGAACTTTGCGTAGTTGATCCTTGACCTCCTTGGTCGTAATGGGGAAACCATCTCCGCCTTTGTACATCAGTTGGACGCCTTGTGCTAACGTATTGAAGGTATACTTCTTGCAAGGCAGTGGCACACTGTCATGCTTTAATAAGAACTCCATATTAATTTCCTGAAGGGAAATGTCAAGGAGGCCATTCACATGATTTAAGGCATCTTCCACCGTACACTCAGGATGGTCTTTCAAATAACATTCTATACACGATAAATCCCCTCCATCCGTCTCGCGCTCGGTCTTCATAGTCGAAAGTGAAAAACAAATGGGAGAGCGTGAGTGATATTATATCCAAATCCTTTTACTTTATTAAAAGCTAAGAAAAAGCTTCAGTTGAAAGCCACAATTATACCTGGAAATCTCTTGCGTCGTCGACAAGTCTTCCGACGAATTCTAAGAGTTGGTGGAACCTGGAGGGAGAGTATATCTGCTCCAGGATGTCTTCTGGTAAAAGTTGACCCATTAACAGAAGCGGAATCAAATTCAGTATGCACATCCCTGTGCTCGCTGTGCCGTTCTTCATGTATTCATCAAACGTGGGGACATGTCCACTTGCTAGCCATTCAGCATCTTGCAGATAAGATCCAAGGAATTGCTCCCACTAAACAAAAATGCAAAGCAACCAGTAATGAAGAATGAGAATCTTTGGACTGATTTCAATAAGTAGAAATAAAAATGTTAATAAACAAACAGTACATACGCCATTTTTTCGTATGTAGGCTGCCATATCCCGCCCTTGCACTTTCTCGACTTCAGCAATCAATTCATTCGATGTCTTGAAGAAAAACTCGAATGTAGTTTTCATGGAGTCTGGGAGGCTCTTTATCAACGACAGATCCCATCTAAAAATGGCTTAAACAATAATAAGTAAGAGCATAAAAGGGCGTTGCGGTGCATGAGATGATTTGAATATATATCTAGCTGCTAATTTCAACAAAGTCTGTAATATATAATTTGAATTTACCTTCTCACTCCCTCTGTAAAGATTTTGAGTTGCTCCAACTTTCCGTGAGTATCGTAGAGATCATCTAGAATAGTCATCAGTGTAGTAAGTTTTGTGAAGGCGATTCTACTTCCACAAAACTCGGGCTCGAAGATTCCTGTAACTACCCAAAAGTAAATTTCCACGTGAAGCTTCCGATAGAAATTCAGGTGGGCTATACCTGAGTCTGTGAACCACCTGTAGAATATATAGTACGGTACAAGGTGAGCTCTAATCATCCCCAATCAATATCATTCTCAAACTCTTGATATTAGGAGAATTAAAATGTACCTTGAGATAATCTGTATCTCTTTCTGATGTGTGAACTGCAGAATATTGAAGTCCAATTTGGCCAACTCTAGAAGAAATTTGTTCATATTCGACCTTGAAGAAAAACTAAAGTAATTAGTGTATATGCATAACAAATATTGAAGTTAATTGAAATCTTATTGACAAGGTAAGTACTTGAGCCATGAATCGTTTTGTCCATATATTTCGATAAAATTCCTTGCGTCCAATCTCGGCGGAGTGCAATGCCACGGAAACTCCAATGCGTACTTCACCTGGATCAGGCCGGAGTGAATCAAATAAAATCAAATCGAGCGTACATACAATACAATACAGTTTAATTACCTCTTCCAAAAGGCTTTGATCGACGGGCCCGATAGCCTTCCGTCCTGCTAAAACTTGCTTTAGATAATTTGTTGCGAATGACTTGGCCTCTTCCATCACTGTTTCTCCGGGATATGAAATGTTTGAAGCTCGCAATAATGACAACATGCATCTCACGTATTTATTATATCCTTCTGCTCCTGCTCCTTCTCCTTTTCCTTGTCCTTCTTCAATCGCCGAGCTAGAGAGGAACTTTCCGTTTTCATCCTTGAAATTCTCAAACACGGCTGTTCACAATGTGTCAAATAAATTAAAGTCATACTCTAAAACACTATTTAGGGTTATATATTATAGCTACCGCAACAAAAAATCAATTGCAGCCACCACCTGAGGATACGTTATATCGATGGAGTCGGAGAGCCCGGAATCCCAAAGCTGTAGTGTTGAGATCATTGATGAGGGAATCTGGTGATCCCACTCCGATGCCTCTTTCGTTCCAATATCTGCTCATCATCAGTGAGGTGTTAATGCAGGTCGAGCAATGGGTAGCTATCGGCCAGAACTGCATGCCATCAATGAATCCTATTAAAGGTAAAAAAAAATCAAATTTATGTATGATTATATATAAATGCTTAAAACCTGTAAACGTAATCAATAGCTAATTGCATTTCAGGTTGAAAATGTCGATCAATTCCCAAACATTCGATACTATTCACAATCTGAAGACGTTTGATTAAATCATCGTCACTATAACTGCAGCTACGTTCCAGCTCACTCGCAAGTAGAAGTTTGATATCTTCAATAAGCGTTTCTGCCCTTTGACGATATTCTGGTGCCTGATTACGGTGCATTTCAATGCAATATAATGTTAATGAATGATGGATTTTAACATATGAAAGTGCAGAGATTAAACCAATTAATCCATTCATTCAAGGGAATTTGTAGAAGAATAAAATAAGATGATTGGAAGGCAAATACCCCATAAGACGTTGAAAGACATTGTACGACATCATCATGGTTCCCAATGCGTCTTTGTGCATCATCAGCTGCAACGGTGAACATCATGCTCGTAGTTATTGGCGTGACAGATTGCTTTGTGCTTAACCTTTGGCCAATAGTTGAAAGTGGTTTACAGAAAGCCGTAAGATCTTTCGTGGAGCTGATAATTGATATGTTGAGGCCCCATCTGGAAACCAATGGCGCTACAGAAACGAGAGCCATTACTACTTGTTTCTTGCTTCTTTTACTCGGAAAATACTTGCTTGGTCACGTAGCTATAGCTTTTCGCTGTCCTTCCTCGCCCATAAATAAAGCCCTCTAACTGTATCAATATTATAATTTTTAAAGAAAGCTCTAAATAAATGGAATTTTTAATTTCCTTATTACATAAAAATAATCTAACTTTCAAATAAAAGGTATCTTTTCAATTTCGCACAAACTTCCAAACAATTTCCCACAAACTTCCAAATAAATCGAATCCTTAATGAAGGACTTAAAGAAACGCGTCTTCTCAAATCATTACAAATCCTATTGAACTTCCAAATAAATCGAATCTTTAATGAAGGACTCAAAGAAACGCGTGTTCTCAAATAATTACAAATCCTATTGAACTTCCAAATAAATCGAATCTTTAGTGAAGGACTCAAAGAAACGCGTCTTCTCAAATAATTACAAATCCTTTTGTCCAATAGAGGTTTACCAGCGAAGTTAATGATGACAATTTCTAGCGAAGGTTCGAGGCAGTGGGTCTTAATTTCAATGGGAAGGTCATTTGTTGGTGGATCTTTACAAAGATGAAGAGAAATATAAATAAGTGTACTTCAATTGAGAAGTATAAATTAAGTAAACTCTTTTTCAAAAAATGTATAAAACAAATATTTTTCATTTAATTTTTTATAATCATGCACTCTTTAATAAACCTAATTTGAACACATTAATGTGTTATATATGTAACATTAATTTTACAATGCATTAAAACAACAACTATTATATTGTATTTTTCTCGGTTGGAGTACATTTCATTATACATAAAACTACTTAGACTATGCAATAACAATATTGAGACATCCGCATGATCTTATGGATAGTCTAGGACATTGTAACTAGATATAGTCTTAAAATAAAACTAGAACCATGAGAAAATTACTTACTATTAATTATGTACAAAAGGAAGCCACTAATCAAAGATATGTTATAATAAACCTACAACCAAAAAATACATATAAAACCAATCAAAAACTTAATTCAAACGAGAGATAGGGCATCCCCATTCAAGCCTGAGAGATGTAAGAATCATGGGCATTAGGCGCCTAGGAAAAAACAATGCATATCTCATAAAATTTAAAAAAAAATCTTCCATACCAAGGAAGTTAGCAACACTAGCATCAGAGGGGTTGGGGCATCAAATTTTGTTGTTCAACACTTGTCGCCACAGCATACAAGTATGGGATGGAGGGGAAATGGAATCAAGCCTAAGTCAACTAGGGCCTTGCAACTCGTTGCATGTTTGAGTCTTGACAATCTGCCTTTTAAATTGAACCAAAACACCAAAAGAAGTTTGTTAATGGTTGGATTTGAGAAAATTATTTATGTGAGTAATTAAGAGATCAAAGCTCTAAAATTTGTTGTGTTTAGTACCAATCCACAATTCGACGAATTCACAATCACTGGCATGAAATTTAAATTATTTAATGAAAATAATTAATGTATCTACCTCTATGTACAATCTTAGTTGATAGTGTTAATTAAATACTTATATGGTAAATTTAATATAAGACTTACTTATAGTTGTCTCTTACTCTTTGCATCTTGACACATTTGATATTTTATGCTTGTCTCTGAGCCCAAAACCCAATTGATATTATATGGTGAAGATGTGCATGCATCATAATCCTTAGTTATGACTATGAGATGAGGATTTAAAGAGAAAAGGATGTAAAGACATGTATTTTTTATATGTATTTTGGTGGTGAGCGCCAAAGACAAATGTGGTGAGAATAATCCTTAGTTATCACTATGCGATGAGGATTTAAAGAGAAGAGGATGTAAAGACATGTAATTTTTATATGTATTTTGGTGGCGAGCATCGAAGACAAATGTGGTGAGAAACCACATATGTTTGGAAGGATGGAGGGAGATTACATCATGATCATTCTGCCCATCAAATTGAGACTATTCTTGAGCCAATTTTTTATTTTATTTTATTAATAACCATTGTGGGGATTTGGTCCAAATGTTTTTTCTAACTCATTGTTTCTCCATATCATGTTCCCAATGCCACTTCTCTATATCAATGCATAAATCGACCTCTGCATGGTTTGTGGTCCTAGTTGCATGCCATTATTTGTAGTTGCATTCCATTGAGTGTTGTTCAGAGTTTCCATGAGTATGTGACATTCATTCAAGAAATGGATTATTGTAGGGGAGGACTCAACAAACCAGCCATTTGAATTTCATTTTGATGGAAAATGAGATGACATTAGTAACCAACTTCACATAGGTAGTAGGTACAAAGTTTCAATTTTGTTTTGGGCCTAGTAGTAGACTAATAGTGGTTCTTTGTTGTTCTAGCTATAGTCATTGACACATTGTCACACCTTAGATCTTAGTCCGAAGTGACTCGAGAGTCAGAGTCAAATCTCGGTGGAAAATGCCTCGTATTCATTAGTCATCACTTGCCATCTTGCGTGGCTGAGCAGTGAGTGCATGCGTGAGTGAGTGATTATAATTTATGATATTTCCAATATTTTGAATGACGAATCAAATTTTATAGCATAGGGATTTCAACATAGAAATTGAAATTTATACGGATGGATAATTTCAAATGTTGCCCTTCTTTTGAATGTTGATATAAATTATGTCCTTCTTAATTGGAAGGGTAAAATTCAAATTTTAAATTTTCTTTGAAGGGCAATTTTATTATGATGTAAAGTCATTGAGGTAAAACCTCCCATGTAAGTCGAGGCATTAATTCCCCTAGAGTCAATTGTAATGGGTTGTTTAAGTCCCCTAGATGAGTCATCCCAATTAGCATTATGTTGAGTGGTTAAGTTGTTGGAGCCGACCTAGTTAGGGTTAAAATTCAAGTGAAGTAAAGTATAAATAGAGGAGGTGTGTTCCTCATTTAACACACACACTCACTTGTGAACTCGCATAGGAGAAAGAGAGATCTGCAAAAGAGGAGAAGGAGCTCTTGTTTGGGGATTTCATCTTTGTACTTGTTGATCATATATATTGAGGAATTTTTGTTAAGTTTTCTACCCCATGAGGGTTTCCCAGGATAAATATGTGTCTCTTGTGTTTATGCTGTGCTTGTTATTCTTTCAATGATCCCGTATATGCTATTGTTGTGAAATTGAATTGAATACTGATGTTAGCTATCTTATCATATTGAATCTTAACATGGTTTCAGAGCTAGCTCAAAGGAAGGCAATGTAGGCACTTACGACACTTGTTTTATTTGCAATAATTTGAAAGTTAGGGCTTTGTATAGCAAAACCTAGGCATCGTGGAACTTTTGCTATAAATCACTTTTGGTGAAATTTTAGGATCTAAAAACTAGAGAGGCCGAAGATGAAATTTTCCAGTACCATGTGTCCGAGTTTCAGCCTCATATTTGTTGTACTTTCTGGGATATGATCTATACAAATTAGGGTTTTTTCCTCTTCTAGAATGAAGCCTTGAACAGGTGACCTAGGTAAAAAGGTCATATCTCGGGCTAGGAAGCTCCAAATGGAATTCCGTAAAAAGTGATAGTTAGGGTATGGACTGTAGTTTCACAGGTCTGAGTTTCATATGCCTAAGTTGAAACAGTGACACGTGGAACTCCGTACAAATTTTCTATGCTGTTTAATCCCTTAAACAGGTCATGTTGAGAAACTGAGCATATCTCTCTGATGGGAATCCAATGAAGCTCAAACCTGTGGGGTTGGAAAGATGACAGGTCAGGCTACCACAGGCCGAGTTTTTCAGACCCAGAAGATCCAAAATTGCAGAGATACACCAGAAACAATATGACACATATGAAATGACTCAACGGAGGAAATCAAAGAAGAGGAGGAAGAAGCTCTCACTTAGTTTTTTCAGTTTTTAGGTATGGCATGACTTGATACAATGTTGGAGACACTTGATGCAACATTGGAAACTTTGAAAATGGATTTGGAATCCATTCATCATAGATAATAATCCTCCATCAAAATGTTGTGGGAGGAAGGAGATTGAAAATTAGGGTTTCCAAGTAAGAAGAAACCCTAGCAAAGTTGGGAGACTCATAGGAAAGCAATGAAGGAGGTTTAAATGGCACTGATATTCTATCATCCTAGCACCATGAACCTACATAAGATTTTTACATGTGATCTACCTTGGATGGTTAGGGTTTTACCCTTATAAAGAAGACTACAAGCAATCTCGACAGGTACATCAAGAAAGGAAAATCAAGTTCTAGATCAAGAATATATGACCATGATGACATGAAGACAAAGACTCATCCATAGTCTTTGATCACATAGAAGCTCTACTTACGAGGTATGTATGCTTTGTTTTTACTATGCTGAACTTATGGGATATGTAGGTTACTAGCACAAGGTCTCTAAATCATTGAAGAGAACAAAGAAGATATTGTTTTAGACATAACTAGCAAGCATGCTAATCCAGGTATGTTTTTCCTATATCGAGTTAGAATCCTACTTTGTGTTAGGATCTTAGATAAGTATAAGTGTGTACAAAATGATCATGACCATACATGTTTAAGATTATTTAGAATCATAATGTTTTGATAGTATTAAGATTATACTAATGAATGTATGATTATGTATGAGATTTTGAGGATGACACAATGATGAAACTAGTGCACACTTAAGTATGCATAGTGGTCCAGGATGGATAGAAGTTCAAAGACATATAATCATGATGCTATCATAAAGGGAAAATATAGATCAAGAGGGAGGAAACGACACAAGCATAAAAGATAAGTATTTGAGTTGTTATTTGAATCTTTGAATAGTTAATGATATTGTCGTATGCATATTTGTATTCCTAGAATTAGGAAATATATCATGCATAGTGTAAGAATTCATATAGCATTGAACAATATACTACTAATATGCATATGATGGGTAAGTTGGAAAAACATTCCATTGTTGCTTGTCTAGAATGAAACCTCTTTGCTAACATGTGGAGAGCTGTGCACGCTCTTGATAGTATGTTCTGGTAGAGATGGAATGCATCTAGATAGCCACTGTATGCATACAGGATATGGAAAAGTGTTGTGCCAAAGTATTGGTCAAGATAGTTGCATAACTATGTGAATCATATCAATATGCATAATAGGTTATCATTGAAATATCAATATGATTTGATTATTATGAAGTTTTTCTATTCATGTAATGACAATTGATTTGTAGTAAAGATCATGTGCTATTATCTACAAAAGAAGGATGATGAACACCTGTTCCAAAGAACAAGTGATGGATGTTCAACAAGAAGACTTACAAATCAAACGTACTATAGAAGGCTCATGGCTAGATGAGCTTGATGATCACCACGGGTGATGCGGATTTCAACCTTTGCTACACGGTTAAAAATGGTTTCTATATACAGATGACATTCTTCTCTTAGATGGATGCAAGAAGGGACTCACCATAGAGTTCGAGTAATCTTGAGGCTCATATCATTAGACCCATCTGACGAGAGATGGAACAGATAGATATGCAGAAGATCACTGAATGCAGAGTGTGCATGATGTTTAGTCACAGAGGGAGGACAATACTCCACTTCAAAGGGAGTAGATATCAGAGTTAAAGAATCTTGGCATGATTTTTGTGATTAGATGTGTGACTGTGATCGGATGAGATTTTTCCTTAGCCAAGGAAAATGTGAAGTAGAGATCTGGGATGATGGACAGTGGTTTCTACATTTTATAGGTAGATGACTGGTTCGTTGATGTAGTTAATGAATACCAAGCCATATATATGCTTTGTTGTGAATACCCTGAGTTAATATCTAGTTGAGCCTAGATGTGTTCACCTAGTAGTTGCAAAGCATGTGATGAGGTACCTGAGAGGTACAATAGAATTTAGTCTATACTATGTTGGATATCATGGCTTCAAGACTGTATGGTTATACAGATGCAGATTGGGTTGGAAGTGTCTTAGACAGAAAGAGCACATCGGGCATGGGGGATTCACTTGTTGACCAATATTCTAGCATGTGAGTTCATATGTGGGTTTCAAATTTGTAAAAAATTAGGCCAATATATTGCATGTATTGGGGGGGATGAGGGGCTTAGGTTGGAGGGTATGGGGATTTATAAGGATTGGGGTATAAAAATGGGCGCAGAGGAGGTTTTAGGTTTGGGAGGGGGTTTCAACAAAATGATTTTGGGTCAATATATACAAAAATTAAGGGTATTCTTTAATACCCCATGATTACATGTGCTATGTGAGAGGTTCATTGAGTGAATCCCTCGTGACATCGAGTGGATGTTATTGTCTGGGATCTGCTATGATCTCATGGTTTAGCAGGAAGCAATCCAGTGTGGCTCTCAGCATAGCTGAAGCGGAATATATAGCATCTTGCTCTGCTAGTTGTGAAGGCATATGGCTTCGAAAGCTGTTGTCATGACTATTTGACTTAGAGATGGACTCCACTGTGATCCCGTGTGACAACCAGAGTTGTATCAAGATGATGGAGAATCCTGTGTTCCATGTAAGTCAAAGCACATAGAGATCCAATATTTCTATATACAGGATATGGTGCAGAAAGGAGCTATAAAGCTGGAGTATGTGAGCACTAATGAGCAAGTTGTTTATGTATTGACCAACCTTTGTCTCGAGTAAAGTTGAGTATTTTCGAGACAAGCTTGGTGTATTTCAAAAGAACCCTCCTCGAAAGGGGGAGTGATATGGTCGATGATGTGGATACCTGTATCGATGATGAGGATACCTATATCGATGATGAGGATACCTATATCGATGATGAGGATGCTTGTACCGAAAATGAGGTCAATGATGAGGATGCTTGTAGCGACAATGAGGTTGATGATGAGGATAATTGTATCGATGATGAAGATACTTGTATCGATGATGAGGTTACCTATTTCGATGATGAGGTCGATGATGAGGATACCTGTTCCGATGATGAGGTCGATGATGACGATACCTGTACCGACAATGAGGTTGATGAAGTGGTCCTTAGACTTTGTCTGAGAGGACAAAAGGAGTGCATCGTCCTTGAACTTATGTCCTAAAGTGATAGGGATTGATCATCCCATAAGTGGATCATGATTGCATCGTCCTTGGACTAATGTCCTAAAGTGATAGGGATTGATCATCCCGTAAGTGGATCAGGATTGCATTGTCCTTGGACTTATGTCCTAAAGTGATAGGAACTGATCATCCCGTAAGTGGATCAAGGTTGCATCATCCTTGGAATTATGTCCTAAAGTGATAGGGATTGATCACCCCATAAGTGGATCAGGATTGCATCGTCCTTGGAGTTATGTCCTAAAGTGATAAGGATTGATCAAAATGTAAATAGATCTAGATTGCATCATCCCTAGACATGTTGTGGTGTCTTAAAGTGATAAGGATTGATCATCCTGTAAGTAGATCTAGATTGAATCATCCCTAGACATGTTGTGGTGTCTTAAAGTGATAAGGATTGATCATCTTGTACGTAGATCTGGATTGCATCGTCCCTAGACATGCTGTAGTATCTTAAAGTGATAAGGATTAATCATCATGTAAGTAGATCTAGATTGCAACATCCCTAGACATATTGTGGTGTCTTAAATTGATAAGGATTGATCATCCTGTAAGTAGATCTATATTGCATCATCCTTAGACATGGTATGGTGTCTTAAATTGATAGGGATTGATCATCCCGTAAGTGGATCAGGATTGCATTGTCCTTGGCTTTATGTCCTAAATTGATAGGGATTGACCATCCCGTAATTGGATCATGTGTGTTGCAGATTATGATGTTGTTGATCAAGAGATCCAGACGATGAGGCTGGGTGATTCCACGAAGGTGGTTCACCATTTTTGGCGGATGGAAGCTAAAAAAATTATTTTTCGAACCCTCGATCGAGGTATTTTCAAGCCCTCGATAGAGGTTTTAAAAGATTGATCGAGGGTTTTAAAAGCTCGATCGAGGGTTTTAAAATACCCCAATCGAGGGTTTTAAAACCCTCGATCGAGCTTTTGAAAATACCTCGATCAAGGATTTTAAAACCCTCGATCGAGCTTTTGAAAAGATCACAAAATCTCGATCGAGCTTTTGAAAAGCTTGCAAAAGCTCGATTGAGCTTTTGAAAAGCTCGATCGAGCTTTTGAAAAGCTCGCAAAAGCTCGATCTAGCTTTTGAAAAACATAAAAAGGTTCATTTTAGGCCCTCGATCGAGGGTTTTAAAATACCTCGATTGAGGTATTGTTAGACCCTCGATCAAGGTGTTGTTAAACCCTAGATCGAGGTATTTAGCTGGATCGAGGGCTTAAAAAATAGGCCGAGAGCCCTTTTCACTACAGAATGAAAATTTTGTCTGCCTTCCATAGAGTTAAACCATGTCATTAAATGCTCATTAATGAGCGGTCTTGATACCATTGGATTCATCAACAAATCCTCTATCCAGATATATAAAATTTACGAATTTTTATCTTCATATGTATGTTGTTTTTAAATTTCTACTAAAACTTGCCCTGAAAAACCATGCCAACAACTTCGATTGAGCTCAAAGATAAATCCAGAACATTCAAAATACACATCCAAAAAATTTGAAAAAATACACAAGCCCCAGATAAACACGTCCTCTTTAAAATGGTGTTTTTAGTTTTGCAAATTATGTAAAAAATCAAAAGTTTTCGTGCACGCACACACATGTGTGCAAAATGCGACTTAAATATTCATTGGCAAGTTTCGAAAAATAATAATAAATATAATTTTTCGAGAAAAATTAAAAGAACAATATGTAAGCCCTAGTGCACTCTGTCTAGATCATGTTCACATATTTCATTTTTTAAAATTATTACTTTAACATTAATTTATTGTGCACGCACACAAACTACTTGTTAATTGCTCTTCAAATTTTTAAGTACACATGTTTCATTAAATGAAAATTCGACATGATATATAGCATTGGTATATTTCGAAAAAAATATCATTGGAAATCCAACATAATTATCTACATTTCGTTTTTCAACCGCATGTCAAAATTCATGTGGCAAGTATGAGTTTCGAGGGCTTCAATTTAATACATGGGTAAATTTATGTTTTTCACCGTCATATTTGGCCAAAAAGAGTTACCCATCTTCATGGAATCACCCAGCTATTGATTGGAATATCTAGATGTTGATGTTGTTGATCGGGAGATCTAGATGATGATGTTGTTGATCGAGAGATCCATATGAAGATGTTGTTGATCAAGAGATCCAGATGATGATTCTTTTGATCGAGAGATCCAGATGATGATGTTGATCGGGAGATCCAGATGATGATGATGTTGATCGAGAGATCCAGATGATGATGTTGTTAATTGGGAGATCCAGATCATGATGTTGTTGATCGATAGATCTAGATGATGTTGTTGATCGGTAGATCCAGATGATGATGTTGTTGATTGAGAGATCCAGATGATGTTGTTAATCGGGAGATCCAGATGATGTTGTTGTTGTAGCTGATCGAGTGCTGCAGAAGATGAATACTCAATACTGAAGATGTTGATGTTCCAGTATTGAATATATTGAAGATGTTCCAGTAGTTGTTTGAGTTACTGATGATGATTGAAGAAAAATTCCAATGACTTATAGATGTATCACTATGATGTAGTTGATGACTCCTTGCTCCTACAGATGTTTTTAGAATATCCTTCTCGTTAAGGGGGAGTGTTGAAATATTGTAACTTCAAAGAATATTCTATTTGTACTTTATTATTATTCATCCGGAGATGTTTTATTCCTCCATCGGGATGTTATTATAATGTAAATTCATTGAGGTAAAACCTCCCATGTAATTCAGGGCATTATTTCCCCTAGAGTCAATTGTAATGGGGTGTTTAAGTCCCCTAAAGGAGTCGGCCCAGTCAGCATTATGTTGAGTGGTTAAGTTGTTGGGGCCGACCTAGTTAGGGTTAAAATTCAAGTGAAGTAAAGTATAAATAGAGGAGGTGTGTTCCTCATTTAACACACACACTCACTTGTGAACTCGCATAGGAGAAAGAGAGATCTGCAAAGGAGGAGAAGGAGCTCTTGTTTGGGGATTTCATCTTTGTACTTGTTGATCATCTATATTGAGGTTCTTTTCCCATTTAAATCTATTTGAAATTATTTCCATGTGTTCCAAGTAAGTGAATATCTTATAAATTTATTTTAAATTTAATTGCTTTTAACAATGGAGAGTTTCAACGTAACTATTTGTTTATTAAATGATTTGTTTTTGAAGGTCAAGGAAGATTTTAGACCATGCTTTCAAAACGTCAAGGCCATTACTATCAGATCATTACAACTTTCAATATTCTGCTAGATAAGGACATTTGAATGTTACATTTCAACATGTGAGCATCATCTAATAACGGTTTCAAAATAATAATTTCCATGATGGAGAGGAAGCATATATAATTATAGCATTATAAATGGCAATTTCATGTCATCTCCAGTCTATGCTAACACCAAATTGATGCTAAATCCACGTTTCAATTAAGGAGAAACATGCATCCAGGTATGTTGTTGAAAGAGTCTATGTATTCATTTTTTTAGCTACCAATCGAACACCACGTCTTGTTACAGAGTAAGAAAGTTATCTTAACACATTCATGAGGGGAAAATATTATCAAACTGTGGAATCAAGGAAGGAAGTGCTTTCAAAGATGTCTTGTGACTCACTATCCATTTTAATTATTATTATTTGACATAATGCATCGAATGAATATTACGGACATCCTAATCTCTCAAAAAATTAGGGATAAGTGCCTTGACCCTAAATTTAATGCAGGTATCAATCTCTTTAATTAGACTTAATTAGACTGATTGGATAAGTGCCTTGACCCTAAATTTAATGCAGGTAATAATCTCTTTGATTAGACTTAATTAGACTAATTTAGAGGAGGTTTAGAGGAGGCTGGTATTTTTAGGTTAAGAACTATTAGAATCTAATGGGGATTTGAGCGTAGTTTCTGGTCATTCTTTATTATATGTAATTAGGTTTGTCTTTTTATTCTCTATCTCGTTATCTATAGAAAATGAAAACACCACTACCCACTTTTTGGACTCATGCAATAATCAATTTTATGACTTGGACCTGAGTTGACTTGGTGCATTTTATAATTGTAACTACATGTTCCATTTGTCAGGTAAAAAACACAGGGCCAGGAAATTGAGCCACCGGCATGGAATGTTAGGGATGGCATATATGCTTTTGTATGTATGGTTCTCAAACTCTTTATATGTTGTTGTATGTTTTTCTCCAAACAAATATAGTACGACCATGAATGGTCATTAGAAGGAAAAGTTGAGTTAGTGCATCATAAATTAGGGTAGTGTCGTCATGTGCTTTGTGCAGTTGAGAATCGTTCCTGAATTAGTGTTTTTTTTAAGCAATTAGTTCTTGCTTTATGCCATCCAGAAAGATAATTATTACATTACAATAAATTGCAAGATCACTAAATTCAGTTGTTTCCTCGACGTTCTCTCTATGAGTTACATCTTGTTAATCTTTAGTCAAATTGGGTTCGTTATATTGTTCTAATGATTGTACACAGCATTTTCTGTTGTTTAGGTATGTTAAAAAATTCTGAAAGTACTTAGAGTCTTCTCTGTTGTTATGTATTTTATAGTAGTGTCGCTCACCATGCTTTACTCTAATGTCTTTGTATTATGGTGCAAATCATGCCATCATGTCATATATTTGTATGATTAAAATAAGGTCGTTATGCAGTGGTGGATCCCTGATCTGAAGAAACAGTGGCAGCAAGCCATGGTTTCTCTTGCACCACTATGGCTCTTTATGGAGTTTTCTACACATATTCTGTATTGCATGACCACACATAATTTTCCATCAAGAAGACTTCAATGTGTATGTAGCTGATTCTTTAAAAGTTTTGAATACAGTTATATACGGTGCAGAGTAATAATTTTATCGGATTATATTGCAACTGCCATCCTGCATCATTAAGTTCAACAGCCCAGACCATTATTGCTTGCCAGATTTGGTCGCCAATGTTTATTGCTAGACAAATGGATCATTGTTGAAACCAATTATCTCAATAAGAAGCCACACGATCTTGTAAGTACAAAAATCCATTCTCAACCTTTAAATTATGTCAAACAACAAACACATTCTATTAAACTAGAGACTTCAACCTATATTTTAGCTCAAATATCTTCAACAACATTCCAGAACCTCTAGAGCATGTAGTGCACAAATAATTTGGCCTAATGATGCAAATTTTTAATTTGTCCATTACTTTGTTTAATTTCTTCTCAACGATTTGAATAATTTATTGTAAATCTTCGCTTTTATCAGATTTCCAGTGAAGTCATCCTAAATTCTGCTTGATTTTATGTACTGATTTTATGTACTGTGGAGGTTATTTAGTGGTTAAATTTTATGTACTGATCGTATTATTATATGAAGAATAGTGACTCTGCTTCAGATTCATTGAAAGAGTTGGATATAGTATTTCTCTTTGTAATGAATAGGTGGATCAACAAAAATTGGACATCACTTGAGACAATCTTATTACAAGTTTCTGCAACGGCCCAACAGGCCAACCTAGTATTATCGTTTTATGACTTGGCATCCATGTTGATAGCCGGTAGCCATATGCAGCACCAAATGTATGTTGAGTCAAGCAAAAGCTACACGTAGCAAATAATTGGGAACTGAGGGATTGTTCATTATTACATGCCACGAAAGCACCGTCTTCGTCTTCCTTTGTACATAAAAGACTTTTGATGTCTTAATTAATATAAAGGATTGGATTGAGTTAGATTTGACATAATTCTTTTCCCATTTAATTCTATTTGAAATTATTTCCACTGATAAATAAATTCTTGAACTCGGCTTGGCTGGAACAATATTCATAATGGTCCAACCATATTTCACAAGTGTGATTCGTGAATGCTACTTTTTGGAAGCTATATGTTGTGCAATTATAGTCATCATTGGACACTTGTCCAAATGTAAAACTTTTCAATAAAAGTTAAGATAATGTCTTCTTCAAACATAAAATGTTTTCAGCAAAAGGTATATGTTACATACGTAGGGAAAGTAAATTTCCATGTGCATTCTAGTGTGGATTATATTACCCTTCATTTGATATTTTGGATGAGACGTCCATGGAAAGAGATCATAAATATATTTAAAAAGTATTTTCAAATATCAAACTTGAAAGGAAGTATATTTCATTTGATCTTTTGGATGAGACGTCCATGGAAAGAGATCATAATATATTTAAAAAGTATTTTCAAATATCAAACTTGAAAGGAAGTATATTTAATTGTGCATAGTCACATCAAATTATATATATGTGTGCGCGAGCAATATAGTAAGCTATGAATTTATGATAAGAAGATGACCTTGTCTCCCATATATAAGTGGGTCAGGAAAGTAATTCTCCATAATGGGGAGAGATAGTTTTGATACGAGAAGAAATTTAAATAGGTGTATGGAAAACAGTGCTAAAATATATATTATTTTTTAATAAGGAAAATATGAAAGAATTTACACAGAAGGGTTAACACCTTTTCTTGAATATATCAAATTAAAAGTTGGCCACTTGGCCAGCCACAAAATCTGATAATTAAGTTCATCACATTGACAGGTTCATTTTCGTGTCCATTTTTGTTTGGGTTTAGTGCAGCGAATTACAACTTTAAATTATAAATACTATTATAATCGTACCACATTATAAAGCTGGCGCTCGATTCTTTTATTTTGTTCCTTGTTTCATTGGTTCGTGCACCTGGAATGACTTTGCTATCTCTATCAATCTCATGCAATGTCATTTATTGCTAGTACCTTTTCCGAAACTTCTTGAATGCGCGCCACCTTCTTTTTGTTATCAAAGGCTCCATGGTTATAATATCAAGGCTAAATCAACACATCATAGCTACAGACCACAGAAGGAATGAATTATGGAGTTTTTAACATATATGATATAGTACGTCGATTAAGTTGTTGTTAATACTATTAATATAAATAAATAAAAATTCCCATTCTTTGAAGTGAGCGACAGCGTTCAATCATGACCCGATTGAACATTGATTCATTGGGAGAGTAATTGGTTTACTCAAAGAAAAATTAAATATACTGATCCATCGTAATGCAGGCGACATTTGGTTTGGATTTTACCTACTGAAGACTATAAATACGACTGTAATCTCGGTCGAAGGCGATACTCTGGTAAACAAGGGAAATACGACTGTAATCTCGATCGAAGGCGATACTCTGGTAAACAAGGGAAATACGACTGTAATCTCGATCGAAGGCGATACTCTGGTAAACAAGGAAGATAGAAGCAGAGCTTCAAATCCCTTCTAAGTTATAAAAGTTATATTCGAGAAATGCCAAGTCTTTATAAAGTGATTATTGCATGAGTGGGGAAATGGGTAATGATGTTTTCATTTTCTATAGATATTTAGATAAAGAATAAAGAAATAAACGTAATTACATATATAATAAGGAATGACTAGAAGCTCAAATCCCCATTAGATTCTAGTAGTTCTTAACCTAAAAAACCAACCTCCTCTAAATCCTCTAATTAAAAAGATTAGAGATTATTTAGGATCAAGGCAATTATCCCTAATTTGGGATAATTTGTTGAAGGATTAAGATGTCCATAATATTCATTCTCTGCATTATGTCAAATAATAATAATTAAAATAGATAGTGAATCACAAAACTTCTTTGAAAATTATCCAACTGAATTATCACGCAGTTTTCCTTTATTACAGTTTGATAATATTTTCCCCTCATGAATGTGTTAAGATAACTGTCTTACTCTATAAGACCAACGTGGTGTTCGATTGGTAGCTAAAACAACTAATACATGGACTCTTTCAACAACATGCCTGGATGCATGTTGCTCCTTAATTGAAACGTGGATTTAGCATCAATTTGATGTTTGCATAAACTGGAGATGACATGAAATTGTATATGCTTCCTCTCCATCGTGGCAATTATTATTTTGAAACCCTTATTTGATGATGCTCACATGTTGAAATGTAACATTCAAATGTCCTTTTCTAGCAGAATATTGAAAGTTGTAATTATCTGATGGCCTTGACGTTTTGATAGCGTGGTCTAAAATCTTCCTTGACCTTCAAAAACAAATCATTTAATAAACAAATAGTTACGTTGAAACTCTCCATTGTCAAAAGCAATTAACTCACAGACTTGAACCTAGCTAGAGATATTGGATGGGCGCAGTCCAGACCACCTCTTGCTTCAGCCAGATATTAATGAAGATAATCGCACTTAGACACCTTGACTATGCTGCTGTCTTCTAACCACCTGCTCCCACAACCTTCACGAACTTACCTTTATTTGCCTCACACAGCTTCACCGGCAGCTATAGAGCTTTTGGACGAGCTGAGCTTCCAGAAAACAGCATTCACAGGAATCACACTTGTGAAATATGCTTGGACCACTATGAATATTGTTCCAGCCGAGCCGAGTTCAGGAATTTATTTATCAGTGGAAATAATTTCAAATAGAATTAAATGGGAAAAGAATTATCTAACTCAATCCAATACTTTATATTAATTAAGACATCAAAAGTCTTTTATGTACAAAGGAAGACGGTGCTTTCGTGGCATGTAATAATGAACAATCCCTCAGTTCCCAATTATTTGCTACATGTAGCTTTTGCTTGACTCAACATACATTTGGTGTTGCATATGGCTATCGGCTATCAACATGGATGCCAGGTGTTGTTACGATAATACTAGGTTGGCCTGTTGGGCTGTTGCAGAAACTTGTAATAAGATTGTCTCAAGTGATGTCCAATTTTTGTTGATCTACCTGTTCGTTTCAAAGAGAAATACTATATCCAACTCTTTCAACGAATCTGAAGCAGATTCACTATTCTTCATATAATAATATGATATGTACATAAAATTTAACCACCGAATAACCTGCACAGTACATAAAATCAAGCAGAATTCAGGATGACTTCACTGGACATCTGATAAAAGCGAAAATTTACAAGAAATTATTCAAATCGTTGAGAAGAAATTAAACAAAGTAATGGACAAATTAAAAAGTTGCATCATTAGGCCAAATTATTTGTGCACTACATGCTCTAGAGGTTCTGGAACATTGTTGAAGATCTTTGAGCTAAAATATAGGTTGAAGTCTCTCGTTTAATAAAATGTGTTTGTTGTTTGACATAATTTAAAGGTTGAGAATGGATTTTTGTACTTACAAGATCGTGTGGCTTCTTATTGAGATAATTGGTTTCAACAATGATCCATTTGTCTAGCAATAAACACTGGCGACCAAATCTGGCAAGCAATAAAGGTCTGGGCTGTTGAACTTAATGACGCACGATGGCAGTTGCAATATAATCCGATAAAATTACTACTCTGCACCGTATATAACTGTATTCAAAACTTTTAAAGAATCAACTACATACACATTGAAGTCTTCTCGACCGAAAATTATGTGTGGTCGTGCAATACAGAATATGTATAGAAAACTCCATAAAGAGCCATAATGGTGCAAGAGAAACCATGGCTTGCTGCCACTGTTTCTTCAGATCAAGGATCCACTGTTGCATAACGAGCTTATTTCAATCATACAAATATAACATGATAGCATGATTTGCACCATAATACAAAGACATTCGAGTAAAGCATGGTGAGCGACACTACTATAAAATATATAAAATACATAATAATAGAGAAGACACTAAGTACTTTCAAAAATTTTTAACATACCTAAACAGCAGAAAATGCCGTGTAAAATCATTAGAACAATATAACTAACCCAATTTGACTAAATATTAACAAGATGTAACTCATAGAGAGCACGTCCAGGAAAAAAAGACCCTGCAATATAATGGATGTTTTTAATGAACATAGTCAGAATAAGCAAGAATCATCCCGACACACTAGTCAATTATTTCCAAAAGTTAGAGATTTATCTAGTATAGAAGTTAATTTATTTACAAGCAGAAATGTCAAAGAGAATTCTCTAAAATTATCAGTTGTTACCAAGGATAAAATTTCAGAAATGAAATTTGATTTGACAAATATTAATGCTCCAGATAAAATTCTGCTACATAGACAAACTGCAGAAGTTATATATGCAGAGTATTTGGAAGCAATCATGAATGTTGACAAGTTAAGGGAAATAGCATAGAAATTACATAATCAACTGAGACAAGAAAAGACAGAGAATAAATCACGACAATAGCAAATCAAAAAATTACAGTTAGATTTGGTGAATAAAGAGGGAGGCGGAGGAACAAATTTACTTAAGGAAAAAGATACCATGATTGAAAAGTTAAAAAGAGATTGAAGATCCCAGAAACTCAACTTATTCAAGGACCCGAACTGACCATACTAGAGAAAGAAAAAGAAGAACTGTCAGATGAAGTAAAAAATGTCACTGCAACAATGTTGAAACTCACTAAGGAAAAAACTTATTGGGAGAAAGAGAATATTTATCTGGGAGAGAAATTGGAAGATGTAAGGAGAAAGTTATCATACGTAGGTCAACAACATGCCCATACAGGTCTAGTTGGAGAAGAAAATGGAGCACGGTCTCTTACAAGCTATGTCACAGATAAGTCGAAAGGACGTTGAAATCAAAGAGCTGAAAAACCAATCGCAGAGGCTGAAGGAAGAAAATGAAATGAAACAGAAAGAAATTAAAACTTTACAAGGCAAAAATCAAGAATTACTTGATAATAACAAAACGTTGACAGCTCATGTAACAGGACAAGCTACGATGCAAGTGTGTAAGCATTTGGTATGGGACCAAATTATAAAAGAAGCTGAAAAATTGAGGCCATATCTTGATTATATGAGAGTTAAAGAGAAGGTGGTGCAAGATGCCTTTGAAAGTTGCAAAGCAATAAGGGAAAATCTGCATAGAAAACCAAAGGAAACTGCACAGAATGCAATTACATTCCTAAATGGTCTAACAGAAGCAGATTTAACAGTGATGAACATAAATAACAGGATTGCAGTTATCACATGGGCGAGAAGGATCGTTGGGAAATATACGCATGTTGAAAATGTTGAAGCCACAGCTGGAGAAATAAGAAAGCAAGTGGTCAAATTTAAAAGGTTATTTGAAAAATTGATTGTCAAAGGATTGCCTTCTTTCTGGGATGCAAAGCGGGACTTGATTCCTCGGAATGATTATAAAAGGTTATTATTTGACATTCGGATGAATCATGAAAAATTCCAACATCTGGATCATTTGCTTACAGGAAAGATTTTAATGGAAAAAATGGCAGAAGACTTTGAAATTTTAAATCAGATAGCTTCAATTGGTGAAACATTCCCTCCTATATCTTACAAAGATCACATCGAGATGCAGGTCCTGGTGAAGGAAATGACCAGCTATGATCTACCCACGGCCGACCAATGGAGTTACGTAGACAAGTATGGAAGACAAAAGTACTCACTTCATACTTGAAGATGCATTTGGAATTTTTTCCAAGTGGCAAACAATGATCTTTTTATTTTTCAAAATTTGTAATATTGTTTAAATACTTTTTAGTTAGGACATTTCCAGTTATTAGTTAAAAGAAGCAGTTATGTTATGCCTCTTCCCAATTTTGTATAAAAGACAATGTGAAACATTTTTGAAGGGGTTGGAAACCTTTTGAGAGGCAATAAGTTTTTGAGATCAATACCTATCTTTTGAGACCAGAGATTCATGTGTTAATCATTTTTACAGTCTCTCTTTTCCTTATCTTTATATGTGCGTGTTTATCTTCTTTGTCACATCTTCCATTAAGTTTTCATACTGGTTATGCCTCAATTTATCGCATTTAAGTATTCATTTATTTCTCCAGAGTTAACAATGGATTCATCCTAGTTCGATGGCTGTTGTTGATGGATTGTCTTTACTTATTTCTATACCACCTGCAAAATTAAACTGACTGTGACATGATAACTATCTTGCCTTTTATATATTTGCCATATATGTTTAGCCTTTTATATATTTGCCATAAGTTAACATTACAGATATATATGCATTGAGTTCTTCTTATCGACCAAGACATTCATATAAGTATTGGACTATATTTTGCTGCTATATTTCAAATAAAAAGTAAATATAAACACTGAACTGCAGCAGGAATTTCTTGAAGGATCCTATGAAGGATACTTTCGCTCAGCGGGCATAGATTGTGACCAAAAATTTGCAGACAAACACATTTCGAAGGTAGGAAAACGTATATACAAATTCTAACCTAGATGGATAACAACGATTAGGTCAAAAGCCTTGAACTTCAGGCCCTAATAGGACAGATAGGGCAAACATAGGCCGAATAAATCAAAAGATAGTCAATATAAAAAAGTTTTCCATAGAGGGCAATCCATACATGATCAATTTCCATATAAATGAAAAGACAGTCAAGATCTCGACTATGCAGCACTACAGGATTTTAAAGTTAAAAAAGGATTAGAAATGATGCACCTGCTGATGCTAATGCTGCTGGTGTTGCTGCTTCACTGATGTCGGTGCTGCTAGTGATGTTGCTGCTGCTAGTGAGGCTGTTGTGTTGCTGTGCCACGGTTTTAAAGGAGAGTGTGCGAACAACAAAGGGCAAGGAGGCGTTACAAAGAATGGATGGACCGGTTTGAATGCAACACGTCCATCCATCCATAACATATAGTAACCGCTACTGCAAGAAGGCATTTTCACAGGGAAGTATTCTATGTTGCAACAGAGTCGTTGTCATATTGCAACATAGCCGTTTTCTATGTTGATACATTTACTTGTTCATTCACTATCTTATTAATCACTATCTTACTAATCACTATCAACAGAGCGGTTACTTGCTCTATGTTCATTCACTATCTTATTATTTACTGTGCATTGAACATTATATTTTACTGCACATTATCATAAAAACGGTATTCGTGAGGGAAGGGTTGGCTATCTCGTGTTCTTGATTTTTCAAATCAAGACTGTATCCCTGAGGAAAGTGACTCGCCCGCCCCCAAAATTTGGTCTTCGTGTATCCCTGAAGGAAGTGACCATACATAACGATGAAAAGTCCATTGAAACCGGTACTGCTAGTTTTACAACATATATTCAAATCGTAAATGAGAATCATTCATCTACTTCTATTGCATTACTTCTTGTAAATGGGAAACGAGAATCATTCATTCATCTGCATGTGGGTATTAGGATTCTGGTTATCTACCTTAGTAGCAGGAATTTCCACGGTCGTATTTCTAGCAGGAACGCCCGGTTATCGACATCGAATGCCTAGAGGTAACCTACTCCCGCTACCCAGTACAGAGAGTGTAATTAGTCAAGGATGGAGGTTTGTATATGCGCAACCCTAATAGGCATCTAAGTACCCTTTCTGGTAGTCTCAATATCCATTTCACCGTCTATATAGTCTGTTTGGCTATGGTAAGTATTGTACCGTATGCTGGTTTTTTTTGTCTTATTTGGATACTGATAGATTACATTGATTTTGTATTGGTTTTTAAAACATAAGCACGCAGTTGAAGTTGAAGGAAAACCGGAAAGTCCATAGAGACTTTGCACGGTGACTGAAGTGGAAGAAGTAAAATGCATGCTCAGGTTGCTTCCCATCTGCTTGTGCATAATCAGGTTGCTTCAATGTCCATATTGAGATTTATCTTACATTCTGCATTTTGCAGCTGTCATTCTGCAGTTGTAGGTTAACACTCTGTATCTTTAGATTGCATATTTTTATGAGCATTATGGAGTGAACTTCTATTGAAATTCGATGCATGTTTGTGATTATTTCAGCAAGCAAGTTTAAGTTCGTTTCAGTCCATACTTTTATTTCATTTATTTGTAAATCCAAGTCATTCTTAGGACTCTCCAACAAACATGTTTGTAAATTTGTAAATTTTTTTATATTTCTATAGTTAGTATATTTATTTTAGGATTAGTTTAGTCTTTAGTTTATTTAGATTACTTTTAGTATTTTACTTACTTAGATTATTTTAAACCATTAGTTGTAGGTTAAACAATCAAAATACAGGAGAAAATTGATCGTTGCTCATATTAAAAAAAGAAACATTGTTTACAATTCCACTGATAGACTAATAGAAAATAATTTCAATTTCAAGTTGGACAAACTTTGGCACCCATACTTCTAAACCTAGTTGATATCGTACGTTTGTATTTAAGCTCCTTGTATGACTAATGTGCATTCCAAACTTCATCATTGTTGAACAAAACCTGTCAAGAAACGCATCGTGTTGGTAAGAAGGTGAATCAATATTAAGTCCACTACTGTGCCAAATTCAACCTAATTAGGGTATCATAAACATCTCCATCCCTGTGTTAAAGGGGTTTACATCTTGCGCAGTTTCCATTTGAACAGTTTACATCATGCACAGTTTCCAGGTCACCAGACCCTACCTATTGTAGACACGTTCTTTATTCTTCTGGCGCGATTGGAAATTTCCACCCGTCTTCGAAGCTTCTGAGAACAGCGACACATAGATAATATGTCGATTTTGAATGCCCTTTTTATTTTATATAGACTTTTTTCCTTATCTTTCTTGCAACTTTCCAAACGTACCCTATTTTCAGCCGTTGATCGCACGTGTTGAAATTCAGGCCATCACATCACCTGTCCTTTTACCTCTATGCCGGTATCGACGACCTTTAACAATGGTTTTCTTTACCGGTCACAAGTCCATGTGGATCAACTATCAATTGACACATGTTAAGGTGGTTTCTCCTCCACGACCACCTTCCCCTTTACCGAGTGTGCACTTTCCACAATGCGGAGACGATCTCGTCCTTTGATCTCCCATATTACATCCCCCTACCGTCTGATCATCGTCAAATATGTGGGTGCATTTCCCACCTGCCTCTACATCTGCCACATGCCATGCCCCATGCATCTCCCATAGTTAAGCTCCTTGCGGTTTCCGCATGGCACATAGTGGGTTGTGATACCACCATTGTGTCGATGCGCTGCAATACAAGTGCGCCACGTATCCTCATGGTTTCTTTACCGCAACCACTTACAACATATTCCAAACGTGCTTTTTGGTGGTGCGGCGCACCACGATCGCCATTGATTTTTTGCTCTATCATCTCCGCCGTTAGATTTTGCCAAGATCTATTGCGCCTTTTCGTGCACCTGCATGAAAATGCCACAGAGCGACATGAGTGAGTGTTGAATTCAGCTGAGCGAAATCTCTGTATTTTAGTTTTGACGCGCTTATAGTTTTAAAGCATCTCTCTTCAGCTGACGAATGCTTTACATTTTGTTGCATGTCAATGTTGATCCAGAAGAAAGTACACATTGATAGAGCTGATTCGATTTGATTGTTGAGCAAAATTTTAAAAGTATATATTATTCTGAAATCTAAATTGACATAGTAATACAATAATTGGTAGATTGAGGAGGCCCTCCTCATGTCCTTGTCAAGACTCAGAGTCATGCCTATACCTATGGATTCAATCATGTATCTAAGCCTGATCATATTATTTGCCAGATTTGCTCATAATCTGTATATGACAGATTCCTCGATACGTCGACATTATAAAACTGCTCTGCCATTACTGCCCTCATGAGCCTGCAACATATAAACAAAACAATATAAGGGAAAGAATATAAAGTGCAAACAATCCATATAGTTTGAACTTCCAAAGGCCGCATAGAATGACAAAAACTGATTATCTTTATCAGAGGCCACATAGAATATAGAGAGCTTTAGCCGAGGATTGAAATCTTCGAGAACCCGTCCGATGACTCTCAATTCCACTAGCTCCCAGTTTATCTCTTCCAATGTGATGGCCATTCTTTCTGATGATGATGCAATCAGAAATCTCCGAAGCTATATTTTATGAAAGAATTGGTAGCGACAAGATCAGAATTTATTTCTGATCTTCAAACTATATTTTATGAAAGAATTGGATGGCGATTCAGAAACGATTCACTGTTTCGTTTATTTAAAAGACTCCCGCGTGGCAGGATCAACCTTTAGTTTTCCCACAGGCTCAACCTTTCGTTCTCCCATTCGATTAAACAAAACAAAACGCTGATTATTGCTAATCCGATAAAACCTTTGGGTAACCTTTTAGCAAACTGCAAATCTGTGTCGTTGGATGTATGTGCTCGACGAAGAATATACCGAGATTTCCCATCTTAGCCTTCCACCCTTAATCTCGATTAAAAAGTTGCGATCGCCCTCCATATACACACAGAAGCTCAATGAAGCCCCTATTGGCGAATAATTGTTTGAAGTTATATAATTAATTCATAGTTGCGGTAAATTAAGAAGTTGTTGCTTCTGCTAGGGACATACCTCGCATGTCGGTGATGGGCCTATTGAGATAGGACCACCAAAACATCTCGTCAATAGCTTACTCCATTAAAATTGACATAATCCTGCAACAAAATTAAAAATTAGAATACGTCATCCTGCAACCTCTTCGTGGGAAGGGAAAAACGAGGATGACATCACAATCTGCAACCAATAAAAATTTAGAAAATTTTATTTTTTTAAATTTTGTTTAATAAAATATATTTCCAACTATAGAATAATTATAGTAGGAAGAAAATTTATAGGCTATATTTATAGTCTATAGGAGAAAATAATAGGTTCTTGGTGATATATATATGATCCCCTTAGGGGACATAATAATATAATTGATGTTCCTGGAGGCCTATAAAGAAAGTAGACTCTCTTCATTGCTCTTATAGTGTTTTGATAGAATTATTACCCTTCAACAAATGTCTCAAAGTTTACTACAACTTCTTCTTTCCTAATTAAATCTATAATGAATATGTACTAAATGTGCTTGGGATTTTAAAGCATAGTAGTAAAGATTGGGTACTATTGAAAGTTAATATTAGATAAATTCACTCGAAATTTGTTGAATATTCAACATAGTACAACTATAAAGTTGACTAAATGATTAAATATATTTACAAATTTTAACTTTCAAAAATTCACAAAATGTTACTATTAATATTTAATTGTTAAGATAAAAGTGAAATTTCATTAAACTAGTTAATGCATAGGCTATAGTTTAACTTTTAAAAATTCAACTAAACATTAATTATCAATATAAGAGTGGAACTATAATAACATATCCAATGATAACTTAAGTTTCATATTATTTATAATTTCACTCTAACACAACAATGACCACATTTTGAATCTTCAACAAATATGTAAATATAAATTCAAATTACATCTAGGCATAAATGATTTTGGAGAGAAAAACAAAGTGAAATTTGTGATTATTGTTCTAATCAAAGCCACACATATCATTTAATCAACATTAAAAAAAAATACGTATATTAAGTCCATAAATCCACACTTACCTATTAAATTCTATTTTCATTTATATCTTTAAAAAAAATTAAAATTTTTTAAAAAGCACATTTTTATATTTATGAGATGTCTACTTCCATATTTTAATATTATAGTTTGTATTTATATATTTTTTATATTACTAATTAAAAATATTATTGATTTTGATATACTCAATATATAAATTCAAAATGTATTAGTCAAACATCATATAAATACATACTAATAATAATAATAACAATAACCTTCTCTTAAATGGGTATGATCCACAAAATATTTAATTTTAACACCACACAATATTTAATTTTAACATTGTATATGACTCTTTACATTGTTATTTTAACACTAAAATATCTGAATTAGTTTTTTAGATTTTTGTTTTTAAATAGTCATAATGAATTTTTAGATTTTTGTCTTTAGATTTTTGTTTTTAAATAATCATAATGAAGTAATATTTAACAAATATTCTAATATATAACTATTAAGATTGGAATTTCACTTTCATCTATACATCAATTTCATAAAAATAAATCTTTTTACTATTTTTATTTAAATTTTAACAAAAATTTAATTTAAATATTAAAAAATATAAAGTTTACATTTTTCATTATATTAAATATCAATTTAATAAAATGTAAAATATTCGAGAGTTTCAATATCATAAATAGTTTATATATAACTAATAAAAGTGTCGAGAAATGCAAATTGCAAATTAATATCGTAATTGGAAGAATCAAAAACTCAAATTTCCTCTATATATATGCTTTAAGGAAAAACAAAGAATGTTCATATTTAATCTACATTTTTTAAGTTATTATTTTCATTTTTAAACATTTAAATAAAATCAAATTTTAATTTAAAAAATTAAAATTAAAAATATTAATTAAGTGAATCCCTTTTTATTAATGAAATCAACAAGAGAAAATGTGCATTTAATTTAAATTCTTAACCTTTTCATAATAACATATCATTATTGTTACTCTCCTTAATAAGGTTCAATTCATGATACTTTTGTTCAACTCTTATATAATAAATATAATTTTGGTCATATTTTGATTCACCTATGTATTGATATATTTCTCGGTAAATATAATTTATTGAAAAAAAAATATCATCCCATTTCATTAAATAAATAAATAATTATATAAATAATCAAATTTCAATTAAAAAATTATAAATAATTATAATAATATAAATACAAATGTAATTGACCTTAGTTATAAAAAATTAATTATACCTTATTTTATAATATTTTATTGGTATGTAAACAGAGTCAATGCCTTATCTCTTTTACAAAGATCTAGAAAACGATTTCAGAAATAAATTAAAGAATTAAAATTAAAAATTTAAGATATTCAATTAAACAAAGACATTTTAAATATATATATTATTAAATATGGATGTGGTTTATGAGAAGCCTAATAATTACTTGAAAGTGGGCTGGATGTGGCTTATCAGAAAAGTTGAGAAAAAGGATTGGCAATTGGTGTTATAGGTGGTTGTCTTCTGGGATAAGGTTCATCTTGGTGAAATATGTGCCTGTAGGAATCCCAAATATTGGTTTTTTGGCAAAGATTTTAGTATCTATTTTATATATATTGAGAAATAAAATTTGATTAACTTTTCATGGTTAGCTACTTCCAAATAGCATGGCAGGGTGGTACATTAAAAATCTTCATTGGCTTAGCCTTGCCTTGAGTTTGAAAAATTTTTGGAGAAGATTATTTGGCACAAGACTATGGAGTGAAATTCTTAAAGAAAAATATTTGAAATGAGTTCCTATGGTTGATTGGATCATATTGTCAAAAAAACTCTTTCTGCAATGTTTCAAATTTTTGGAATGGTTTTGTTAAATCTTTTTCTTAGTTAAGTAGATGGTTATCAGGGAAAGTGGGAAATGGTAAACAAGTTTTGTTGGGGATTGACCCTTACATTGGGGTGGATGAATATTATAAACTCTCAGCTCCTATGTTATCTTATCTCCATTAGAGGGGCTTCAGTGTACTTGTAGATATAAGAAGATTTGTAGGGGTGGACAACTCTGCAGACTATTGGTATAAAAGCACATGATTGGATTTAGAGGGATCACTAGCACAAGAATAGAATTCATATATTGTTGGTTTAAATCAAGCTGGTATCATACTAAATGAAACAGAGGACAAACTTGTGTGGTCCTGGAACAAAAAAATGGTCAGGTTAGTGCAGAATTTGCTTATGATGCTATTACATATGTAAATTCTAATTTCATTGGGTCCTGGTGTAGTAAGAGGATATGGAAATAGAATTTTCCTATGACATTAAAATGCTTTCTCTGTCTTTGTTTGGAAAATAGAATACTGACATGGGACAACTTAATTAGAAGAGGGTAAAAGGGGCCTAATTATTGCATACTTTGTCAATCTAAGGGAGAATCTATTTCACACTTGTTTTCATTTTACCTTTTGCAAAGAGGTTTCGAAGGGCATCATTTCTGACTTAAATCTTTCTTATGAATGGGGTTCTTTGACTGTTGATGAAAATATGGAAAATTGAGTCAAATCTATCTGTAAGTATAAAGAACTTCCAATTTTCATTTATTGGGGGATATAGCATACTAGAAATTCAGTTATCTTTGGTAATAATAGGAAAAATATTTCCTTGGTTTGTAACAAAATATTGGGGATATACATGGAGTACTTCAAAGAAGAGAAACAAAGAAGATGTACTTTTATATCTGAACCTTCCCTGTCAACAAATGTTGCGGTTGGTTACTTTGATGGGGATGCCCAATCGAGGCGGTGTGGAGGAGGAATGATTTTGAAACTCAGTCAATCTCATAGTTTTCATATTTGGTTGGAGTGTGGGTATGGTACGAACACTCGTGCTAAACTCTTGGCATTGTGGGGCTTATTAATATTTTCCTCTAATATTGGTCTCATTTCCATTCAAGTTTTTGGAGATTCAAAAGTGATATTGGACTAGGCTATATGTGTCTCAAAGATTCAGGTGCTATCTTTGGAACATTGGTGTGACGAGATTAGTTCACTTATTGATTCTTTCATAGATATATCCTCCGAACATATTTTTCGGGAGCTAAACACAAAGGTTGATGGACTCTCCATGAAAGGCATTGGCCTTCCTATGGACACTTTATATTTTGAAGAACATGGGGACAAGACTCCATTTGTTCTTAGCGTTCTCTTTATGTATTTTGAAGCTAGCAAATTTTTCTTTTAGATGACTGTATATTTGGGATCATTAGTGATAATATGATATATTGTTTGCATTTATAGAACTATTAGTTTTCTAGTAAATTATGGGGTCAGCAGCATATAAACATCTATGTTGGTTAGAAGTTAGTATGAACAAAATTCAAACTTTCCTTGTAATGAGGGAAATAGTGGTGGTTACTTGGACAACTATTATTTATATGATCGGAGATATGAAATTTTATCTCATGAGATGAAATGATAACTACTCTCTTTGATTAAAAAGAATAACTAGAAGCAAGTTTTTACTTGGTGAAAGAAAAATGAGTATTCAAATTTTAAACTCTACATAAATTTATAAAACTATTTGAAAAAACTATTAAATAAATATATATATATATATATATATATATATAATTAATTATATATATATACATAGATAGATAGATAGATAGATAATTAATTAATTAAATATATATATAATTTAAAACAATAAAATATTAATAACTTAAATATAAATTGGTATTTCAAATTTTACATAAATTTATAATCGGTATTTGTATTTAAAAATAAATTTAAATATTGCAAAAGAAAAAACTAAAGAAATGAAATATTTAATCTAAAACACTTTCAAATATATATTATTTAAGGGCGGGCGCACGAAGATGGTCCCCATTTTTGTTGCAATGGGGGCGCGCTAGCGGAAAACAAAAATGGTGCGTACGCACCCAAGGCAGCGCACACGCGCCGCTAGGTTCGGTACCTAACCAAGGCGCGTGCGCGTGCGCGCAACGGTGGTGCACAGGTGCCTCTGTTAAAAAAAAAAACAGAGCACAATTTCCCCATTGTTCCATTTGGTCGAGTGCGTCCTCCTCCTCCGCGTGCGCGTCGATTCAACCACCAAAGGAGGCAAAATCGACTCCAAAACCACCCAACAACACCCAAAAACTCATCAACACTTCCATTAATAGGTAAATATCACTTTTTTTTTCATTTTATTCATTATTTGTGTCAACTTTTTGATTTTTTATGTTTATTTAATTGTAAATAATTCCCAAATTTTGAAAACAATGAACCAATTTTCTATTGCAGATTGTAAATTGAGACAATGAGTGAACAAGATGTTAACCCCGAGTCCGGTGGAACACAAGAAAACCCAAACCTTGGACCCAATGCTGAAGAAAACCGTTAACACAATCCAAATGTCGAACAAAACCAAAACCCCCAACCCAATTTTGAACAATATGACCTTAACCATTATGTAAATGAAATGCGAGTGCACACTCGCGAACTTAGAAACTCGGGGGAACCATCTCAATTGTCTCTTGCCACGTCAATTGAGAACTCAATTGACTCCCTCATCCATGCACACCAGCAATTGACCGACATGACTCAATTTAGAGCTAGGATGCGGGAGTACTACTCCACGGGCATCTCCAAGGAAGCAATAAAATATTTGAACATTACAAAAGCTCAATTATATAGTATGTTCACCGATCCGAAAACAAACCAACCATCGAACATTTCAAAGCCACATGTCTGCACAGATTGGTGTCATTACCAACCGTGGAGGGACAATTGGATGCAGAGGTGGTTCATGGTGTACGATAAACCTCCCTGCAATAATAGGGAGGTTCCACAGTACTTCCTTCGCTAAGTGTGGGCTGAGTTTTGCCTCCGTTTACATGTTAACTATTTTGACATAACTGAGTTCCAGGGTGTTGGGCGTGGCTCTACCCAAGATCGACCTGCTGCCAAGAGGAACCCACTGAGAAGGCCACCAGCTCCAAGGTGCGACCTCAACCCCTCTCCCCAGCCACCTCAGTTTCCCCACAATATTTATCAGATCGAGGTGGCAATGAGGAATGTTGAACGTGGACTCCTCAGACACACCTCCTTTGTAGCAGCGACTACAATGGAGAGGTCGGGTGACCTTGATAGAGATCCAGGTGCAGGGCCTTCACGACAGGGATAGGATAGACCCATGACCGATGGTAGCCATGCTGGGAATTCCAGTTCGACGGGGACAATGCCACATCTTTGTCCCCATTGCGGGCACACTATCCGTGGCCCGATCGAGGGTTGTTATATGGATCAGGTCAACAATTCTTTTAATGTGTTTTCAATCATCACTTGATAACTTGTAAATTATTTTTGCTTGACTTAAACTATTATTTCAATGTACAGTTAGTCAGAGCTAATACACCAAGATGGGAGAACGTAGGATCTCCCAACCTGGATGCAGCAATGACAGCTGCAACTGAAACTGCGGCACCCGACACAAAGGTATTTTCAGTACCTAACACAATATTGTTATTACTTATGTCATTTATATTACTCAAGTATTTATATTTATGGCATACACGTTGATAGTTCGTACAATGTTTTTGAATATCTTGATTTCCTAGATAATGACTTGTTTAACATGTTCATAACATGCATGCATTTTGTTGTCCACAGGTGTTCTGTGACTACAGTGATCAACCACCCCCGCTAGGGATTAGCACATCACCATATACACAGGTACAATGTGTAGTTATAAGCATGCTTTTAATTTGATTTGTTACAACTTACCATGGTTTAATTTATTGTTTGTTTACTAAATTGTGATATTAAAAATATACATGTAGGTGCCACCAGCAGCTGCATCTCCCCATTTTAGTCCTATGTATCCACCCTCTCCCATGAGTCCCCTCCCTCGCTTCTATCTAGACCCCTCCCTACGTCCACCCCCTCCCTTCCATCCATCCCCCCCTCTCCGGCCATACTCCCCCCTCCATCCATCCTCCCCCACTCGCACCCCCACCCCCCACGTCCATACATCCTCCCCAATTTATCCACACCCCCATGTCTATCCATCCTCCCCCATTCATCCACACCCACCCTTCCTTCCACTTTCCCCTCTTCGTCCACAACCTCCCATTTCTCCATCCTCCTCCCTCCATGCAGGATTTCCCTCCCATGTACCATCCCTCAACATCCCCCCTAGCCCTTTTCGTTCGATACCCTCTATCCTGCAACCGACAGGGGTTCATCGTCCACATGGTCCTCCTCCACCCCATACCACCGTGTTTTCTCCCACCATATCATCCCCACTTCCCACCACTATTGTGGCATCTACTCTTCCAATACCCTCATCAGTATCTCCAGTAGTTTCACCTGTAGTGGCTGCCACTACATCTACGCCCCCCCCCCATCACTGCATCGGAGCTGGTTGTCCAGCCATCTACTTCACCTGCTAGCCCAGAAGCCCAGCCATGTCCATCGTTGGAGGTGTTCACGGTGAGAATCAAGCTAATTTATGAAAATATTTTGATGCATTAACAAAAATTAATTTAAGCAATTATGACTTTTCAATGAAATGATTGTTGTAAATGTTGTAGGCTGGAATTGTTGAGAGGCTCCGCAGATCTAGGACACCTCTCTAACGTTTCCCACTCATGTCAAAGGTGATTTATTTAAGATGCGAATGCTACATTTGTTTTATAAATGTGGTAAATGTTGCAAATTCTTGAAAATGACGGTATCTTATATCATTTGTTCCAGAGCCCAAAGAGACGGTCTAGTCCTAGACGGAGCAAGACCCGAGACATCGGTAGCTCCAAGATTAGGAAGATCGACTTTTGATCTGTGCCTAGGAGTGACAGCGTTGGTCACAATGCTTGACACACCACGTGTTATGTACATTAGCCACGATGTGGCACTTTTGTGCACCAGTTTTGATGTACTTTGTATCTACGGCACGAGTTGCCATGTATTTTGTATCTATGGCATGAGTTGCCGCATTTTGTGTAGGGCACGAGTTGCCATTGTACGTACATTGGGAACCATGTTCCACTATTCGCCAGAAATTGTATATGTTTGGATGAGTTTTGTAGCCTCAATGTACATGGATTTTCAGTTATGTGATTTATATATCTCGTTGTCTAATGTGGTTGTCTCATGTTGTGTGTATCATGATGTGATGTTGTGTAAATTTGGGTTTTACCTAGATCTTAGAAGAGAAGTTGGATATCATAGTTCAGCTTGGTTTATCTTTCCACATGTAAAAGCTTCTAATGGTATCTATGTTAAGAAAACATTGTAAACATAGGCTAACTCAAACAAAATCATGTGTGAGAATTAATCTAAAAACAAACGGAATAAATGGATGGACAAATCACACCTCATGGCACATAAGATATATATTGGGAACTTGAGTACTAGGAAAAGAATACTTAAAAATAGAAAATTTCCATTGTCGTCAAAAGGTTAAAATGAGATCCAACATGATTTTTAATAGCTCTACATAATGAGATCCAAAATGTCCATACTCTACATAATGAAATGTCGTCACTAGTATTTATTTTGACCATTTTGTCCACTTAAGATCATGCAACAAATTAATAAGCAAGTTATGGAATCATTTCTTAATCAATTGTCACCATACAAATAGGACAACCTTGAGCATGATGTATAGCTAGCTCATTAATTATCACTCACAGATATAGCCACCTTTGATTTGATGACCATCACATCCACTACCATTTACAATTCAGACTTCCTTAATTTATCATTATGTGATAGCGATCTAATTTTATGTAGACATGTTGACTTAAACACATGTATAGTTGACATTACAATAAATGACTACTATGAGGTGTATTTTTGAGGCTATATCCACCTCAACACACCAACTTGTTACCCCAATACCCCAAATGTTGTCGAATTTTGTTTGGAAGGGATAGAGGGGTATTAGGACATCATAATTCATCTATTGGACACTCAGACACTTGTTAAAGACATTTACGACAAGTGCATTACATCAATGGAGTCACAAATACACCCTCATCAAGTTGCATGCATCCATTAGTGCGCCATCAACACTATAACATGTAAGCATTACTACATGTTGGAGTAAGCTTTACTAATGTTATGATAATATTAGGTTTTCCATCCATTGAGAAGATTGCCATAGGTGTGCATATCCACCATATAAAAATCTTCATGCTACAGCCAATTTCAAACCATTACGTTTCTAAATTAGGTATCCGGTGCTAGGTACAATGGTTTTCTAGTTGTATGCACCCTTGCTATATAGATGAGAAACTATGCATATATGTGTATAGTGATTTGGATTCAAATGTATGCACATGAATATATATGTACAATGAAAATGATTTAATCTTTACATGTATTATAATTTAGGACTAGATCTTAGGCTACATAATAGGGTTTCATTGTGATAAGAATACAAACTAGGGTTTACGCTACCAACTAGGGTTTTTAGGCTAGGCTCTCGTGTTTCTAGGCTAGGATCCAAGCTCTAGGGTCACCATCTTAATGTTTAATTCCACTATCATGACATCATTCTCACCAATACCATGCCCACTACTACAATCACCATCAAGCCTCTCAATCCCACTTTGAACATTTCCCATACTTCCAAGTTAAAATTGATAAGTCTTGTTGCTAAAAGCTTTTCACTTATCTATTCACATAGACAAATCCACTCCTGTGAAATATTTGTTGTAGCTTGGTACGTGCAAGTTCACATGCAATAATACTTGAGAGATCATTTTACCCCATGATCCATGGAAGATTCATTGGAGTCATATGAACCTCATTGTCATCACCCCAACCATGGTCAAGACGCCAAGATCCATCCTTAGTAGACAAAACCTCATGTTGGCACCCATACCACACAAAGATAAAAAAATCTTTGAAAGGGCATGTTTGGGGGTTGAGGGAATCTTGATTTTTGTATAATCACACATGAGAGGTTCTTAGAGTCAAATACATTGGTTATAAATAAATTCCCCAACGCCTTCATCATCTTCATCATCATCTTCGTCACCATCGCCATCATCATCAACTCCTTCATCATCATCACCATCTTCATCATCATCACCATCACCATTACCATCAACTTCACCACCATCACCATCATCATCAATGTCACCATCTTCATCATCATCACCATCTTCATCATCATCACCATCTCCATCTTTTGGATGCGAGACGGAACCATCACCATCTTCATCATCACCATCACCATCAACCTCACCACCATCACCATCATCATCACCATCACCATCTTCATCATCACCACCATCTTCATCATCATCACCATCTCCATCTTTTGGATGCGAGATGGAACCATCACCATCTTCATCATCACCATCACCATCAACCTCACCACCATCACCATCATCATCAATGTCACCATCTTCATCATCATCACCATCATCACCATCTCCATCTTTTGGATGCGAGAAGGAACCATCACCATCTCCATCATCACCATCAACTTCACCACCATCGTCATCATCATCACCATCTTCATCATCATTGTCATTTATAGGTCCCTCATCACCGTGTCCATCATCATCACCATCTTCATCATCTTCATCATCATCTTCATCACCATCGCCATCATCATCAACGCCTTCATCATCATCACCATCTTCATCATCATCACCATCACCGTGACCATCAACTTCACCACCATCACCATCATCATCAACGTCACCATCTTCATCATCATCACCATCTTCATCATCATCACCATCTCCGTCTTTTGGATGCGAGATGGAACCATCACCATCTTCATCATCACCATCACCATCACCATCAACCTCACCACTATCACCATCATCATCAACGTCACCATCTTCATCATCATCACCATCTTCCTCATCATCACCATCTCCATCTTTTGGATGCAAGACAGAACCATCACCATCTCCATCATCACCATCGCCATCACCATCAATCTCACCACCATCACCATCATCATCGCCATCTTCATCATCATGGTCATTTGTAGGTCCCTCATCACTGTGTCCATCATCATCGCCATCTTCATCATCATTGTCATCATCTTCATCACCATCGCCATCATCATCACTGCCTTCATCATCATCACCATCTTCATCATCATCACCATCACCATCAACTTCACCATCATCACCATCATCATCAACGTCACCATCTTCATCATCATCACCATCTTCATCATCATCACCATCTCCATCTTTTGGATGCGAGACAGAACCATCACCATCTTCATCATCACCATCACCATCACCATCACCATCAACTTCACCACCATCACCATCATCATCAACGTCACCATCTTCATCATCATCACCATCTTCATCACCATCACCATCTCCATCTTTTGGATGCGAGACGGAACCATCACCATCACCATCTCCATCATTATCACCATCTTTGTCATCATCATCACCATCTTCATCATCACTATCATCTGTAGGTCTCTCATCACCGTGTCCATCATCATCACCATCTTCATAATCACCATGATCTTCAGCACCATCACCATCACCATCATCATCAACGTCTTCATCATCATCATCATCACCACAAGTGCTCGGTGGATGATTTTCCAAAGTTGACCCCCGTGTGCAAAAATTGCACACTCCCTCATTGAGCAAAACCCTAGTTTCCAAGATGGACGTACAAGATGACACCGAGGCCACCGGACCGGAGGGGAGGGGCACCCCTAGCACTATCCCGACGTCTCGAATCCAACAGAGTCGACGGTTCGTCGATCCAAGCCACGGTATTCATTCTATGGCTCGTTCTGTGTCGTATCCAAAAGGCCTTCAGGGACACCTGCTGGATACCTGCCGGGGGCATAGAACTCCAACCGTGCAACAAAACCAAGTTCCGGAGAGTCATGCAAGTGTGTCTAGGTAGGTTCCCACCAGGAACGCTAGCCACAAGTTCCCAGTGGATGATATTCCAAAGTTGACCCCCGTGTGCAAAAATTGCACACTCCCTCACTGAGCAAAACCCTAGTTTCCAAGATGGACGTACAACATGACATCGGGGCCACCAGACTGGTGGGGAGGGGCACCCCTAACACTATCCCAACGTCCCAAATCCAATGGAATCGACGGTTCGTCGATCTGAACCACGGTCTTCATTCTATGGCTCGTTCCGTCTCGCATCCAAAAGGCCTTCAGGGACACCTGCTGGCATTAGAGAGATTTTGAGGTCAAAAAAGGGCCTCCTAAGAGATGTACTACAAAAATATGAGATATATTAAAATATTATGAATTGGGGGTTTTATGGGGTAGGTATATATGACAAGTCACCTCCCACACTATTTTCTATGCACAATATAAATAACCATGGTTGAGTTACTTTTCAAAATTCACTAGAAATAAAATTAATAAAATAAGTCAACATTGATGTGACTAAGATTCATTGAAAATTCCCAAAAATGTATTGTCCTTTAACATTTATTTGTCTTGAACTTGCAAATGAAATTAAATAATAAAAAACATTTTTAAGAGCTTTTTTTAAAATTTTATGTTGACTTTTTATATTTAGTACTTTTCTCATGAATTTAATAATGTAATTTAATTGAGAATTTATTTACATGTAAAATGTCAATAATATTATTATAATCCACATTGCATTATTATTATTATTATTATTATTTATTAAATCTATTATTATTCTTTATTAGTTTGACATTATGTTATTAAATAGAATGGAGTGAGTATATAATTTAAAATTAAAAACATAAAAATGATAATATATTATTTTATAAAAAAATGGGAAAGGACTTTCTTTATGAATTAAGAGTACTTCACTTGAAAATGACAATAATATTATTTTATGTGAAAGTGTGAAAAGACATTCATTATGAGTACTTTACTTGAAAATGACAATATTATTATTTTATGAAAAGACTATCATTATGAGTACTTTACTTTATGACTTAAAAGTACTTACACCACTACCTTGGTTAACTATGTGTTTTCATCCACCATAGAAAATTTGACAAATAAGCATTCTTAACTCATGCAATGCCACCTCACCAAGGGGGATGATGTCATCTACTAGAATGTGATTGGTTGTATTTTATAGTACATTTTCTTTGTTTTGAGGCCCTTTTTTGACCTCAAAATTTCTCTAATGATACCTGCCGGGGGCATAGAACTCCAACCGTGCAACAAAACTGGGTTCCAGGGAGTCATGCAAGTGTTTCTAGGTAGGTTTCGGCCAGGAACGCTAGCCACAAGTGCCCAGTGGATGATGTTCCAAAGTTGACCGCCGTGTGCAAAAATTGCACACTCCCTCACTGAGCAAAACCCTAGTTTCCAAGATGGACATACAAGATGACACCGGGGCCACCGAACCGGAGGGGAGGGTCACCACTAGCACTATCCCTACGTCTTGAATCCAATGGAGTTGACGGTTCGTCGATCCGAGCCACGGTCTTCATTCTATGGCTCGTTCTGTCTCGCATCGAAAAGGCCTTCAAGGACACCTGCTGGATACCTGTCGGGGGTAGAACTCCAACAGTGCAACAAAACCAGGTTCCGGGGAGTCATGCAAGTGTGTCTAGGTAGGTTCTGGCTGGGAATGCTAGCCACAAGTGCCCGGTGGATAATTTTCCAAAGTTGACCCCTGTGTGCAAAAATTACACACTCCCTCACTAATCAAAACCCTAGTTTCCAAGATGGACGTACAAGATGACACCGGGGCCACCGGACCGGAGGGGAGGGGCACCCCTAGCACTATCCCGGCATTCTAAATCCAACGAAGTCGATGGTTCGTTGATCCGAGCCACGGTCTTCATTATATGGCTCGTTCCGTCTCGCATCCAAAAGGCCTTCAGTGACACTTGTTGGATACCTGCCGGGGGCATAGAACTCCAACCGTGCAACAAAACCGGGATGGCCATCACTGAGCAAAACCCTAGCTCTGGAGATGTCCAATTGGCACCGCTTTTGGGCCTTCAAGGCATGCTATGGGGGGGGGGGATAGCTAAAACCCGACGTCCTGGACCCACCGGAATCGACGGATTCATGAACCGAGCCACGGTTCAGCTGCTACAGGCACCCTGGGGCCATTCAGGGACACTTTGGGGATTTGCCTCGGGGCCACAGAACCCAAACCGGCGAGCGGACTTGGATTCCGTCGGCTCCCACAGGTCCACGTGGACATTGTGGACCTATCCACGGTGGCCACGCATGCCCAGGGGCCTCCGGACGAGAAATGCACCCCTTTAGCGAATTTGGAATGGCCATCACTGAGCAAAACCCTAGCTCTAGAGATGTCCCATTGGCACCACTTCCAGGCCTTCAAGGCACGTTGTGGGGGGGGGCCTAGCTGAAACTCGGCGTCCCGGACCCACTGGAATCGACGGATTCGCGAACCGAGCCACGGTTCGGGTGCTACAAGCATTATAGTCGGGCACCGCGAGGCCATTCTAGTGGTGATATAAGTTTACTGTCTGTTGAGTCTGATACTACTTCCAGGAGACACTCAGCAAACTTTGAGATAGAAAGCTCTGTAATTTTAGGATACTGATTCAACCACTCATACAGTTTCTCACCTTCTCGAGGATCTAAATTTATAATTGCCTTCTGGGTAGATTCAAGCATGGAATAATATTTGGCGGCACTTCCAAGCTCCCTAGACCATTTGCTTAGCCACAATATGTGCGACTCCTTCGACAAAAGATAAATTCTAGTGTGGGAGACAGCATTTGATAAACTAGCCAAATCTATGTTATTGGAAGAACTTACATATTTCAACAAAGGAGCGTTTTGCAGGTGACTTGAAAATCACTTCCAATTTTCAGCAATAAAACAAAGAAGTTTAAAGTAAAAATTTTCAGGCAAGCTTGTCAACCAATCAGACAACCGAATACAGGGAGATAACCACTCCCAAAAAGTTAAAGCTATTATAAAACTCTTGTTTATCAAGATAAGGATGGACTATGTGTACATTACAAGAATACAGATGAATGAAGTCTCTTTGATGAACTTGTCCTCTTGCTTTCTCCAGGATGTGTTTAAAAGCAGGGAGTATTGTTCGATCTTCTATTAGTTTACATAAACGTTTATTCCCAAAGATGACGTCACATAAAACCACTTCCTTAGCTTTCAATTGGGTTTGAATGGCATCTCTAACTTGTGTTAGCTGTGGATAACGAGGAATATGAAAGGGAAGGTACCTATAGACCCAATTTTTCGATGATAGAGATGAATTACCACTTATCAGAGCATGAAATGTTGAACAAAAGGCTAATGGAACACAACAAAGGATTCCCTGGTTCCGGCAGGTATCCAGCAGGTGTCCCTAAAGCCCTTTTGGATGCGAGACAGAACGAGCCATAGAATGAAGACCGTGGCTCGGATCAACAAACCGTCGACTCCGTTGGATTCAGGACTCCGGGATAGTGCTAGGGGTGCTCTTCCCCTCCGGTCTGGTGGCCCCGGTGTCATCTTGTACGTCCATCTTGGAAACTAGGGTTTTTCTTAGTGAGGGAGTGTGCAATTTTTGCACACAGGGGTCAACTTTGGAAAATCATCCACCGGGCACTTGTGGCTAGCGTTCTCGGACGAAACCTACCTAGACACACTTGCATGACTCCCCGGAACCCAGTTTTATTGCAAGGTTGGAGTTCTATGCCCCCAGCAGGTATACAGCAGGTGTCCTTGAAGGCCTTTTGGATGTGAGACAGAACGAGCCATAGACATAATATCGTGGCTTGGATCGACAAACCGTCGAATCCGTTGCATTCAGGACACCGGGATAGTGCTAGGGGTTCCCCTCACCTCCGTTCTGGTGTCCCACGTGTCATCTTGTACGTCCATCTTGGAAACTAGGGTTTTGCCTAGTGAGGGAGTGTGCAATTTTTGCACATAGGCGTCAACTTTGGAAAATCATCCACTGGGCACTTGTGGTGATGATGATGATGATGGTGATGATGAGGAAGACGTTGATGATGATGGTGATGGTGATGGTGATGAAGATCATGGTGATGATGAAGATGGTGATGATGATGGACACGGTGATGAGGGACCTACAGATGACAGTGATGATGAAGATGGTGATGATGATGACGAAGATGGTGATGATAATGACGAAGATGGTGATGATGATGGAGATGGTGATGAAGAAGATGGTGATGATGATGGAGATGGTGATGAGGGACCTCCAAAAACTCAAGCATTAACATGGGTGAGGTAGGTCTAAAGCCGCCCACAAGGACATTTCCAACCATTAGGTGACAATGATGAACATGTTAGTGCTACTCAATCATAGCTCCCAAATGATCATCATATTCATCCAAGTACTAGACCAATATTGAAACAATTCCTAAAGCTCCAAATGGAGAGAGTGGTAGAGAAAATGGGGGCAATATCCAGATTTGGGTGCTGCAGACATCTTGGTGAGACCTAGGGTTTGAGGATCGAAATTCCAAGATAGACATGTAGACTTGGATTCTATAAGTTGAGTTCTCTAGTGGTGTACTTGTGTGACGTGACAAACCCTTCTAATAGTGATCCTATCCCATTTGGAGTCCAAAAACCCCTTATTGAGGGTATGTGTGGTGGGTCATGGATTCTAGGGCTAGAATAGGTTAATAGGGCTACATTAGGTTTCTAGGATTCTAGATTAGTTTCTGAGGGTTAGATTAGTGTTTCTAGGGTTAGTTTAGCTTTCTAGGATTTCCAGGGCTGGATTATGTTTCTAGGATTCTAAATTAGTTTATGAGGGTTAGATTAGTGTTTCTAGGGTTAGTTTAGCTTTCTAGCATTTCTAGGGATAGATTATGTTTGTAGGGTTATATTAGTGCTTCTAGGGTGAATCATGCATGAATAAACAATCACATGGATATAAATCATAACTCAAACATCAAATAAACGATATAAGATAACGATATCAAATAAACTATCTAACATGAATAACATTAACCGTGCATGAATAAACAATCACATGGCTATACTATGTACCTCAGTCAATTAGGACATTTGGATCCTCTCGGTTTGTATTGTCTCGAACAACCTCTCATGCTCCACATGAGGTAGTAAGTAGTGAACCTTGTTTGATGACTTCATTGACATTGTTTGCAGTTGGATGTTTGTACCCATGATCAAGTGCATAAAGTGATACACCCGCGACCCTAGTCTATAATCTGTGTATGTGTATCCATTGCTCTCTGGTCCCTTTCCATCCACCGTAAGATATTTCCCCTAAACAACCATCGAGCCAATCGGAAAGGTAATGCCTTCACTATCCATTAATGATGCGAGGAGGGTTTGCTTCCCCTGGATGCATCATTCCAACCAATAATTCGTCCCAATTGCACTGTCTGTCGGGGCGACAATTGTGTAGATTTGTCCTACAAAAATGCATTTTAAGGTCATATTCCAACAAGTAGTGGTTTGATAACTTGGATAATTACAAAAACAAGGAGGGAACCGGGATATGCATGCAGAAATGTTTACCTGGCTGTACAAGATCAGATATATGATTATATTCATTCGAATTAGAGGACTGGCCTTCCTCTAATTGGATTTTTTCAACATTTTCACGTGGGTCCACTGCAGGTGATACATGATCCCATTCATCAACCCAATCCATTGATTCACACTCATCCCACTCACAATTGCTGCAAGACCCAAAAAAGCAAGCAAGTTTTCATGACCATATTTCAAATAAGGGGTTGTTTGAGCTTCGAACCGAATGAAATCCACGAGTGCCTTGCACAATACTACAATTATAAGAACACAATTGATCTATATCAACTACATTCCATAAATTTATGACAACATGTCCTCTACCTGTTGGTATGTGTTGCTCCGTGGTTCGATCTGACATTTTTTCTTTGCACCATCCAACTGTGGATTCAGCATTCCGAATATGATGGCCTCCCATGCACTTCATCTCCTCCCTTCGTAGGGCAGTCTTGAGACATGCTCCAGCCCCGTCGTGCTCTCCCTTTCCATGCCCGGTCTCAAAATAGTTCCATACATGTAGCACATCATAAGTCTTGTGCAAAATACTCAACCACTGGAAAACACGTGCATTTTTTAACTGGCCTGCACAACCATTTGACCATATCCAATGCTGATCCATCTGTATACCTCTCTCCTTCAGTTGATCATAGAAAATTTTGAAGCAATGCTGCACAGAATGCAGGTTGTGGCACCTGGTGTCACTGATGTAGAAGTTGGTCTCTTTCAATATTATCCTCATGTCGTTGCTGCTCTCTGGTGTGTGCCTGTACGTGATATGGACCATTATGCTAACTTGGTCTGAATGGTAGTATTGATTTTGAATCTCATTCTGTGGCTGTAGGGTGTAGTTTTCTGCAAAGTCCACAACCGATAATATTGTGCCCTTGGGAAAGGTGTCTCTGCACTCTCTGTACTTTTCATCCTGCCATCGTGCTACATGGACGTGTTGTACATAATGCTTGGTATTTTGGTAGAATTCCTTCATGAATTTGCAAATTTGTACCTGGTGTCACAAAACCAAGGGCATTAATACAACGTGACATTTTCAATCTGAATATATATGTACAAATTCAACATGTACAGTATGAAAGCATGCAAACTTAGATTACCTGTGACTTCACCAATGCAATTTTTTTGCTTTCCTTCAAACTATCTACTTGATATGTTATGTACTGGAAGTTCTGAATTTCTACTGACATCCTCCCAAATTCATGCTCTGCAGTTGCGTGGATGCAGCGGCTCAATAATGCAAATCCACTACAACTGGAACATGTCCCATATAAACATGATATTTTATAATATTTTTGTCCTTCAGGCCTTCGACACATTATGCTATGTATAAATTCTCTGGATGCATTCGGTGGTTGTAACAAAGGGAAATCCTGCATAATGTTAGTATGCAAACCACAAAATATATGTCTATATGTATCATAATAGTACTCAAATTCTACATAGTATCTACAACAACATGTATTGTGATCAATGCAAATTCTAACATACCAGGGTTTGCATTTTTCGAAGGACCTTTGGCCCAAGTTCAATTGTGTGTGTTCATTCTTGAACCTCTCATAGAGTTTTGTTTGTGTCGTGTCAAGGAAGTGCTTGACATGGGGTTCACCCCCCCTAACACCTTTTCTCAACTTTAAAACATCTCTTTGATTCGATGACAGTCTAGTGTTATCATGCCAAAACTTTTGCACTAGTTCTTCAATAGCATCAATGAGCTTCATGTCTGAACGAGGTAACCTACCAACAAAGGCCAGACAATCTTTTTGGCCCGGGGTCTCAAGTTTTTCTCTAATGGCAAAATACTTTTGAAGAGTCTTTCTATCTACTTTAAATATTTTACATGTGTGTGATAGTAGGCGACGTTGCCTTGTGGATTTGTCTACAATTGATTCTGACAGTACACGACGGGCCGCATTAAAATATTTTGTACGAGAAGTTTTTCCAATCAAATTAAATGCAGATTGTAGATTTCTAACAACATGATTGTTGGCCTCTGAACTTCTAACTACCTTTATGCCCAAAATTCTCTTAGCATGAGCTAGATAATGTGATTTTAACAAAGCAAGAAACAATTGACATTTTGCTGCATCGGTTTTGGATTCAAAAAAATCTTTGATTATCTTGTTACATTGGAAATCAATAGTGCGTTTGGGAATCTTACCTTCAAGTCCTGAAAATGAACTTTCATCCACATGAATACGTCTGGGAGTTCTTCGTCGTTCGGTTGATAATCGAGGTAAGGGAATCAGCAAGGAAGTACGAGTCTCGTCAACGGTTTTTTGTGGCCCTTCGTTCACAAATTGGTCCTGCAATGGAGTGTGTTTGCCAGGTGGGTGCTCTTCTTGGGGTGGTTTCCAGTTAAGAACTTGTTCAACATCAATCCCTTCATACTCGACATCAGGCAATATTTGATTGACTTCAACCACTTTGTCATTGCTTGTTGATGGATCTAAGGCACTAACATTTTGATTTCTACGGTTTTGCATGTACAACCTGGCATTTTCTCTTATCTCATGCGCCTTTTCAGGGGGCGTCTGCGTCCTTCTAGACTTTATTTTATTATTACGTCTGTTGCCCATATTCAATGCGTTTTTTGGAAAAACGAAAATATGACCCCTGCAAGAATGAACAACAAACAAGATATTAAAACTCGATGTCCATGATTATTAAAGTTCGATGTAGTAATTGATTATGTACAACAACATCTAGTGAGAATGTTTTCATATAATCTTAAAAGCTATTGGGAATGACCTACATATGAAGTTAGAACATCACCTCTAGGAACTCAGTAGGATGGTATTGGATGGTGGTATGGGATGTTAGTAGGAGCAAATTCCCTACAAGGGAGAAGCTCATATCACTTCATTTTCATGGTATGGATGAGGGAAAATAGCCCCAAAAGACTAAGAGTTTTCAATTGTTTAGGTTTTTGTGTGAGTTGTTGTAGTGAAACCATGAGGAATTCAACAAATGTTTGTCTACTAGATGGAGGAATGTGATTATGAAATGTTATTGGTGGTGATGCAAGTAATTTTTTTTTATTATCTTCATGAAAGGTTGAAAGCATTGCTTGGTGCATGTTGTAGTTTTTTTTGGTCAGATGTTTTTATTGTCTATGTTGAATATTAAGAAGACTAAAATAGATCTATCATACAATTCATGAGGAAAAAACAAAATAGATGCCATTCAAACAAGTGAATGAGGACTAAATTACATTTAACAAGATCAAATTATCACCATACCTCAAGGATTATGATTGCTCTTTGCTTAAAATGTGAAATGCTCTTTTGATGTGTCCACTATATGTAAGAAGACTTCATGTGTGTCCAAGTAGCATGAGAATTCAATCCAAGGTGCCAAATAGAGTCCAACTGTTGTGTATTCACTCAATTGGTCCAAATAGAGCCCAATAGGTGTGTATTCAATACAAAGAGCCAAATAGAGCCCCAAATGTTGTGTATTTTATCCAAATGGTGTATGAATTCAATCTACCATGTAAATGCTTGTCGGACTGTGTGTGAAACCGGCGAAGAGTACACGATGAATGACGAAAAAAATGCAAGAGAAAGAATGCAGGTGATTTTCTAAATTTTATGTTCAACAAGGACGCGCACATGCCAGATGCGCATGCGTGCTAGAGGTGCGTGTGAGCATCTGGCGTGTGCACATCCTTGCTGAACATTGTAATGTTTGTTAGGTAACGTTCACTGTATTTATTGCCCAACAGATATAAATGTTGATGTATTTGTAACTTCGGAATGTATTTCATATATGTATATTGTATTCCTATAGAGATGTTATTATTCCTCTATACGGAAGTGTTTTTATTCCTATAGAGACGTTATTATTCCTCTATACGGAAGTGTTTGTATTCCTATAGAGATGTTATTATTCCTCTATACGGAAGTGTCGTCATTTATATTGTAAGTGTCGTAACTTATACTTGATGGGTTATTAGACCACCCTGTTGGGGTCGGCCCTGTATAAGTCATGTGGGTCAAAGGGTTATTAGACCACCCTATTGGGGGTTGACCTAGTCAACATTATTTTATGTGGTTAAGTTAGGGCCGACCTAGTTGAGTAAAGGTCAAGTGATGTAGTGTATAAATAGAGAGTGTGTCTCTCTCATTTTACACATTCACTTTCTCTCTCACACACTCATTGGAGAGTGGCGCACTTGTGGAGGAGAGAAGCTGCTGCTAGGAGGACTATCTCTTATGCTTGGGTTGTATCATTGCTCTATCTATCTCTGAGGAAGTTGTGGGATTTTTCACCTTCTTGGTTTTCCCCGGTGAAACTCTGTGTCTCTTGTGTGCTTGCATTATTGTGTCCATGATTGATATGCTATAGATATGCTGTAGATATGCTGTACATGTTATTCTCTCAGTTAAGATCCTAGATCAGATTGAAATTTCTGAAGAAAAAAATAACAATAAATATGTCGGGTTATGCCTAGAGCCCCTCCCCATAAAGAGCCCCTCCCCCATAAAGGCCTTTAGGACCTCTTCTAACCCATAATCCCTAAGTGCATTTAAGTGCTTCTAGGTGTTTAGGGGTTTGAGGGTATATTTACAAATTTGTGTATTTTGATTTCAAAACATTAATTTAATTTTCAATTAGAAACATATGTATCACATGAAGAATAATTAAAAACATAGTAGATATATTAATGTTGTATAAAGTGATGATGTATACAACGATGATAATGATGATAATGATGATCATCATCATCATCTTCATCATCATCAACACCATGATCATCATCATCAACTTCATCATCGTCATCATTGTGAGGACGAGGATGATGATGATGATGACGATGGTGGATGATGATGAATATGAGTACGATGATGAAGGTGATGATGATGACAAATATGATCATCATCAAAATCATCATATTCTCCATCATCATCTTCACTAGTCACCATCATCACCATCTTCATCATCATCATTATCATCATATTTGTCATCACTTCATCACCATCATCAACATGATCATCATCATCATCATCAACAAGATGATGAAGATGAGGAGGAATATGCAGCACTTCATCATCATCATCAACTTCCTCATCATCATCATCATCATCATCATTATGAGGACGCGGATGATGATGAGGATGATGAAGATGACGATCATATGATGATGATG